>OY744547.1:38267624-38867624 GCA_963556195.1 Sepiola atlantica | reverse complement strand
AATACAAAAAGTAATATGATGTTATGGCCAGCTCGCAACTAGACATAGGCTTTCTCATTCGATCCGGAGCAATGTCGACTCTTCATGCTATAGTCACTATATATATATATATATATATATATATATATATATATATATATATATATATATATATAGTCTCGGAAGTTTCTCAACCATTAAAACTATATAAAAAAATTAAAAAAAACAAACAAAAAAAACTTATAGTCTCAAGTCTTCCAGTGGAAAATCACTCATGTAAGTCAATTTATTTTTTACAGTTATTATATTAGTTAGTTTCTAACACTATTTTAAGGGATCATCAGTTGTTTACCATGAAAAACTGTTTCGGGAATTTAAAAACAAGACAGTATTTAATTTCATGGCTTCCCAGCAGAGTAGATCAGACCCCACTTCCCTTAAAAGACAAAAACATAAACGTTCCTTATACTAAATCTACGTTTTGTTCCATATAAATGTTTTGCTAACTTATATTAGTTATTTAAGACATCAAAAAAAAAAAAAAAAAACAATAAATAAATTTTTTTTACCTGCGCTGTTCGTCTGTCTAATAAAATTTATCCGTTACTCACAAAAATGTTGTTGCATTTTAAAGTGTTTGGACGAATCCATGACACTATTATTTAAGTGATTAATGTATTATTTTTAGTTTTATATTATAAATATAAAAAACATCAACACATCAAAATATAAAAGATAAATAAATAAATATGTATATACATATATATATATATATATATATATATATATATATATATATTACATACACACATACATATATATACCTTTAGTTCCTATTTTTCTCCCTCGTCCTACTTTGTTGTCCATCTCCCCGTTGTTGTCAACCGCAAATAAATATTAATCTTCCTTGTTCACTATAGTTTTTCTAATCTGCGTTCACAACTGTCGACTTTTTTCTTTTCTCATTGTTTCAAATCTGCGTCTGTAAGTTAACCGTTAATTTGTTCTCTTTTTCTTCTTCTTATTTACCAACTCCCGGTGTTTAAAAATCAGCGTTCATAGTTATGAACGGTTTTCTTCTTCTTCTTCTTCTTCTTCTTTTTTAACATTTCTTTCTTTCTACTGTATTTTTATTGTTTTTCTTATTATAATTAGCAGATGTGTTATATATACATTTATTCATATTATATAATTTCTATTTATATATACTATGATTTGTTCTATCAGTTTATTTTGATTAATTTGATAAGATTTAAAAGCATCAGGATGGCGAGTAATTGCCTTATTTAATTGTCCAAATATTTTATTTTGATCGCCACCTTGGTTAATCATTCTTATTATTAGATCAGAAATTGGGGGCATGAAATCTACTAATTTTAAGGTAACACGAGCAATTCTCAGAAATTCAGACATAATACTCCCGTAAAATATATACACAGGGCTAGTACTATTTTTATATGGCATTCGCACGATACGAAAAGGGAATGAATTTCTTTTATCAAACAGTTTATAGATAAATATTTTATCTTTAATTTTTATATCCAAATCAAGAAAAGTAGCTTGTGTTCCCTTATGTTCACAGTTTAATTTTAACTCTTTAGGATATATTAAATGTTTAGTATTTGCAAACTCTTCGCTATCATTAATGCAAACAAGGTCGTCAATATATCGCCTACATCCATGATAACTATACGCTCTAGATATATCATTTTTTATTAGTGATGACATATATATATATTCCAGTCTATGTAAATATAGATCTGCCCAAAATGGAGACGGATCCAAACCCATTGGAATACCTATTGTTTGGATCAATAATTTATTCCCTATTTGAAAGTAACTCTCTTTTATAAGGTGACTTATAAGCATTATCAGACCAGTTTTGGATACACTCGTCTTACCATTTTTATTTTTACACCAAAAGGCTTTAGATTTTGCAAAGTCTATGTATTTACCTTTTCCTCCTGCAAAAGCTAAATCTACAGTATTACCTAATTCTTTAATAAGTTCTTTATGGGGTATTTTTGTATATAATGTACTAAAATCGTATGTCGAGATTGATTTAGCCTGTTTACGAGAATTAATACGATCTAATTTTTCTTTTACTAGATCGGAATTATTTACCACCCAAAATAGGTTTATATTACTATAGAATTTACTTTTTTTATGGAAATTATTTATTTGGTTTATAATTAATTTAAAGATTTTAGACACAGCCTTACTTAAAGGTTTAGTGATGCACATTTTTGAGGCAACAATGAAACGGGCGCCAACTGGTGTTTTATGCATTTTAGGTATCCAATACATAGATGGAAGTTTTTTGTATTTTTCTTCTAATTTTAATCCTAATTTTTCACAAATAACAGTATTGTTTATAATAATGTTATCGCTTTTATTATTACTTAATTTATAAGTATCTGAAACTTCACCTATTATTCCTACTTCTAGCAATAAGCGTTGTATATAATACTTTTTACAGATAAAAGCTATGTTATTTGTCGCCTTATCAATAGGAACTATTACAAACCTATTTTGAAGCATTTCAAGCTCCGTCGTTATTTGTGGATTTCTAAGGAGGGGATTCGTTCTTTTAGGGTGTTTAAATTCTTTTAAACGTTCTACTTTTTTATTTACGAATCTAAGTACATTATTTTTCCATGCGTCAAATGTAGAGTGTAATAGTTTATGTTTTTTAGACATGGATGCAGTGAAATTATCTAACGCTTTATTTATTTCCTTAACACATTTCGCATAATTTAAACATTTAGGTTCTCTATAGTTTGGGCCTTTACTTAAGAGTTTTTTTAATTTAGAATTTTTAACTATCGCTAGATTACCGGTAATTATATGCCCTATGTCAGTATTACATAAAGGGGAGGATTCACATTCACATGATGGTATATACATTTCATCATTATCATTAATATTTAAATTCTCTACAGTTTGTTTATAGTTAAAAACCTTATTCCGGATAGTTTGCCCTAGTTTATATGTTACTATTGGTTTCTGTTCCTCTTTTTTAAGTTCATTGGGCAGTGACTGAATGATTTCTGGATTATTAAATATTTTAGGCAGATTTATATCATCAAATCCTTTATTTTCATATAGGACTACACAAACATTTCGAGGTTTATTTTTTATACACTCAGCAGGTGGCTTGTATAATTTTGTATCGATTATATCCATGATATACTCATACCATTGAGGAAGTTCTTCTATCCTATATATCATATCCGGGTTTAATAATATCTTAGATACTATGTCTTTTAATACCTTTTTCTTGGTTTTATTAAGAAGTTTTCTAATGTAATTAAAAGACTCGGAAATATTATTCATGATAATCTCTTTAGTTTTCTTAAAAAATTCTTCGCATGAAACGGCAGATTCTCTATTGTTCCTATTTACATGTGTTCTATCTCTAGTACCGTAGCGAGGCAAAGCTGGATACAATCGCCCTACATTTTCTGATTCGTCTTGTAAATTATCTTTTTTTATTTTTACATTTAGACCATATGGATAAATTACTCGCATTTTCTTAATTATTTCATCTTCTTTATTTAGACGCATTTTAAGCGTATTATTATCTACCTTACCAGAACTATCATATCCATTATCTGTAAATTTTTCAATAATCTGTATTGAAAAAGACGATTTTCCACAGGTTTTTTCTTTAAAGTGGTTTACTACATGGACACAGCCTTTATTACTAGTTCTATGCAAATTCATCCGTCTATTTAAAGGTAGTACTGTTTCGCCTACATATTGTAAATTACAATTTTTACAAGATAATAAGTAAACTAAATTTTGTGACCTACACGACAAATCTTCCCCCGAATGATTTAGGATTGGATAGATTCTTTTAGTTACATTAGATTGATATTCTTTAGATGTTATTAGAATATCACAAGTTTTGCATAACGAAGCTCCACAGGGAGCAATGTTAAAATTATTATCGGTCGGACAAGTCCCATTTGCCATTTCGAAAGAAGGAGCTCCTACTTCAGTGTCTCTAATGACAACGGCTTTACCCTGTCGAAATCTGCCCGACCTCCTTGGGGGATTAGCCCTAGGGGAACTCACTAGTTCTGAGGGCTGCCCAGACTTAGCTTGCAATCTCGTTTTAGTAACAATAGTTAATACTATTATTTTTATACATTATGTTTTATCAGGATGAAAACTTAAGCACCTTTGGTGCCAGAAAGGTATTCAAATAAGAGGAAGGAAACCTAACCATGCATATCCAAATACCCAATATATAGTCTCGGAAGTTTCTCAACCATTAAAACTATATATAAAAAAAAAAAAAAAAAAAAAAAAAACTTATAGTCTCAAGTCTTCCAGTGGAAAATCACTCATGTAAGTCAATTTATTTTTTACAGTTATTATATTAGTTAGTTTCTAACACTATTTTAAGGGATCATCAGTTGTTTACCATGAAAAACTATATATATATATATATATATATATATATATATATATATATATATATATATATATATAGTCTCGGAAGTTTCTCAACCATTAAAACTATATAAAAAAAAAAAAAAAAAACAACAAAAAAAAAAAAAAAACTTATAGTCTCAAGTCTTCCAGTGGAAAATCACTCATGTAAGTCAATTTATTTTTTACAGTTATTATATTAGTTAGTTTCTAACACTATTTTAAGGGATCATCAGTTGTTTACCATGAAAAACTGTTTCGATTTATTGTAATTAAGCCACACAGAACACAGAAGCGCCCGAATTTTATCCCCGCAAGGAATCGTCAGACTAAGAGAAGGATTGGAAAACTGAATATCACAACACTTTTAGAACACAGTATGCAGAAGTAATGTAATTGAGGGTAGAACATTATCAAATAAAATGAATGATTTTTCATTCATTTTATTTGATAACTAGAAAGGCTACTCGGCGTTACTCGGGGCAAAAGAGTAACATATTTCTATTAAACTTCTATATTTTTTTATGGAAATCGATCCAGATGAGGCTGTCTGAAGATATTGACATCCTGACCTTAAATGCACCAAACATTGATGTTTTATTGTATTTTTCTCTTTGCAAAACTCAATCATTTTCTGCAAAACACAAAACAAAAAGCAATAATTTCCCTCCCTCCCCTCCTCCTTCTCCTCCCCTTCCACCTCTCTTCCCCCTTTCACTCAACCAAACATCATAGATAAATACTTGAACATATAAAGATCTTGAAGCATAAAAACTTTTACCAAAATGACCTGATTCGGCATTAAATAACCCGAAAAGGGTTGATATGCCGTAAAACAAAACAACCAAACCAGACAAGGCATGAAGCCACTTGATGTAAGGAGCTAACAAGAACGAAATATGATTATGGCAAAGACAAAAGATGCCTATTGGTCTAGCCAATGTTATAGGGAGGAGGAAAACAGTCAGCAGGAAGAGAGTTCCACAAGCCTGTAGTTCTAGGAAAGAAGCTACTGGAGTAGGAAGCTGTATGAGGTATCAAACCAGCGAATTGATGGTTACCACTAGACCAACGAGTCAAACAAGCTGGAACTAAAGAACAGGGAGTAGATCACATAATTCTGAAGAACACATGCTATAATAGTTTTTATAGAAAAGACTGAGACTAGCTATATCACGTCTGTGAGAGAGAGGGTGCAGAGAAGAAGAAATGACAGATACGCTTCTGCACCTTATCAAGAACCCTGAAATGAGACAGAGATTCACCAGCCCAAATATGACAACAGTACGCCGTACATTGTCTGATAGTAAATTTGTAGAGATAGAGAATAGTCTCAGGGGTGAGAAGTGTTTGGAGCGATAGAGAGAAGCGACTTTACGAGAAGCAGAAAGAGCAATATACACGGTAGATTGATAACATTACAGACAGATCATAAACCGTTAATCACGATTTTCGGTTCGTAAAAAGGTATGCTTGTATATACGGCGAATAGACTACAGAGATGGGAATAATTTTACTAAAATTATAATTTTAAAAGGGAGTATTTACCATAAAAAAGATCTATCACGCGGATGGATTGTTTAGGCTGGTGCCGAGACAGAGAAAGCCACTAGAAGACACCGTAATTGATTCCCTGTGAGAGGAAGGGGAGATAAACGCTATGTTATGCAGCACAGTAGGAGAACTCCCGGTGACTACGTGAAATTAAAAAGGAAGCCTCCAATGATGAATTCATCATCAGTACAAAAACTAAAATGAATGATAAAGGCCAACATTTGGCAGACAGTTTTGCATGATGCGACGATGTACTCTTGTACAACGAGAGAGTCGTCATTCCCCCCAAAATTACAGTAGAAAATCCTGAATGTTTTTTAACATTGGCCATCCGGGGACAAATAGGATGAAAAATTTGATGCGCAGTTTCGTGTACTGACCTAAAATGGATCAGAACATTGAGAACATCGCCAATACGTGTAAAGGCTTGCCTTGGCGGCAAAGGCACCTCATGTCAAACATAGTCCATGGCCAAAGACGGACCGACCTTGATCAAGGATAGACGTGGATTTTGCGGTCCCGTTGGAGGGATTTTACTATCTAATTGTAGTCGATAGATTTTCCAAATGGCACGAAATATTACAATGTAAAAAGCCCACTACGGAGACAACAATAAACTTCCTGCACGAATTGTTCGCCCGTTTTGGAGTGATCGATTGTTTGGTCAGTGACAACGGAACGCAAATTACGTCCTCCGACTTCAAAGAGTTCTGTGAGATTTTCCAGATCAGACACATCACGACTCACCCGTATCATCCTAGGTCAAACGGCCAGGCGGAGTGTTTTGTGGAGACTCTAAAAAGAGCCTTGAAAAAAGCTCGCGACCCTCCCATTGAAACGATCTTGCAGCAGTTTTTACAAGTTTCCAGGATCACGCCAAATGTTAACACACCATCTTTATTATCAGAGATGATGTTTGCGCAAAAAGTGAGATCCGTGTTTGACAAATTACTGCCTAAACAGACCAAATAAGGTCGAACCTCTACTGTACTAAAAAATGATACATCCCAGAGGACAAAGTATATTTCCAGATGTTTAAAAATAACACGTCTTTCTGAGAACTTGGTACGATAGAAAAGAGAATTGGAAATATGGTTTACATAATCCAAGGACACTTAAATCAAATTAGAAAACGAATGTCGGATGACACGGACATCACTCCTCAGGTAGAAGAAGAAGTTATGTACATCATATACGATACTTTCGACATACCAGTACCCCAAGCAGATCCAGAAAAGCGGCAATCTAATAGGAAACAGAAGGAGGTAAAGTTTGGGAGGGGGTGTTATGGTACCGTACCTATAACGGACTTTGGACTCTTCCATTCATAATTTATTTGTTTGGTCTGTTTCATACTTTCTGATGTGGTCCGACTAATTGGAAACTGAGTCATGAGAAATAACATGTAAGTATGTGTTCACGAAAACTCATCGATTAAAATACAATAATGTTCAATAGTAAACCCTACAAAAATAAATTAGAATAATTAACCGAATTTGTAAGAATTTTATAACCACTTATCATTATAAACACTGAATTAAGTCTAACACATTTAAGAATTTATTTGGAGCTACAAAAAATCCTTTTTGTGAAAACACGGTTTAAAAAGTTATTATCACATAAGTAGTATGAATCGAAGCAGAGTTCAATATACCTTTCTGCCAGCCGAAACGGGCTACTATTTCGGAAAGCGATGTCTTGCTGTGAATGTCTTACAAGGTAGAAACTGAAAATAAAGATAGAGCAGAGTTTTTTGTGACGCAACCTTAAAGAAGAAGAGATGAGAGGTTGGGAAGACGATCGTCGTTTTAAGCGGCCCTATGGATAAGTGATGTCTCCCCCATCCCTTGCATTTTTCACGAGAAAAGTATATGTATATAAAATAACAAATAAAACTATACGTATTTAAAATGAAAACTTATTTTAATCAACATACGTAAGCGAGAAACGTAAGCGCCGAGTGAAAAAAACAAGTAAAAGTCCAGTAAGATGTAATTAACCATCACCAAACAGGAAAGACACATTGGGATGAATAGACATCGTCTATTGGATGTGTCTTCACGCTGTGGGTTTGAAAAACTCTTTAAGCTGGACTTCGACGACTACGACGCTGCTGCTGTTGTTGCTGTTGCTGCTGCTGCTGCTGCTGCTGCTGCTGCTGCTGCTGATGATGATGATGATGATGATGATGATGATGATGATGATGATGATGCTGCTGATGATGATGATGATGATGATGTCGTCTTCGATTTCTGCTATTTGTAATAAATGAACTCTGATAAATAGTTACTTGTTCTATTCTTTTATATTTGCCGTGGTCACAGCACTGTAGAGGAAAGAGAGTCAACCTCAGTTTGTTTTAACTACTTCTTTTTAAGAAATAATCTTATACGTTCTGCTCGACTCGCTTACCAGTCTCTTCCCATGTCGCTTGTTTAGGAAATATTTTGTCATTTTCTCGATGAGGTCACTGCTCGCGGGATCCATGCGTTCCTCACTCCATACGGTCCTCAAACCTGCTTTCTGACCTCGACAGACAAGCATTTGCTCTGGCAGTCCATAAATGTTTCTATGTACATTCTATCAGGTTTCGAAAGAAAGTAATGTCTTTTTTGTCCAACACATTCATTTCATCTGAAACATTAACATTAGGGCATTTTTAATCTTTACAATAATTTCCCTCATTTTCTATGACTTCTGTCCAACGATCAACTAGCTTCTTGATGCCTTCTTCAAAAAATTCCTGTTTTTTTAGATAAAAACAAATTTAGGTCATTTTGGAGTTGGTCGTCTAGATCAATCAGCTGCGAACGATATTTTGCTGCTGTGATTGTTTGATTAGTCTCTAGTAACTCCTAATGAATCAGTCCTCTCATGTCCCACCATAAAGAGAGCATAACATTCTTTGCGTGTAGTCCTTGTTTTAGAACAGGCTGTGGGGTCGGTCTAACCATTGTCTTTTGCGTTGGATATTCTTGTAAAGAACCCATTTTTCATCTCCAGCCACAATTCTTTGCAAAAATGGTTCCCAATGATTTTTGGAAAGCAAAGATGTGCAAAGAGTTAATCTTTGATTTCGTTGAGCGTCACTCAAATCATGGGGAACCCAGAATTCAAGTTTTTAAACTTTTCCTAACTCGTGAAGGCATGAAATAATTGTAATATGGGTTGTATTGAATTGTTGAGCTAATTCTCTGTTGGTTAACTTTATATTGGCCTCCGCAGCGTCTTTAATGGCGTCTTTATCAATTGATTTTGGTCTTCCTGAACGTCGCCGATCTGACAGATTAAAGTCTCCAGAAGAAAAGTTTGCAACCCACCGTTAACATTTTCGATCATTTAGAACATTTATCCCATAGACAGTTTCAATATTCCTTGTAGCTTCTGCAGCTGAGTTTCCTTTTTTGTAATTCATAGAGCATACAATGTCACCCATGCTCCTCACTAATATCCATTTTTTGACGGCTGAGGCCGTTAAACTTAATATTTTCCAACTATCTACTATATCTGAAAGGCAAAGCAAAGTATTAAGACACGAATTCACCAAAACATTTAGAACTATGTACAACTTAGGAGGCTGCAAAGTGATGAAGTAAAAAATACGACATTACTTTCCTTCCAACATGATATATATAAAGAAAGACAAATAACAATTATATCAAACTAGCTATAATACACGACAGTTACATGTGATAGTACAATGATCCTTGATACTCGCCGTCAAGTAATACGTCGCACGAAAACTAAGCTGATGTAATGGGTTGTCGATTATTCAGCGTGGCACATCAGAAGAACTTAATAAAATATATTCATTTAGAAAAGCACACCATCTAATAACCTTAGAATTCATTACACCCTATTTGGACACGAATGACTTAATAGACGTCACGAATTCAAAACAGATGTCAAGCATCCTTTTTTATTTACTATTTTACTTTGCTTTTCGTTTGATCCTCCTCTTGTTTGATCAAGTGCTCACAACAGTCAGTATTTAATTTCCTTACAAGCAAAGATCAAATAAACGATATATCGGTTGCCAACAAAGAAAGCAAGCTGACATCAAGAGTCTTGAAGCCGCAGAAACATCAAAAGTTATCATTGCCGATAAATCGTTTGTTAGACAAAGGGAACTTTTGCAAACGTCTGTTCGTCTTGATGTTTATATCAGTCATATTTTACTGGTTTAGCATTCATATTTCGACGAGAAAATATAATGGCTGAGAACTATTTAAAAATATGCTGACATTCGAATCGAAATCATTTCTATTTCTGCACTGTTTTAACATTTCAGAAGAAAGATTCGCGGGGGATAGGATTGAAAGTGAGAAAGAAAAAGTCTCAAGAAGATAGAAGAGAAGAAGTTAGAAAGAAAGAGACGCAAAAAGATAATGGGGGCGACATAGAACGTGAGAAAGAAAGAGAAAGTCGTAAAAGCAGAGATGACACGAGAGAGAAAGTGAGAAAGGATCGCGGGAAAACAGAGGGAAGATGAGAGAGAGAAAGTAATAAACAAAGAGAGAGTAACAGAAAAGCAGAGGGGAAACGAAAAAGAGAAATATAAAAAAAAAGAGTGATGTACAGACAGACAAGAGACGAAGGAGATAAAGAAAGGGATACCGAGTCGCGGAAGAACAGAGTGGGACGACAGGGAAGAAAATTATAGCTCCAGGAGGGCGGAAATCGTCAGAAAAATCAACGTACGCAAGGAGTCAGAGAAGGCGAGGGAGAAAGGAAGAGGAGATTGCGAGAAGAGAGATAGAAGACTATAAGGAGAAAGAAAGGGAGAAATAGTCGCAGGAAGATTGGAGGGAGGCTAGAAAGAAAAAAAAAACTTACAAAATGATAGAAAGGAGACGAGGGAGTGAAAAATGTTGGGTTGCAAGAAAAGAGGAGAGGGCGAAAGAGTGAGAAAGAAAATGAGAGGGTCGCGGACAGACAGGTTAATACAAGAAAGGAAAAGGAGAAAGTTGCAGCAAGGCAGAGGGAGAGAGAGAGACAGAGAGAGTTGCAAAAAATACAGTAGAGAAAAGAGTGAGAATGAGAGAAAAGTGTCATGATATTACAATAAAGTTGCTGGCCTTGAATTGACAATCGATTTTCGAACGATGTTATTTTTGTTCGCCATTTCAGCTGAAGGAGAATCAGTAATAAATACTCTTTTTTTCTATCCACTAAATAGTAAGAATTAATTTCACGCTGTATAAAAACACGGGCTAAAACAACAGAGACCCGTTTGTTTGTCGTCAGTAGATTGGACAATTAAAAGATTAATAAAACTCGGAGAACACAATTGATGTTAATCCGACAACTAAAAAGGTAACATTTCCAAGATGGCGCGCAAGCTCACTGACGGTCATTAAACAATGTTTGAGAATACCAATTTGCAGTATTACATTTGCTTAATGAGATACTAAAAGTCCACCTTATTCTGACCACTAATAAAGTATTTTCAAGATGCTATCATTGCATATTTTCAACCATTTTATGAAATAGTTTTAATACCTTCAAAAAAGCCAACATAATAACTCCATTTCTTCTGAATAACTCTATTGTGTTTATGTGGAAGATATCAAAAGTTCCCAAGTTTGCACTCTGTTCTTTTCAACATGGCGTTTAAGATGGACGTCAAATCTTTAAAAATGCTCATTACTCATATATTATTTGTCCTCGAAGATCGGCAAATCTGTTGCGGGACCGACCAGGCGGGTGTCGATCGGCCACACAACTAAGAAAGTAGACACAAGCAAATTACGGCAATGACAAAGAAGAGAGGACAAACACAAGTGAACAGTTAAAAAATCGGTGCGTTTATTTACCATATGGTGGTAATAACAATGGTAATGAGATTTGGTTGGTGACGTCACTGGAACGGGAGAGACTGAGGTGGCGTCTCTGGAGGCAGAAAGACTGGAACGTCAGGCGTGGTGTCGTTGGTGAGAGATCAGCTGGGCAGATGTATGACGTCACTGGAACGGGAGAGACTGGAGTGGCGTCTCTGGGGGCAGAAAGACTGGAACGTCAGACGTGGTGTCGTTGGTGAGAGACCAGCTGGGCAGATGTATGACGTCACTGGAACGGGAGAGACTGGAGTGGCGTCTCTGGGGGCAGAAAGACTGGAACGTCAGGCGTGGTGTCGTTGGTGAGAGACCAGCTGGGCAGATGTATGACGTCACTGGAACGGGAGAGACTGGAGTGGCGTCTCTGGAGGCAGAAAGACTGGAACGTCAGGCGTGGTGTCGTTGGATCAGGAGTGGTGCAGGATGATGGAGCAGGGGAGTGCTGGTGCAGGAGCTCAGGATGCAGGAGCAGGTGCAGGAGCTGGAGAGTGCTGGTGCGCAGGAAGCTCAGGATGCAGGAGCAGGAACTGGACAGAGCTGGAGCAGGAACTGGAGATGCAGACAGCTAAGAGAGTAAATCGCATTCAGTAGCCCTGAAAAGGGCTGTTTGTATCTTTGCTGCTGCTGCTGGGTCCGCGTCTCTGGCTGGGCACGCGTCTTCTGGGAGGTCTCCTGACCCCCTGGTTGAATTGACATATTTATCTACCTCCCACAAGGCAAGATGTGACACAAGGTCGGGAAAGTGGGATTAGATAAGCCAGGGCTCGAGGTGAGTATTCTGGCCATTTAAAAATTGCCTGGGCAGCCCCGTCGGCATTCCCGGTAGGGCGCCTCAGACAGTAAGCAATAAACTTACTCCTCCCCAAAGAGGGGAGGAAAAGCCTGGGAGGGTGCACCTCCTAGAACTGCACAGGACCAGACAACCCCCAATAGACCGGCGTAAATCCAGACCCAAAGGCCCGGACGATACTGGTTTATTAGGTGGGGTAAAAATACCCCTGGTTGAATTGATATATTTATCTACCTTCCACAAGGCAAGATGTGACACAAGGTCGGGAAAGTGGGATTAGATAAGCCAGGGCTCGAGGTGAGCATTCTGGCCATTTAAAAATTGCCTGGGCAGCCCCGTCGGCATTCCCGGTAGGGCGCCTCAGACAGTAAGCAATAAACTTATTCCTCCCCAAAGAGGGGAGGCGAAGCCTGGGAGGGTGCACCTCCTAGAACTGCACAGGACCACACAACCCCCAACGTATCAAGTTACTTTCGTCGGTCCTGTGAAAGGGATTAATTTCGATAAATAAATACCGAAAAGATCTTTCGTGGTACCACGTTGCCGACAGGTGTCTTGGATGTATTTGTATGGTTATCTGCATAGTTGCCGAAACGCTTGTGTACCCCTTGAAGAAAGATTAAGAAAAATATTCTAGGGCCGATTTCTGCTTAGTCATGGCGATTAAAAATTGGGTTTTTCCAATCTTCTAAGAATAACGTTAAAGCACAGGGAGCGGCCAGTACATTTCCATGGAAAGGGTTAAGAGAAGGCAGCTGCTGCTGCTGATGTCCCGATCATGGCAAAAACAATCAGTGACTCCTGCTGCTGTTATGGTCTTTCCAAGATGGCGTCTTTTTAAAAATGTAAACAACGTCGCGGTTTTGTTGAACCGCGACAAATCTATAACAATCTGCGGTGTTCCTAAACATGTACATGTGGTTTCTCAACAGTTTTAATAGTAGTTGTATTATTTAGATTATTCGAACTACTGTTCTCATCTTGGATGTTATTCTCACAACGTTTCGGCCGATATAATCTCCGACCTTCTTCGGGTGTATCTTATCGAGAATCTTTCTGTCGAACTCGGGAATCTGTACTGAATTTCTAGCGAAACCCTTTATTTAATTTGCGGTGGTAGCTTGTTATCGTTCCGTCAACCATGACCGGGTAGAAGTCTTAAGTAATTCGTAATAGTATTAGAGTATCGTCCGCACTGAGGATTGAATTTAACGGATAAAGTGCTAACTAATAATCAGTTCTAAGTGACAGTCTTTTAGGGTTGAAGGTTCAATCCTTAGAGAGGGCGATACTAAGAATACAATAACAAATTACTTAAGACTTCTATCCGGTCATGACTGACGGGAGGAGAACAAGCTACACTCGTGTATTAAATAAAGGATTCCGTTCGAAATTCCGTATATACAAATATATAGAAAAACACACACTCACACACACACACATCGACTGGAAAGTCGTTTCGTATGTGTGAGTGTGTGTTTTTCTTTTATAGAAAGAACATTTGAAAAAACTTTATTGTCTTCATTTTTTTTGTCTAATTTTTTTCAACGCCAAAAAATCTCCAAAAGCGGTGTAAGTTTAATGGTAGGAAACAGAACAAAATAGTTATATGGTAAAACCCGGTATCATTTGTCAAGTGTGCAAGTGTTGAGGTTAGGGTTAGGGTTAGAGGTCCGCATCAGCCAGTGTGGAGTAAAGCATTAATTTTTTTTAAAAAGGAGAGCCACACTGGAGAATAAGACGTTTCAAAGTGTTCGCCCCCATATGCTAAGTTGTCTAAACATTATCAGTCCATCTAATATAAGTATGAATTCCATATTGGAATCGTTGATTTAAAAATAGCACCAAAGTACTAAAGAAAATATATATGTAACGGGTTCATCATCACCCGTTCCACGCGATTGCTTATATCACGTCGCGCACGTGTTTCATAAACGTTAAAATCATTAGTTTATCAGATTGAATTACGTTAGAAACATCAACGTACACAAATAATCAGTCGCGCTCGCGCGTATTGTCCGTTTAGTCAGTCTTACATCCGTTACTAATGACCGTAGAGTCCAAGTCGTGATTCACACTGCCTCCCACAGATGAGAGCACCATTGAGAACCCATAAATTGTTATGCATCTGTTCATTGATGATTTCCGCTTATTTATCCTTGTTGACAGAGTTGCAGCCAGATGGAGCTTTGGGTAGTAGTATCTTTTAACTGGTATGCATGAAGACCGCACTTTTTGCATGTAGATCTTAAACTAATCTTTATAGTAGCACCATTCCCCCAATCATGCTACTATAAAGATTAGTTCAAGATCTACATGC
The DNA here is from genome assembly GCA_963556195.1 of Sepiola atlantica. Lineage (NCBI taxonomy): Eukaryota > Metazoa > Mollusca > Cephalopoda > Sepiida > Sepiolidae > Sepiola > Sepiola atlantica. The sequence goes on along the minus strand of OY744547.1, from coordinate 38,852,704 downwards.
AATATGTAATTTCCTATACAAAAATCTTTAATATGAAGCCCCCCCGATATCCTGGTGACAGGCCAAACCAGTGAATTTGATGCCGTGTGATGATAAACTCCAAACTGTCGCGCGCACACACACACACGCACCACCTGTATGTCTATTAGAATCAAAATCTTTGTCTGTTTTATCATTTTTATATTTTTCAAACGCTCAAGTGAAACTTCTATCGAATCCATTAGAGTCACTTAGGCACTAATACGGTTGGCAAAAGTATAAACCTGCAACACTATACGCTTTCGGTAAACGTAGTAACTTGTGTTCAAGTAAGTGTATCCAATTAATTATTTATAATAGGTATTGTAGCGTTGGATCCTCTCCTTCTTGAACGTCTAGTGGTTTTTACCTGGATCCACGTGTGGATAAAGAAGCATCTTGGCATGCAACCCTTGTAGTTGGAATATGGCTCGGAGCGAATAGAAGAAAACGGACCTGCGAAATATTCATAATGACAATCAATTCATCATCGTCACCAATTTCACCGGTTGGGAGATATGTTACCGTTAAGAAGCTCCATTAATATTTCTCGTCCAGGTTGACCACAACTCGACCCAAACAGCTACTCTAAAACTTCAAACAAACTCCATTGTGTAACACATGATAACACTCAACCAATCAGAGTCTTTCGTATTTCTGAATTTCCTTCTTATCTAACTCTGAACCATTTTTAACTCATAGTTACACACAATAAAATGAGTTAATAAACAGAGCAATACTTCAAAATCATGAAGGTACACACATGAAAAGTGAGGAGAAATTCTCATCTCTTTTTTTGTTGATGCATTTTAATTATTCCGTCTTCCTATCTGTCTCTTCATAAGAACTAAAATGATGTTTCTTTACTCTTTTAATCACCGATCTGTCTCTTCATAAGAACTCAAATGATGTTTCTTTTCTCTTTTGATCACCGATCTGTCTCTTCATAAGAACTAAAATGATGTTTCTTTTCTCATTTGATCACCGATCTGTCTCTTCATAAGAACTAAAATGATGTTTCTTTTCTCTTTTGATCACCGATCTGTCTCTTCATAAGAACTAAAATAATGTTTCTTTTCTCTTTTAATCACCGATCTGTCTCTTCATAAGAACTAAAATGATGTTTCTTTTCTCTTTTGATCACCGATCTGTCTCTTCATAAGAACTAAAATGATGTTTCTTTTCTCTTTTGATCACCGATCTGTCTCTTCATGAAAACTAAAATGATGTTTCTTTTCTCTTTTGCTCACCGATCTGTGTCTTCATAAAAACTAAAATGATGTTTCTTTTCTCTTTTGATCACCGATCTGTCTCTTCATAAGAACTAAAATGATGTTTCTTTTCTCTTTTGGTCACCGATCTGTCTCTTCATGAAAATTAAAATGATGTTTCTTTTCTCTTTTGATCACCGATCTGTCTCTTCATAAGAACTAAAATGATGTTTCTTTTCTCTTTTAATCACCGATCTGTCTCTTCATAAGAACTAAAATGATGTTTCTTTTCTCTTTTTGTCACCGATCTGTCTCTTCATGAAAACTAAAATGATGTTTCTTTTCTCTTTTGATCACCGATCTGTCTCTTCATGAAAACTAAAATGATGTTTCTTTTCTCTTTTGATCACCGATCTGTCTCTTCATGAAAACTAAAATGATGTTTCTTTTCTCTTTTAATCACCGATCTGTCTCTTCATAAGAACTAAAATGATGTTTCTTTTCTCTTTTGCTCACCGATCTGTCTCTTCATAAAAACTAAAATGATGTTTCTTTTCTCTTTTAATCACCGATCTGTCTCTTCATAAGAACTAAAATGATGTTTCTTTTCTCTTTTGGTCACCGATCTGTCTCTTCATGAAAACTAAAATGATGTTTCTTTTCTCTTTTGATCACCGATCTGTCTCTTCATAAGAACTAAAATGATGTTTCTTTTCTCTTTTGGTCACCGATCTGTCTCTTCATAAGAACTAAAATGATGTTTCTTTTCTCTTTTTGTCACCGATCTGTGTCTTCATAAGAACTAAAATGATGTTTCTTTTCTCTTTTGATCACCGATCTGTCTCTTCATAAGAACTAAAATGATGTTTCTTTTCTCTTTTGCTCACCGATCTGTGTCTTCATAAAAACTAAAATGATGTTTCTTTTTTCTTTTGATCACCGATCTGTCTCTTCATAAAAACTAAAATGATGTTTCTTTTCTCTTTTAATCACCGATCTGTCTCTTCATAAGAACTAAAATGATGTTTCTTTTCTCTTTTTGTCACCGATCTGTGTCTTCATGAGAACTAAAATGATGTTTCTTTTCTCTTTTAATCACCGATCTGTCTCTTCATAAGAACTAAAATGATGTTTCTTTTCTCTTTTTGTCACCGATCTGTCTCTTCATAAGAACTAAAATGATGTTTCTTTTCTCTTTTGCTCACCGATCTGTGTCTTCATAAAAACTAAAATGATGTTTCTTTTCTCTTTTAATCACCGATCTGTCTCTTCATAAGAACTAAAATGATGTTTCTTTTCTCTTTTGGTCACCGATCTGTCTCTTCATGAAAACTAAAATGATGTTTCTTTTCTCTTTTGATCACCGATCTGTCTCTTCATAAGAACTAAAATGATGTTTCTTTTCTCTTTTGGTCACCGATCTGTCTCTTCATGAAAACTAAAATGATGTTTCTTTTCTCTTTTGATCACCGATCTGTCTCTTCATAAGAACTAAAATGATGTTTCTTTTCTCTTTTGATCACCGATCTGTCCGTTCATGAAAACTAAAATGATGTTTCTTTTCTCTTTTGATCACCGATCTGTCTCTTCATAAGAACTAAAATGATGTTTCTTTTCTCTTTTGCTCACCGATCTGTGTCTTCATAAGAACTAAAATGATGTTTCTTTTCTCTTTTGGTCACCGATCTGTGTCTTCATAAGAACTAAAATGATGTTTCTTTTCTCTTTTGCTCACCGATCTGTGTCTTCATAAGAACTAAAATGATGTTTCTTTTCTCTTTTGCTCACCGATCTGTCTCTTCATAAGAACTAAAATGATGTTTCTTTTCTCTTTTAATCACCGATCTGTCTCTTCATAAGAACTAAAATGATGTTTCTTTTCTCTTTTGGTCACCGATCTGTCTCTTCATAAGAACTAAAATGATGTTTCTTTTCTCTTTTGGTCACCGATCTGTGTCTTCATAAGAACTAAAATGATGTTTCTTTTCTCTTTTGGTCACCGATCTGTCCGTTCATGAAAACTAAAATGATGTTTCTTTTCTCTTTTGATCACCGATCTGTCTCTTCATAAGAACTAAAATGATGTTTCTTTTCTCTTTTGATCACCGATCTGTGTCTTCATAAGAACTAAAATGATGTTTCTTTTCTCTTTTAATCACCGATCTGTCTCTTCATAAGAACTAAAATGATGTTTCTTTTCTCTTTTGATCACCGATCTGTCTCTTCATAAGAACTAAAATGATGTTTCTTTTCTCTTTTGGTCACCGATCTGTCTCTTCATGAAAACTAAAATGATGTTTCTTTTCTCTTTTGATCACCGATCTGTCTCTTCATAAGAACTAAAATGATGTTTCTTTTCTCTTTTGATCACCGATCTGTGTCTTCATAAGAACTAAAATGATGTTTCTTTTCTCTTTTGATCACCGATCTGTCTCTTCATAAGAACTAAAATGATGTTTCTTTTCTCTTTTGGTCACCGATCTGTCTCTTCATGAAAACTAAAATGATGTTTCTTTTCTCTTTTGCTCACCGATCTGTGTCTTCATAAAAACTAAAATGTTGTTTCTTTTCTCTTTTGATCACCGATCTGTCTCTTCATAAGAACTAAAATGTTGTTTCTTTTCTCTTTTGGTCACCGATCTGTCTCTTCATGAAAATTAAAATGATGTTTCTTTTCTCTTTTGATCACCGATCTGTGTCTTCATAAAAACTAAAATGATGTTTCTTTTCTCTTTTGATCACCGATCTGTCTCTTCATAAGAACTAAAATGATGTTTCTTTTCTCTTTTAATCACCGATCTGTCTCTTCTTAAGAACTAAAATGATGTTTCTTTTCTCTTTTTGTCACCGATCTGTCTCTTCATGAGAACTAAAATGATGTTTCTTTTCTCTTTTTGTCACCGATCTGTCTCTTCATAAGAACTAAAATGATGTTTCTTTTCTCTTTTGGTCACCGATCTTTCTCTTCATGAAAACTAAAATGATGTTTCTTTTCTCTTTTGATCACCGATCTGTCTCTTCATAAGAACTAAAATGATGTTTCTCTTTTGCTCACCGATCTGTGTCTTCATAAAAACTAAAATGATGTTTCTTTTCTCTTTTGCTCACCGATCTGTCTTTTAATAAGAACTAAAATGATGTTTCTCTTTTGATCACCGATCTGTCTCTTCATAAGAACTAAAATGATGTTTCTTTTCTCTTTTGGTCACCGATCTGTCTCTTCATAAGAACTAAAATGATGTTTCTTTTCTCTTTTAATCACCGATCTGTCTCTTCATAAGAACTAAAATGATGTTTCTTTTCTCTTTTTGTCACCGATCTGTCTCTTCATGAAAACTAAAATGATGTTTCTTTTCTCTTTTGATAACCGATCTGTCTCTTCATAAGAACTAAAATGATGTTTCTTTTCCCTTTGGCTCACCGATCTGTGTCTTCATAAAAACTAAAATGATGTTTCTTTTCTCTTTTAATCACCGATCTGTCTCTTCATAAGAACTAAAATGATGCTTCTTTTCTCTTTTGATCACCGATCTGTCTCTTCATAAGAACTAAAATGATGTTTCTTTTCTCTTTTGCTCACCGATCTGTCTCTTCATAAGAACTAAAATGATGTTTCTTTTCTCTTTTGGTCACCGATCTGTCTCTTCATAAGAACTAAAATGATGTTTCTTTTCTCTTTTTGTCACCGATCTGTCTCTTCATGAAAACTAAAATGATGCTTCTTTTCTCTTTTGATCACCGATCTGTCTCTTCATAAGAACTAAAATGATGTTTCTTTTCTCTTTTGCTCACCGATCTGTCTCTTCATAAGAACTAAAATGATGTTTCTTTTCTCTTTTGCTCACCGATCTGTCTCTTCATGAGAACTAAAATTATGTTTCTTTTCTCTTTTAATCACCGATCTGTCTCTTCATAAGAACTAAAATGATGTTTCTTTTCTCTTTTGCTCACCGATCTGTCTCTTCATAAGAACTAAAATTATGTTTCTTTTCTCTTTTGCTCACCGATCTGTCTCTTCATGAGAACTAAAATGATGTTTCTTTTCTCTTTTAATCACCGATCTGTCTCTTCATAAGAACTCAAATGATGTTTCTTTTCTCTTTTTGTCACCGATCTGTCTCTTCATAAGAACTAAAATGATGTTTCTTTTCTCTTTTGCTCACCGATCTGTGTCTTCATAAAAACTAAAATGATGTTTCTTTTCTCTTTTAATCACCGATCTGTCTCTTCATAAGAACTAAAATGATGTTTCTTTTCTCTTTTGATCACCGATCTGTCTCTTCATAAGAACTAAAATGATGTTTCTTTTCTCTTTTGATCACCGATCTGTCTCTTATCGCTCGCTATTCTGTTACTCTTCTGTTACTCTTCATATCTTCTCAAAATTAACTAATTTCACATTAACGCAGAAAACTGACAGATTTTTTGGGAAACTTCGATTTCTCTGTATGCTATCTAAATTTCTCCAAATAATAAAACCTTGGCGAAAAAGTTCCTCATCCAATCCCGGACAACGTCACGTATATATATATATATATATATATATATATATATATATATATATATATATATATATATATATATATATATATATATATATATATATATATATGAAGCAATCCAACAAAAGATATAAGCGTCAACTAATATCTTATAATTAGTGAAACATCCGGATAAAAAAACTGAAGCTCAATATACTGGATAGAGCATTAATATTATAATATAAAATGAAGTAATAAAATAAGGTGTCAATCAAATTTTATTAGAATTCAAAGTTCATGCAAAGCATCCTTAAGTCCTTAGCTCATGAGTTTTCAAAGATAATTCTTCTCTTCAGAGGACCATTACCGCAGTTATACTACTACAGGCAATAAAATTACGCTTTGAAAATATATAAAATTATATACACAAATATATAAAAATACATAACATCAAACATATCAATCCAAAAACATACTTTTGTTGAGTCCATTTTGATTGATTTATTTATCATTAACATTGAATATGGACACATTTCGCGACTGGATAACTTTGCCGGCCCCTTCAATTTCACATATTTGGACTGCTGTTTGTATCTTGGAGTAATGTCCTTCCTGATTATGCTTCTCAACTTGTATGACCTGGATGGACTGTATGGACTCAACAAAAGTATGTTTTTGGATTGATATGTTTGATGTTATGTATTTTTATATATTTGTGTATATAATTTTATATATTTTCAAAGCGTAATTTTATTGCCTGTAGTAGTATAACTGCGGTAATGGTCCTCTGAAGAGAAGAATTATCTTTGAAAACTCATGAGCTAAGGACTTAAGGATGCTTTGCATGAACTTTGAATTCTAATAAAATTTGATTGACGCCTTATTTTATTACTTCATTTTATATTATAATATATATATATATATATATATATATATATATATATATATATATATATATATATATATATATATATATATGTAAAATGAAGTAATAAAATAAGGTGTCAATCAAATTTTATTAGAATTCAAAGTTCAAGCAAAGTATCCTTAAGTCTTTAGCTCATGAGTTTTCAAAAATAATTCTTCTCCTCAGAGGACCATTACCGCAGTTATACTACTACAGGTAATAAAATTACGCTTTGAAAATATATATAATTATATACACAAATACATAAAAATACATAACATCAAACATATCAACCCAAAAACATACTTTTTGTTGAATCCATACAGTCTATCCAGGTCATACATATTGAGAAGCATAATCAGGAAAGATATTCCTTCAAGTTATAAACAGTAGTCCAAATACGTGTAATTGAAGGGGCTGACAAAGTTATCCAGTCCCGAAATGTGTCGATATTTAATGTTAATGATAAATACATCAAATAATATAGAAAGTCCAATCAAAGTTCCAAAATCCCGATATGTGCAACCTAAGTCAAATCAAAGTTCGTTGTTTCATTAGAAAACCCGTTAAATCCGAATTGAGCAAAACAAGACTGCATCTCGGTCGCATCTTGCTAGCAGAACGAAAAAATAAGTAATCTTCTCTCACCAGCGATACAACCAGACATGACAAATCCATAACGAGCAGAAGGCGATATTAAATTGTCTACATCTCTGAATGATTTTAATATATATATATATCTATATATATAAAAATGTAAAGTTGGTTTGTTCGTTTCCCATGGAAATATACTTCCACTATACCATTACCACTGAATTTTTTTTATAGCAAATCCTTACATCCGAGCTATGTTTTTATGTTATTAACATAATTTTTACTTTACACATAAAAAAACACTTTTTATTACAATTCGTTCCTACTAAGTTGCACTTCCGGTTTACAATCCGTTTCTGCGAACCTGCATGTCCAACTTCACTTCCGGATTGACCTTCCTCCTCCCGCTGTCACGTATCTACTTCATACGTAAAAAGTGTTTTCCTTATTCGTTGTTTGTTTCCCTAAACAAACGTTTACACTAATACTTACCTAACAAACGTGCGTTAATTTCATTTCCTCTCTACTTCGATGTTTTTAAAACCTGCTTCATTCCTCATTTTCTTCCCTTTAATCATGCTTCATCTCTAAAAAAAACAACAACACTACTTGCATTTCTTACACAACCCTTACTCGCGCGTTATAATTGATTGTTTATTTTAAAACCAGTTATCTTTATAAAATTATTCATTCCTACTGTTTTATTTTTACAGGTAAGATTTAATACATAACGCACGTGCTTTAAGTTCATTTCGCATCTCATTTTTTTTACTTTAACCATGCTTCCTCTCTAAAAAAAAAAAAAACTCAACGTGCGTTAATTTCATTTCCTCTTTACTTCGATGTTTTTAAAACCCGCTTCCTTCATCATTTTCTTCCCTTTAATCATGCTTCATCTCTAAAAAAAACAAAAACAACACTACTTGCATTTCTTACACACCCCTTACTCGCGCGTTATAATTGATTGTTTATTTTAAAACCAGTTACCTTTATAAAATTATTCATTCCTACTGTTTCATTTTTACAGGTAGGATTTAATACATAACCCACGTGCTTTAATTTCGTTTCGCATTTACTCATTTTTTAGACTTTAACCATCCTTCAGGTACGATTTAATACTTAACAGACGTGCTTTAATTTCATTTCGTATCTACTTCGTTGTTTTTTAAACCTGCCTTCTTCCTCATTTTCTTACTTTTAACATGCTTCATCTATAAAAAAAAAACATACTTGCATTTCTTCGACAACCCTGAAGCGGGTTATAATTGATTGTTTTTTTTAATCCATTTACCTTTATACAATTATTCTTTCCTACTGTTACATTTATACAGGTAAAATTTAATACGTAACTAACAAACATGCCCCCCCCCCCGAAGATCAAACTTAGGTCGTCATACTCGCCGTGCAGAAACAAGGCGTCGATTACTTGCAAATCAAACTCATGAACAACTGGCATCTGCAAACCAACAAGCTAGACAAAGGATGATTCAAGTACGTGCGAATGAATCAGCACAGCGACGTGCAGCCAGACTTGAAGAGGAACGGTTGCGGGTACAACAATCCCGTCAGGCATCTTCAGATCTGCTTCGTTCACAACGTAACGAACGCGAGAGGCTGAGACTAGCAGATCGGCGTCAAACAAGGCTCCATGCTCAACAATCCCTGGATTGGGATCGCCTAGCATTTCATTACAACCCTCATGAGGATTATAGTTTAAGCCACCATGTTCACATAGGCACTATGACTGAAGTGTGTCACTATTGCAAAGCTCTGAAATTTAAGGGAGAAACTAAAGGATTGTGTTGTGCCGCAAGGAAAATTAAACTACTCAACTGGCAGATCCACCAGAACCATTAAAAACTTTGCTTGCTGGTAATACGGCTGAATCAAAGCATTTTTTATCAAACATCAGGAACTACAACTCATGCTTCCAAATGACGTCGTTCGCTGCAGAAACTATTACAGCTCAATTCATGCCAACTTTTAAAGTAAAAGGACGAATTTACCATAAAGTTGGATCTCTGCTTCCATATCCAGATGCTCAACATAAATTTCTACAAATGTATTTTATCGGTGATAACAATGATGAACTGAATGCACGCTGTGGAATTTCAACCAGTATAAAAAGGTCCATTGTTTCCCAACTGCAAGATATGCTCCATAATAAAAACAATTTAGTTCTTTTATTCAAAACTGCCATTGAAATGAATCCATCTGATACACACAAAATTATTATTCATGCTGACAAAACGCCTGCTGGAGAACATGTGCGAAGATTCAATGCTCCAAGTATAGATGAAGTGGCAATTGTTATAGTTGGAGATCAATTTCAACCTAGGGATATTGTTCTTCATAGGAGGAATGACCAATTAACAAACATTGCTGCAACTCATCGATGCTACGATGCCCTGCAATATCCACTCCTTTTTTGGGATGGTGCTGATGGATATCATTTCAATGTTACCATGATAAATCCAGTTAGTGGCGAAGAAACGGATAAGAAATGCAGCGCAATGAATTATTACTCATACCGAATTATGATTCGAGAGAATGAAAACAATCACATTCTGAAATGCCGCCAATTGTTCCACCAATACATTGTAGACATGTATGCAAAAATTGAAACTGAACGTCTGCTATTCATCCGTTTGAATCAGTCCAAACTTCGTTCTGAAGAATATGTTCATTTGCGAGATGCAGTTGTAAATGATGGTAATACAACTAATGTTGGAAGACTAACAATTTTACCATCTTCATATTTAGGCAGTCCACATCATATGCATGAGTACACTCAAGATGCATTTGCATATGTTCGTCTCTATGGGCGTCCTGACCTCTTCATTACTTTTACATGCAACCTAGCTTGGAATGATATAAAACAACTTTTACTTCCTGGCCAATCATCAGTAGATAGACATGATATTGCAGCGCGTGTATTCAGACAAAAGCTTAAATCGCTAATAAATTTCATTGTAAAACATAAAGTATTTGGTTCTGTGTGCTGCTGGATGTATTCAGTGGAATGGCAAAAGAGAGGATTGCCACACTCCCATACCCTAATCAGTCCAAACGAAATCGACAATGTAATATCTGCTGAATTACCTGATGCTGACATTGACAAGGATTTGCATGAAATTGTAATTAAACATATGATACACGGACCTTGCGGTATAATTAATCTAAATTCACCATGCATGCTTGATGGAAAATGCTCAAAGCGATATCCCCGAGCATTACTACCCAACACAGTTACCGGAAATGATGGATACCCTTTATACAAAAGAAGGTCGGTAGAAGATGGCGGTAAATTAGCAACTTTACAAATGCGAAATGGCAATATAGAAGTTGATAACCGATGGGTTGTCCCATATTCACCTTTGCTATCAAAAACCTACAAATCACACATCAATGTGGAATACTGTAACTCTGTTAAGTCCATCAAATACATTTGTAAGTATGTGAATAAAGGCAGCGATATGGCAGTTTTTGCCGTGCAAACACGTAGAAATGATCTGAATGAAAGCCTACATATTGATGAAATCACACAGTATCAAGCTGGAAGATACATAAGCAGCAATGAAGCGGTATGGCGAATTCTTTCTTTTCCCATACATGAACGAAGTCCGGCTATTGTGCACTTAGCGGTACATCTAGAAAATGGACAACGTGTTTACTTTACAGCTTCGAATGTGGAACAAATAGCTTTGAATCCAAACTGACACATTTGCAAAACCACTCCTCTATTCGGAAGTGCCTCAGTATTACACATGGAATAGGAGTAGACATTCATTTGAACGACGCAAACGAGGACAGCAAGTTGAAGGACAACCTGGAATATTCAAAGAAAACACAATAGGCAGACTGTATACTATCCATCCCAAACAAGATGAATGTTTCTTTCTTCGCATGTTGTTGGTAAATGTGCCTGGTCCAACATCATTCCAGCAATTAAAAATTGTCAATAGCATTACACATGCCACTTTTCGCAGTGCATGTCAAGCTCTGAATTTATTGGAAAATGACAGACACTGGGATGAATGCATTAATGATGCATGCAACACATCCCATCCTAATAATATTCGTGCATTGTTTGCAATCATCTTGACCAATTGCTCCCCTTCATCTCCAATAGAGTTATGGGAGAAATATAAATCACACATGGCCGAAGACATTTTCCATCAAATACGCGATGAAAATCCAAATACCTACCTGGATTTTACATCAGAAATCTATAATGAGGCATTGATACGAATTGAAAATTTGTGCTTAGAAATTGCAAACAAAGTTCTCAATCAATTAAGAATTACCTCGCCGACACGACCTGCTGCTGCTTTGTTTGATGTAGAATTACATAGGGAACAAAATTACAACACAGATGATCTTTTGTTGTATGTGCAAGAAAATATTCACAAACTAACACCTGAGCAAAAAGCCATTTACAACAAAATAATGCAGACTGTAAATAATGGAGTGGGAAATATATTTTTCTTAGATGCGCCAGGAGGAACTGGTAAAACCTTATTAATTAAATTTATTTTGGCAGCCATTCGATCACAAAACGGCATAGCCTTAGCTCTTGCATCTTCAGGAATAGCTGCAACATTGCTACCAGGTGGACGAACTGCTCATTCAGCTTTGAAACTACCTTTAAACATGCAATTTATTGAAACTCCCATGTGCAATATTTCCAAAACATCAAGTATGGGAAAGGTATTACAAAAATGTAAACTTATTGTTTGGGACGAATGCACAATGGCACACAAAAAATCACTGGAGGCTCTTGATCGGTCATTTCAAGATGTGCGTGGAAATGGTAGATTATTTGGGAATGCAGTGATATTGCTAGCTGGAGATTTCAGGCAAACATTACCTATAATTCCTCGATCAACACCAGCAGATGAAATAAATGGTTGCCTCAAATACTCCACTTTTTGGCGACATGTTAAGACATTAAATTTGACTATAAATATGCGTGTCCAGCAGCAAAATAATCTATCACCAGAATTCTTTTCAAAACAATTGTTGGAAATTGGGAATGGAAAAGTGCCGGCTAATCTCACTTCAGGGCGAATTTCATTGCCACACAACTTCTGTAATTTAGTTACATCAAAAGACGAATTAATTACAAAAGCATTCCCGGACATCCACATTCATTTTAAGAATCACAGTTGGCTGAGTGAACGAGCCATTCTTGCACCGAAGAACAAAGATGTCCACGAACTCAACAATAATATTCAGTTGAACATTCATGGTGAGTTAGTCACATACAAGTCAGTCGACACTGTTGTTGAAGCAGATGAAGCAGTCAATTATCCCTCAGAGTTTTTGAATTCGCTAGATTTGCCAGGGATTCCACCACATGTACTGCAATTAAAAATTGGTGTATCAATTATCATGCTGCGAAATATTAACCAGCCTAAGCTTTGTAATGGCACACGTCTTTCAGTAAAAAAATTAATGACCAACATCATTGAAGCAACAATTCTTACAGGGCCTTTCAAAGGTGAAGATGTCCTAATTCCGCGCATTCCCATGATTCCAACAGATCTGCCCTTTCAATTTAAGAGATTACAATTCCCAATTCGATTGGCATTTGCTATCACAATCAACAAAGCACAGGGACAATCTTTACAATTTTGTGGCTTATATTTACATACTGATTGCTTCTCACATGGGCAATTATACGTTGCATGTTCTAGAGTCGGCAAACCGAAGAATCTCTTCATCTACACTGAAACGGGAACCACTAAGAATATTGTGTATCCACAAATATTGGAAAATTAAACCATTCATATTAAATGGCAACTTATGGAACTGGATCAAAATGAACTCCAAAAGGCCACCTCTTCATTTCAACTAACAGCCACAGCAACGCGTGGCCGAGTACAGCTAGTATATATATATATATATATATATATATATATATATATATATATATATATATGTTATTGTTTATTATCTATGTACGTATACGTTTCGTCCTTTTTCAATCGGGACTCTTCAGCATAGAGATATGACTATTCACTACCGGTCACACGATTCGGAACCCTGGATTACAAGTATTTCTCAACCCAAATCCAACGTCGCTAACCGATCGGCCAATTCTGAATAGCTTATAACAATGATAATTTTAACACATTTAAAGCGGCGAGACGTACAGGCATTCTACTTCTATAAGGGAAGGAATGATGCATATAGAGCAAGTGACGTCACGCTGTGTTAGTGCTACCATTTACAGTGCTCTACTTTTTTACGAGGAGCTTCAAATATAAATATTTGTTATTGTTTATTATCTATGTACGTATACATATATATTATATATGTACGTATACATATATATATATGTGTGTGTGTGTGTGTGCGCGCGCGCGCGTGTGTGTGAAATTAATATTGTAAACAAACAAAGCATGTATGGTCCTAGTGTGATCACCACTGAATAATAATATCAACAAACACTGACCAAAATTTGACACAGATTTTTAGATATTTTTGAATAATTCATTTTTTTTACCAATTGGTGCTGATTTTTCGATTCCCCTAGAAGAGATAAACCCGAGTTTTCATGTGACTTCATATAAACGACCATCGATCACCGTACACTTTTTTGTTGGTTTTATGAGAAAAACAATGCAAACTACGTTTAGAAGAGGGTAAAGACGGACCGACAGAGAGGACTAAATGTAACAAAATCTAAGATTTTTTCACTTACATTTTATTATGTTTAAGAAAGGAAAAGGGATATTTTTTATTTCATTTTTTCAGCAATCCGAGGATAAAAACAGTACACTCGATTTTCTCAGTCATAATAGCAATTGAAACATTTGTTAAGTCGTCTTTTGAAATAACACTCACAAAAACTTTCGATTTCATGTGCAAAATGATGGAAATAATATTACAAAGTTAGACTTGTTAGGGAATATGACATTAACTTATTAATAAGAATGATTTACTATTACCAAAAATTTGATTATTCTAAACCAAAAAGATTTTTTTTTTTTAATGATATTTGAAAAACAGCTGAATAGCACACATCCCAGTGAGGGTAAGTGTTTATCATCCTTGTATTTAGAGTTAGTCCAAGTAAACGCGAAGACGTATGGAGTTAATTTGAATGGTTAGAATAAAAATATCAAAGATAAATAATCGGAAATCTGCAATGAAACTTTTGGGGAATTCTAATCTATTTAAGATATGGCCATCCTATATTTTATTAAAATATTATTTTTTAAGATATCCAGTTTTGTTTATGATAAAAAGATTCGATTAGAAACTGATTTGAATATAATCGTTACTCTTCTTTACATAGTCCCACCCTGAAATGTGTTTGTGATTTTCATGCGAATTTCATGTTTTGCCTATCACAATTATTGTAAAAATGTTTTATTTGATCCCCTTATACGGGCATTGTTTTATTCTTGAACTGATTGCGAATATATCCACTAAATCTTATCTGAATTGTAATTGATAAAGTCTATATGATGAAAATTATAAAAGTTTTTCAAGCTTTACACTGATGTAAGTGAGAATGAGATGATTTTTGAAACGTGCGTACATATGAATAAACATTGTTAAGTGTTGATGTTCGAATCTTGATTATAATATTTAAAACTTTAATTAGTCATGTCATTAATTTTATAATCTACCGAATTCCAATATATACAGAGAGATATTTTTATTCTTTTAATTGTAAACATCACATGTATTCATATGTACACAAACACGATAATCCGTTTTGATAAGCGATTCGTCACTTTGAGATTTTTTCCTCTGTTTTCTTCTTTGAAATAATTTAGAGAAAGCGAAATTTTAAAAAATTATAGAGATATCATTATTTACCAGTTAAATTCACTACATGTTTGATTTGCAAACACAATATTTTTAGGGTAAATATATTTTTACCATTACTGGTTATCTTCATTGTATAAGGCACATTGAAAACATTTTCAAAGAAACGTTGTACTCACATTACCGACACTTAAGCCTAACAGCTGGTGTCCAAAGTTTTCACATGAGAAAAGGGTTGTACTCACATTACCGATCCTTAAGCCTAACAGCTGGTTTCCAAAATTTTAACATGAGAAAATGGTTGTGCTTACATTACCGACCCTTAGCCTAAACGCTGGTGTCACAAGTTTTCACATGAGAAAATGGTTGTGCTTACATTACCCACCCTTAAGCCTAACAGCTGGTGTCCAAAGTTTTCACATGGGAAAATGGTTGTGCTTACATTACCGATCCTTAAGCCTAAACGATGGTGTCACAAGTTTTCACATGAGAAAATGGTTGTGCTTACATTACCCACCCTTAAGCCTAACAGCTGGTTTCCAAAATTTTCACATGAGAAAATGGTTCTGCTTACATTACCGACCCTTAAGCCTAACAGCTGGTGTCCAACGTTTTCACATAAGAAAATGGTTGTGCTTACATTACCCACCGGTAAGCCTACCAGCTGAAGTCCAGAGTTTTCACATGAGAAAATGGTTGTGCTTACATTACCTACCCTTAAGCCTAACAGCTGGTGTCCAAAGTTTTCACATAAGAAAATGGTTGTGCTTACATTACCTACCCTTAAGCCTAACAGCTGGTGTCCAAAGTTTTCACATAAGAAAATGGTTCTGCTTACATTACCTACCCTTAAGCCTAACAGCTGGTGTCCAAAGTTTTCACATGAGAAAATGGTTCTGCTTACATTACCTACCCTTAAGCCTAACAGCTGGTGTCCAAAGTTTTCACATAAGAAAATGGTTGTGCTTACATTACCTACCCTTAAGCCTAACAGCAGGTGTCCAAAGTTTTCACATAAGAAAATGGTTCTGCTTACATTACCGACCGTTAAGCCTAAAAGCTGGTGTCCAACGTTTTCACATAAGAAAATGGTTGTGCTTACATTACCCACCGGTAAGCCTACCAGCTGGAGTCCAGAGTTTTCACATAAGAAAATGGTTGTGATTACTTTACCCACGCTTAATGCTAACAGCTGGTGTCCAAAGTTTTCACATGAGAAAATGGTTGTGCTTACATTACCCAACCTTAAGCCTAACAGCTGGTGTCCGAAGTTTTCACATGAGAAAATTGTTGTGCTTACATTACCCACCCTTAAGCCTAACAGCTGGTGTCCAAAGTTTTAACATGAGAAAATGGTTGTGCTTACATTACCCACCCGTAAGCCTAACAGCTGGTGTCCAAGGTTTTCACATGAGAAAATGGTTGTGCTTACATTACAGACCCTTAAGCCTAACAGCTGGTGCCCAATGTTTTCACATAAGAAAATGGTTGTGCTTACATTACCCACCCGTATGCCTAACAGCAGGTGTCCAAAGTTTTCACATGAGAAAATGGTTGTGCTTACATTACTTACCTTTAAGCCTAACAGCTGGTGTCAAAAGTTTTCACATGAGAAAATGGCTATGCTTACTTTACCCACCCGAAAGCCTACCAGCTGGAGTCCAAACTTTTCACATGAGAAAATGGTTTTGCTTACATTACCGACCCTTAAGCCTAACAGCTGGTGTCCAAAGTTTTCACATGAGAAAATGGTTTTGCCCATATTACCCACACTTAAGCCTAACAGCTGGTGTCCAAAGTTTTCACATGAGAAAATGGTTGTGCTTACATTACTTACCTTTAAGCCTAACAGCTGGTGTCCAAACTTTCCACATAAGAGAATGGTTGTGCTTACATTACCCACCCTTAAGCCTAACAGCTGGTGTCCAAAGTTTTCACATGAGAAAATTGTTGTGCTTACATTGCCCACCCTTAAGCCTAACAGCTGGTGTCCAAAGTTTTCACATGAGAAAATGGTTGTGCTGACATTACCAACCCTTAAGCCTAACAGCTGGTGTCCAAAGTTTTCACATAAGAAAATGGTTCTGCTTACATTACCTACCCTTAAGCCTAACAGCTGGTGTCCAAAGTTTTCACATGAGAAAATGGTTCTGCTTACATTACCTACCCTTAAGCCTAACAGCTGGTGTCCAAAGTTTTCACATAAGAAAATGGTTGTGCTTACATTACCTACCCTTAAGCCTAACAGCAGGTGTCCAAAGTTTTCACATAAGAAAATGGTTCTGCTTACATTACCGACCGTTAAGCCTAAAAGCTGGTGTCCAACGTTTTCACATAAGAAAATGGTTGTGCTTACATTACCCACCGGTAAGCCTACCAGCTGGAGTCCAGAGTTTTCACATAAGAAAATGGTTGTGATTACTTTACCCACGCTTAATGCTAACAGCTGGTGTCCAAAGTTTTCACATGAGAAAATGGTTGTGCTTACATTACCCAACCTTAAGCCTAACAGCTGGTGTCCGAAGTTTTCACATGAGAAAATTGTTGTGCTTACATTACCCACCCTTAAGCCTAACAGCTGGTGTCCAAAGTTTTAACATGAGAAAATGGTTGTGCTTACATTACCCACCCGTAAGCCTAACAGCTGGTGTCCAAGGTTTTCACATGAGAAAATGGTTGTGCTTACATTACAGACCCTTAAGCCTAACAGCTGGTGCCCAATGTTTTCACATAAGAAAATGGTTGTGCTTACATTACCCACCCGTATGCCTAACAGCAGGTGTCCAAAGTTTTCACATGAGAAAATGGTTGTGCTTACATTACTTACCTTTAAGCCTAACAGCTGGTGTCAAAAGTTTTCACATGAGAAAATGGCTATGCTTACTTTACCCACCCGAAAGCCTACCAGCTGGAGTCCAAACTTTTCACATGAGAAAATGGTTTTGCTTACATTACCCACACTTAAGCCTAACAGCTGGTGTCCAAAGTTTTCACATGAGAAAATGGTTTTGCCCATATTACCCACACTTAAGCCTAACAGCTGGTGTCCAAAGTTTTCACATGAGAAAATGGTTGTGCTTACATTACTTACCTTTAAGCCTAACAGCTGGTGTCCAAACTTTCCACATAAGAGAATGGTTGTGCTTACATTACCCACCCTTAAGCCTAACAGCTGGTGTCCAAAGTTTTCACATGAGAAAATTGTTGTGCTTACATTGCCCACCCTTAAGCCTAACAGCTGGTGTCCAAAGTTTTCACATGAGAAAATGGTTGTGCTGACATTACCAACCCTTAAGCCTAACAGCTGGTGTCCAAAGTTTTCACATGAAAAAATGGTTGTGCTTACATTACCCACACTTAAGCCTAACAGCTAGTGTCCAAAGTTTTCACATGAGAAAATGGTTGTGCTTACATTACCCACACTTAAGCCTAACAGCTGGTGTTCAAAGTGTTCACATGAGAAAATGGTTGTGCTTACATTACCCATCCTTAAGCCTAACAGCTGGTGTCCAAAGTTTTCACATGAGAAAATTGTTGTGCTTACATTACCCAACCTTTAGCCTAACAGCTGGTGTTCAAAGTTTTCACATGAGAAAATGGTTGTGCTGACATTACCAACCCTTAAGCCTAACAGCTGGTGTCCAAAGTTTTCACATGAAAAAATGGTTGTGCTTACATTACCCACACTTAAGCCTAACAGCTGGTGTCTAAAGTTTTCACATGAGAAAATGGTTTTGCCCATATTACCCACACTTAAGCCTAACAGCTGGTGTCCAAAGTTTTCACATGAGAAAATGGTTTTGCCCATATTACCCACACTTAAGCCTAACAGCTGGTGTCCAAAGTTTTCACATGAGAAAATGGTTGTGCTTACATTACCCACACTTAAGCCTAACAGCTGGTGTTCAAAGTGTTCACATGAGAAAATGGTTGTGCTTACATTACCCATCCTTAAGCCTAACAGCTGGTGTCCAAAGTTTTCACATGAGAAAATGGTTGTGCTGACATTACCCACCCTTAAGCCTAACAGCTGGTGTCCAAAGTTTTCACATGAGAAAATGGTTGTGCTTACATTACCCACACTTAAGCCTAACAGCTGGTGTCCAAAGTTTTCACATGAGAAAATGGTTGTGCTCATATTACCCATCCTTAAGCCTAACAGCTGGTGTCCAAAGTTTTCACATGAGAAAATTGTTGTGCTTACATTACCCTATCCTTAAGCCCAACAGCTGGTGTCCAAAGTTTTCACATGAGAAAATGGTTGTGCTGACATTACCTACCCTTAAGCCTAACAGCTGGTGTCCAAAGTTTTCACATGAGAAAATGGTTGTGCTGACATTACCAACACTTGAGCCTAACAGCTGGTGTCCAAACTTTTCACATAAGAGAATGGTTGTTCTTACATTACCGACCCTTAAGCATTACAGCTGGTGTCTAAAGTTTTCACATGAGAAAATGGTTGTGCTTACATTGCCCACCCTTAAGCCTAACAGCTGGTGTCCAAAGTTTTAACATGAGAAAATGGTTGTGCTTACATTACCCACACTAAAGCCTAACAGCTGGTGTTCAAAGTTTTCACATGAGAAAATGGTTGTGCTTACATTACCCAACCTTAAGCCTGACAGCTGGTGTCCAATGTTTTCACATGAGAAAATGGCTATGCTTAATTTACCAACCCGTTAGCCTAACAGCTGGAATCAATAGTTTTCACATGAGAAAATGGTTGTGCTTACATTACAGACTCTTAAGCCTAAAAACTGGTGTCCAAAGTTTTCATATAAGAGAATGGTTTTGCGTACATTTCCCACCCTTAAGCCTAACAGCTGGTGTCCGAAGTTTTCACATAAGAAAATGGTTGTGCTTACATTACCCACCCGTAAGCCTAACAGCTGGTGTCCAAGGTTTTCACATGAGAAAATTGTTGTGCTTACATTACAAACCCTTAAGCCTAAAAGCTGGTGTCCAACGTTTTCACATAAGAAAATGGTTGTGCTTACATTACCCACCGGTAAGCCTACCAGCTGAAGTCCAGAGTTTTCACATAAGAAAATGGTTGTGATTACTTTACCCACGCTTAATGCTAACAGCTGGTGTCCAAAGTTTTCACATGAGAAAATGGTTGTGCTTACATTACCCAACCTTAAGCCTAACAGCTGGTGTCCGAAGTTTTCACATGAGAAAATGATTGTGCTTACATTACCGACCCTTAAGCCTAACAGCTGGTGTCCAAAGTTTTAACATGAGAAAATGGTTGTGCTTACATTACCCACCCGTAAGCCTAACAGCTGGTGTCCAAGGTTTTCACATGAGAAAATGGTTGTGCTTACATTACAGACCCTTAAGCCTAACAGCTGGTGCCCAATGTTTTCACATAAGAAAATGGTTGTGCTTACATTACCCACCCGTATGCCTAACAGCAGGTGTCCAAAGTTTTCACATGAGAAAATGGTTGTGCTTACATTACTTACCTTTAAGCCTAACAGCTGGTGTCAAAAGTTTTCACATGAGAAAATGGCTATGCTTACTTTACACACCCGATAGCCTACCAGCTGGTGTCCAAAGTTTTCACATGAGAAAATGGTTTTGCTTACATTACCGACCCTTAAGCCTAACAGCTGGTGTCCAAAGTTTTCACATAAGAAAATTGTTATGCTTACATTACCTACCCTTAAGCCTAAAAGCTGGTGTCCAAACTTTCCACATAAGAGAATGGTTGTGCTTACATTGCCCACCCTTAAGCCTAACAGCTGGTGTCCAAAGTTTTCACATGAGAAAATGGTTGTGCTGACATTACCAACCCTTAAGCCTAACAGCTGGTGTCCAAAGTTTTCACATGAAAAAATGGTTGTGCTTACATTACCCACACTTAAGCCTAACAGCTGGTGTCCAAAGTTTTCACATGAGAAAATGGTTTTGCCCATATTACCCACACTTAAGCCTAACAGCTGGTGTCCAAAGTTTTAACATGAGAAAATGGTTGTGCTTACAGTACTTACCTTTAAGCTTAACAGCTGGTGTCCAAACTTTCCACATAAGAGAATGGTTGTGCTTACATTACCCACCCTTAAGCCTAACAGCTGGTGTCCAAAGTTTTCACATGAGAAAATTGTTGTGCTTACATTGCCCACCCTTAAGCCTAACAGCTGGTGTCCAAAGTTTTCACATGAGAAAATGGTTGTGCTGACATTACCAACCCTTAAGCCTAACAGCTGGTGTCCAAAGTTTTCACATGAAAAAATGGTTGTGCTTACATTACCCACACTTAAGCCTAACAGCTGGTGTCCAAAGTTTTCACATGAGAAAATGGTTGTGCTTACATTACCCACACTTCAGCCTAACAGCTGGTGTTCAAAGTGTTCACATGAGAAAATGGTTGTGCTTACATTACCCATCCTTAAGCCTAACAGCTGGTGTCCAAAGTTTTCACATGAGAAAATGGTTGTGCTGACATTACCCACCCTTAAGCCTAACAGCTAGTGTCCAAAGTTTTCACATGAGAAAATGGTTGTGCTTACATTACCCACACTTAAGCCTAACAGCTGGTGTCCAAAGTTTTCACATGAGAAAATGGTTGTGCCTATATTACCCACCCTTAAGCCTAACAGCTGGTGTCCAAAGTTTTCACATGAGAAAATGGTTGTGCTGACATTACCTACCCTTAAGCCTAACAGCTGGTGTCCAAAGTTTTCACATGAGAAAATGGTTGTGCTGACATTACCCACACTTAAGCCTAACAGCTGGTGTCCAAACTTTTCACATAAGAGAATGGTTGTGCTTACATTACCGACCCTTAAGCATTACAGCTGGTGTCTAAAGTTTTCACATGAGAAAATGGTTGTGCTTACATTGCCCACCCTTAAGCCTAACAGCTGGTGTCCAAAGTTTTAACATGAGAAAATGGTTTTGCTTACATTACCCACACTTAAGCCTAACAGCTGGTGTTCAAAGTTTTCACATGAGAAAATGGTTGTGCTTACATTACCCAACCTTAAGCCTGACAGCTGGTGTCCAATGTTTTCAAATGAGAAAATGGCTATGCTTAATTTACCAACTCGTTAGCCTAACAGCTGGAATCAAGAGTTTTCACATGAGAAAATGGTTGTGCTTACATTACAGACTCTTAAGCCTAAAAACTGGTGTCCAAAGTTTTCACATAAGAGAATGGTTGTGCGTACATTTCCCACCCTTAAGCCTAACAGCTGGTGTCCAAAGTTTTCACATAAGAAAATTGTTATGCTTACATTACCCAACCTCAAGCCTAACAGCTGGTGTCCAAAGTTTTCACATGAGAAAATTGTTGTGCTTACATTGCCCACCCTTAAGCCTAACAGCTGGTGTCCAAAGTTTTCACATGAGAAAATGGTTGTGCTGACATTACCAACCCTTAAGCCTAACAGCTGGTGTCCAAAGTTTTCACATGAAAAAATGGTTGTGCTTACATTACCCACACTTAAGCCTAACAGCTGGTGTCCAAAGTTTTCACATGAGAAAATGGTTTTGCCCATATTACCCACACTTAAGCCTAACAGCTGGTGTCAAAAGTTTTCACATGAGAAAATGGCTATGCTTACTTTACCCACCCGAAAGCCTACCAGCTGGAGTCCAGAGTTTTCACATGAGAAAATGGTTGTGCTTACATTACCCTCGCTTAAGCCTAACAGCTGGTGTCCAAAGTTTTCACATGAGAAAATGGTTGTGCTTACATTACCGATCCTTAAGCCTAACAGCTGGTTTCCAAACTTTCCACATAAGAGAATGGTTGTGCTTACATTACCCAACATTAAGCCTAACAGCTGGTGTCCAAAGTTTTCACATGAGAAAATGGTTGTGCTTACATTACCTACTTTTAAGCCTAACAGCTGGTGTCCAAACTTTCCACTTAAGAGAATGGTTGTGCTTACATTACCGACCCTTAAGCCTAAAAGCTGGTGTCCAAAGTTTTCACATAAGAAGATGGTTGTGCTTACATTACCCACACTTAAGCCTAACAGCTGGTGTCCAAAGTTTTCACATGAGAAAATGGTTGTGCTTACATTACCGATCCTTAAGCCTAACAGCTGGTTTCCAAACTTTCCACATAAGAGAATGGTTGTGCTTACATTACCCACCGGTAAGCCTACCAGCTGAAGTCCAGAGTTTTCACATGAGAAAATGGTTCTGCTTACATTACCTACCCTTAAGCCTAACAGCTGGTGTCCAAAGTTTTCACATAAGAAAATGGTTGTGCTTACATTACCTACCCTTAAGCCTAACAGCTGGTGTCCAAAGTTTTCACATAAGAAAATGGTTCTGCTTACATTACCTACCCTTAAGCCTAACAGCTGGTGTCCAAAGTTTTCACATAAGAAAATGGTTCTGCTTACATTACCTACCCTTAAGCCTAACAGCTGGTGTCCAACGTTTTCACATGAGAAAATGGTTGTGCTTACATTACCCAACCTTAAGCCTAACAGCTGGTGTCCGAAGTTTTCACATGAGAAAATGATTGTGCTTACATTACCCACCCTTAAGCCTAACAGCTGGTGTCCAAAGTTTTAACATGAGAAAATGGTTGTGCTTACATTACCCACCCGTAAGCCTAACAGCTGGTGTCCAAGGTTTTCACATGAGAAAATTGTTGTGCTTACATTACAGACCCTTAAGCTTAACAGCTGGTGCCCAATGTTTTCACATAAGAAAATGGTTGTGCTTACATTACCCACCCGTATGCCTAACAGCAGGTGTCCAAAGTTTTCACATGAGAAAATGGTTGTGCTTACATTACTTACCTTTAAGCCTAACAGCTGGTGTCAAAAGTTTTCACATGAGAAAACGGCTATGCTTACTTTACCCACCCGAAAGCCTACCAGCTGGAGTCCAAACTTTTCACATGAGAAAATGGTTTTGCTTACATTACCGACCCTTAAGCCTAACAGCTGGTGTCCAAAGTTTTCACATAAGAAAATTGTTATGCTTACATTACCCAACCTCAAGCCTAACAGCTGGTGTCCAAAGTTTTCACATGAGCAAATGGTTGTGCTTACATTGCCCACCCTTAAGCCTAACAGCTGGTGTCCAAAGTTTTCACATGAGAAAATGGTTGTGCTGACATTACCAACCCTTAAGCCTAACAGCTGGTGTCCAAAGTTTTCACATGAAAAAATGGTTGTGCTTACATTACCCACACTTAAGCCTAACAGCTGGTGTCCAAAGTTTTCACATGAGAAAATGGTTTTGCCCATATTACCCACACTTAAGCCTAACAGCTGGTGTCCAAAGTTTTCACATGAGAAAATGGTTGTGCTTACATTACTTACCTTTAAGCCTAACAGCTGGTGTCCAAACTTTCCACATAAGAGAATGGTTGTGCTTACATTACCCACCCTTAAGCCTAACAGCTGGTGTCCAAAGTTTTCACATGAGAAAATTGTTGTGCTTACATTGCCAACCCTTAAGCCTAACAGCTGGTGTCCAAAGTTTTCACATGAGAAAATTGTTGTGCTGACATTACCAACCCTTAAGCCTAACAGCTGGTGTTCAAAGTTTTCACATGAAAAGTGTTGTGCTTACATTACCCACACTTAAGCCTAACAGCTGGTGTTCAAAGTGTTCACATGAGAAAATGGTTGTGCTTACATTACCCATCCTTAAGCCTAACAGCTGGTGTCCAAAGTTTTCACATGAGAAAATGGTTGTGCTCATATTACCCACCCTTAAGCCTAACAGCTGGTGTCCAAAGTTTTCACATGAGAAAATTGTTGTGCTTACATTACCCTATCCTTAAGCCCAACAGCTGGTGTCCAAAGTTTTCACATGAGAAAATGGTCGTGCTGACATTACCTACCCTTAAGCCTAACAGCTGGTGTCCAAAGTTTTCACATGAGAAAATGGTTGTGCTGACATTACCCACACTTAAGCCTAACAGCTGGTGTCCAAACTTTTCACATAAGAGAATGGTTGTGCTTACATTACCGACCCTTAAGCATTACAGCTGGTGTCTAAAGTTTTCACATGAGAAAATGGTTGTGCTTACATTGACCACCCTTAAGCCTTACAGCTGGTGTCCAAAGTTTTCACATGAAAAAATGGTTGTGCTTACATTACCCACACTTAAGCCTAACAGCTGGTGTTCAAAGTTTTCACATGAGAAAATGGCTATGCTTAATTTACCAACCCGTTAGCCTAACAGCTGGAATCAAGAGTTTTCACATGAGAAAATGGTTGTGCTTACATTACAGACTCTTAAGCCTAAAAACTGGTGTCTAAAGTTTTCACATAAGAGAATGGTTGTGCGTACATTTTCCACCCTTATGCCTAACAGCTGGTGTCCGAAGTTTTCACATAAGAAAATGGTTGTGCTTACATTACCCACCCGTAAGCCTAACAGCTGGTGTCCAAGGTTTTCACATGAGAAAATGGTTGTGCTTACATTACAAACCCTTAAGCCTAAAAGCTGGTGTCCAAGGTTTTCACATGAGAAAATGGTTGTGCTTACATTACAGACTCTTAAGCCTAAAAGCTGGTGCCCAAAGTTTTCACATGAGAAAATGGTTGTGCTTACATTACCCACCCGTATGCCTAACAGCTGGTGTCCAAAGTTTTCACATGAGAAAATGGTTGTGCTTACATTACTTACCTTTAAGCCTAACAGCTGGTGTCCAAACTTTCCACTTAAGAGAATGGTTGTGCTTACATTACCGACCCTCAAGCCTAAAAGCTGGTGTCCAAAGTTTTCACATGAGAAAATGGTTGTGCGTACATTACCTACCCTTAAGCCTAAAAGCTGGTGTCCACAGTTTTCACATAAGAAGATGGTTGTGCTTACTTTACCCTCGCTTAAGCCTAACAGCTGGTGTCCAAAGTTTTCACATGAGAAAATGGTTGTGCTTACATTACCGATCCTTAAGCCTAACAGCTGGTTTCCAAACTTTCCACATAAGAGAATGGTTGTGCTTACATTACCCAACATTAAGCCTAATAGCTGGTGTCCAAAGTTTTCACATGAGAAAATGGTTGTGCTTACATTACCTACTTTTAAGCCTAACAGCTGGTGTCCAAACATTCCACATAAGAGAATGGTTGTGCTTACATTACCCACCCTTAAGCCTAACAGCTGGTGTCCAAAGTTTTCACATGAGAAAATGGTTGTTCTTACATTACCCACACTTAAGCCTAACAGCTGGTGTCCAAAGTTTTCACATGAAAAAATGGTTGTGCTTACATTACCCACACTTAAGCCTAACAGCTGGTGTCCAAAGTTTTCACATCAGAAAATGGTTTTGCCCATATTACCCACCCTTAAGCCTAACAGCTGGTGTCCAAAGTTTTCACATGAAAAAATGGTTGTGCTTACATTACCCACACTTAAGCCTAACAGCTGGTGTCCAAAGTTTTCACATGAGAAAATGGTTGTGCTGACATTACCCACCCTTAAGCCTAAAAGCTGGTGTCCAAAGTTTTCACATGAGAAAATGGTTGTGCTTACATTACCGATCCTTAAGCCTAACAGCTGGTTTCCAAACTTTCCACATAAGAGAATGGTTGTGCTTACATTACCCAACATTAAGCCTAACAGCTGGTGTCCAAAGTTTTCACATGAGAAAATGGTTGTGCTTACATTACCTACTTTTAAGCCTAACAGCTGGTGTCCAAACTTTCCACTTAAGAGAATGGTTGTGCTTACATTACCGACCCTCAAGCCTAAAAGCTGGTGTCCAAAGTTTTCACATGAGAAAATGGTTGTGCTAACATTACCAACCCTTAACCCTAAAAGCTGGTGTCCAAAGTTTTCACATGAGAAAATGGTTGTGCTGACATTACCCACCCGTAAGCCTAACAGCTGGTGTCCAAGGTTTTCACATGAGAAAATGGTTGTGCTTACATTACAGACCCTTAAGCCTAACAGCTGGTGCCCAATGTTTTCACATAAGAAAATGGTTGTGCTTACATTACCCACCCGTATGCCTAACAGCAGGTGTCCAAAGTTTTCACATGAGAAAATGGTTGTGCTTACATTACTTACCTTTAAGCCTAACAGCTGGTGTCAAAAGTTTTCACATGAGAAAATGGCTATGCTTACTTTACACACCCGAAAGCCTACCAGCTGGTGTCCAAAGTTTTCACATGAGAAAATGGTTTTGCTTACATTACCGACCCTTAAGCCTAACAGCTGGTGTCCAAAGTTTTCACATAAGAAAATTGTTATGCTTACATTACCTACCCTTAAGCCTAAAAGCTGGTGTCCAAACTTTCCACATAAGAGAATGGTTGTGCTTACATTGCCCACCCTTAAGCCTAACAGCTGGTGTCCAAAGTTTTCACATGAGAAAATGGTTGTGCTGACATTACCAACCCTTAAGCCTAACAGCTGGTGTCCAAAGTTTTCACATGAAAAAATGGTTGTGCTTACATTAGGCACACTTAAGCCTAACAGCTGGTGTCCAAAGTTTTCACATGAGAAAATGGTTTTGCCCATATTACCCACACTTAAGCCTAACAGCTGGTGTCCAAAGTTTTAACATGAGAAAATGGTTGTGCTTACAGTACTTACCTTTAAGCTTAACAGCTGGTGTCCAAACTTTCCACATAAGAGAATGGTTGTGCTTACATTACCCACCCTTAAGCCTAACAGCTGGTGTCCAAAGTTTTCACATGAGAAAATTGTTGTGCTTACATTGCCCACCCTTAAGCCTAACAGCTGGTGTCCAAAGTTTTCACATGAGAAAATGGTTGTGCTTACATTACCAACCCTTAAGCCTAACAGCTGGTGTCCAAAGTTTTCACATGAAAAAATGGTTGTGCTTACATTACCCACACTTAAGCCTAACAGCTGGTGTCCAAAGTTTTCACATGAGAAAATGGTTGTGCTTACATTACCCACACTTCAGCCTAACAGCTCGTGTTCAAAGTGTTCACATGAGAAAATGGTTGTGCTTACATTACCCATCCTTAAGCCTAACAGCTGGTGTCCAAAGTTTTCACATGAGAAAAGGGTGTTGCTGACATTACCCACCCTTAAGCCTAACAGCTAGTGTCCAAAGTTTTCACATGAGAAAATGGTTGTGCTTACATTACCCACACTTAAGCCTAACAGCTGGTGTCCAAAGTTTTCACATGAGAAAATGGTTGTGCCTATATTACCCACCCTTAAGCCTAACAGCTGGTGTCCAAAGTTTTCACATGAGAAAATGGTTGTGCTGACATTACCTACCCTTAAGCCTAACAGCTGGTGTCCAAAGTTTTCACATGAGAAAATGGTTGTGCTGACATTACCCACACTTAAGCCTAACAGCTGGTGTCCAAACTTTTCACATAAGAGAATGGTTGTGCTTACATTACCGACCCTTAAGCATTACAGCTGGTGTCTAAAGTTTTCACATGAGAAAATGGTTGTGCTTACATTGCCCACCCTTAAGCCTAACAGCTGGTGTCCAAAGTTTTAACATGAGAAAATGGTTGTGCTTACATTACCCACACTTAAGCCTAACAGCTGGTGTTCAAAGTTTTCACATGAGAAAATTGTTGTGCTTACATTACCCAACCTTAAGCCTGACAGCTGGTGTCCAATGTTTTCAAATGAGAAAATGGCTATGCTTAATTTACCAACCCGTTAGCCTAACAGCTG
Organism: Sepiola atlantica; assembly: GCA_963556195.1. Classification (NCBI taxonomy): domain Eukaryota; kingdom Metazoa; phylum Mollusca; class Cephalopoda; order Sepiida; family Sepiolidae; genus Sepiola; species Sepiola atlantica. The sequence continues at coordinate 38,824,105 of OY744547.1, read as the reverse complement.
GAATCAAGAGTTTTCACATGAGAAAATGGTTGTGCTTACATTACAGACTCTTAAGCCTAAAAACTGGTGTCCAAAGTTTTCACATAAGAGAATGGTTGTGCGTACATTTCCCACCCTTAAGCCTAACAGCTGGTGTCCAAAGTTTTCACATAAGAAAATTGTTATGCTTACATTACCCAACCTCAAGCCTAACAGCTGGTGTCCAAAGTTTTCACATGAGAAAATTGTTGTGCTTACATTGCCCACCCTTAAGCCTAACAGCTGGTGTCCAAAGTTTTCACATGAGAAAATGGTTGTGCTGACATTACCAACCCTTAAGCCTAACAGCTGGTGTCCAAAGTTTTCACATGAAAAAATGGTTGTGCTTACATTACCCACACTTAAGCCTAACAGCTGGTGTCCAAAGTTTTCACATGAGAAAATGGTTTTGCCCATATTACCCACACTTAAGCCTAACAGCTGGTGTCAAAAGTTTTCACATGAGAAAATGGCTATGCTTACTTTACCCACCCGAAAGCCTACCAGCTGGAGTCCAGAGTTTTCACATGAGAAAATGGTTGTGCTTACATTACCCTCGCTTAAGCCTAACAGCTGGTGTCCAAAGTTTTCACATGAGAAAATGGTTGTGCTTACATTACCGATCCTTAAGCCTAACAGCTGGTTTCCAAACTTTCCACATAAGAGAATGGTTGTGCTTACATTACCCAACATTAAGCCTAACAGCTGGTGTCCAAAGTTTTCACATGAGAAAATGGTTTTGCTTACATTACCTACTTTTAAGCCTAACAGCTGGTGTCCAAACTTTCCACTTAAGAGAATGGTTGTGCTTACATTACCGACCCTTAAGCCTAAAAGCTGGTGTCCAAAGTTTTCACATAAGAAGATGGTTGTGCTTACATTACCCACACTTAAGCCTAACAGCTGGTGTCCAAAGTTTTCACATGAGAAAATGGTTGTGCTTACATTACCGATCCTTAAGCCTAACAGCTGGTTTCCAAACTTTCCACATAAGAGAATGGTTGTGCTTACATTACCCACCGGTAAGCCTACCAGCTGAAGTCCAGAGTTTTCACATGAGAAAATGGTTCTGCTTACATTACCTACCCTTAAGCCTAACAGCTGGTGTCCAAAGTTTTCACATAAGAAAATGGTTGTGCTTACATTACCTACCCTTAAGCCTAACAGCTGGGGTCCAAAGTTTTCACATAAGAAAATGGTTCTGCTTACATTACCTACCCTTAAGCCTAACAGCTGGTGTCCAAAGTTTTCACATAAGAAAATGGTTCTGCTTACATTACCTACCCTTAAGCCTAACAGCTGGTGTCCAACGTTTTCACATAAGAAAATGGTTGTGCTTACATTACCCACCGGTAAGCCTACCAGCTGGAGTCCAGAGTTTTCACATAAGAAAATGGTTGTGATTACTTTACCCACGCTTAATGCTAACAGCTGGTGTCCAAAGTTTTCACATGAGAAAATGGTTGTGCTTACATTACCCAACCTTAAGCCTAACAGCTGGTGTCCGAAGTTTTCACATGAGAAAATGATTGTGCTTACATTACCCACCCTTAAGCCTAACAGCTGGTGTCCAAAGTTTTAACATGAGAAAATGGTTGTGCTTACATTACCCACCCGTAAGCCTAACAGCTGGTGTCCAAGGTTTTCACATGAGAAAATTGTTGTGCTTACATTACAGACCCTTAAGCTTAACAGCTGGTGCCCAATGTTTTCACATAAGAAAATGGTTGTGCTTACATTACCCACCCGTATGCCTAACAGCAGGTGTCCAAAGTTTTCACATGAGAAAATGGTTGTGCTTACATTACTTACCTTTAAGCCTAACAGCTGGTGTCAAAAGTTTTCACATGAGAAAATGGCTATGCTTACTTTACCCACCCGAAAGCCTACCAGCTGGAGTCCAAACTTTTCACATGAGAAAATGGTTTTGCTTACATTACCGACCCTTAAGCCTAACAGCTGGTGTCCAAAGTTTTCACATAAGAAAATTGTTATGCTTACATTACCCAACCTCAAGCCTTACAGCTGGTGTCCAAAGTTTTCACATGAGCAAATGGTTGTGCTTACATTGCCCACCCTTAAGCCTAACAGCTGGTGTCCAAAGTTTTCACATGAGAAAATGGTTGTGCTGACATTACCAACCCTTAAGCCTAACAGCTGGTGTCCAAAGTTTTCACATGAAAAAATGGTTGTGCTTACATTACCCACACTTAAGCCTAACAGCTGGTGTCCAAAGTTTTCACATGAGAAAATGGTTTTGCCCATATTACCCACACTTAAGCCTAACAGCTGGTGTCCAAAGTTTTCACATGAGAAAATGGTTGTGCTTACATTACTTACCTTTAAGCCTAACAGCTGGTGTCCAAACTTTCCACATAAGAGAATGGTTGTGCTTACATTACCCACCTTTAAGCCTAACAGCTGGTGTCCAAAGTTTTCACATGAGAAAATTGTTGTGCTTACATTGCCCACCCTTAAGCCTAACAGCTGGTGTCCAAAGTTTTCACATGAGAAAATTGTTGTGCTGACATTACCAACCCTTAAGCCTAACAGCTGGTGTTCAAAGTTTTCACATGAAAAGTGTTGTGCTTACATTACCCACACTTAAGCCTAACAGCTGGTGTTCAAAGTGTTCACATGAGAAAATTGTTGTGCTTACATTACCCATCCTTAAGCCTAACAGCTGGTGTCCAAAGTTTTCACATGAGAAAATGGTTGTGCTGACATTACCCACCCTTAAGCCTAACAGCTGGTGTCCAAAGTTTTCACATGAGAAAATGGTTCTGCTTACATTACCCACACTTAAGCCTAACAGCTGGTGTCCAAAGTTTTCACATGAGAAAATGGTTGTGCTCATATTACCCACCCTTAAGCCTAACAGCTGGTGTCCAAAGTTTTCACATGAGAAAATTGTTGTGCTTACATTACCCTATCCTTAAGCCCAACAGCTGGTGTCCAAAGTTTTCACATGAGAAAATGGTTGTGCTGACATTACCTACCCTTAAGCCTAACAGCTGGTGTCCAAAGTTTTCACATGAGAAAATGGTTGTGCTGACATTACCCACACTTAAGCCTAACAGCTGGTGTCCAAACTTTTCACATAAGAGAATGGTTGTGCTTACATTACCGACCCTTAAGCATTACAGCTGGTGTCTAAAGTTTTCACATGAGAAAATGGTTGTGCTTACATTGCCCACCCTTAAGCCTTACAGCTGGTGTCCAAAGTTTTCACATGAAAAAATGGTTGTGCTTACATTACCCACACTTAAGCCTAACAGCTGGTGTTCAAAGTTTTCACATGAGAAAATGGCTATGCTTAATTTACCAACCCGTTAGCCTAACAGCTGGAATCAAGAGTTTTCACATGAGAAAATGGTTGTGCTTACATTACAGACTCTTAAGCCTAAAAACTGGTGTCTAAAGTTTTCACATAAGAGAATGGTTGTGCGTACATTTTCCACCCTTATGCCTAACAGCTGGTGTCCGAAGTTTTCACATAAGAAAATGGTTGTGCTTACATTACCCACCCGTAAGCCTAACAGCTGGTGTCCAAGGTTTTCACATGAGAAAATGGTTGTGCTTACATTACAAACCCTTAAGCCTAAAAGCTGGTGTCCAAGGTTTTCACATGAGAAAATGGTTGTGCTTACATTACAAACCCTTAAGCCTAACAGCTGGTGTCCAAAGTTTTCACATGAGAAAATGGTTGTGCTTACATTACCCACCCGTATGCCTAACAGCTGGTGTCCAAAGTTTTCACATGAGAAAATGGTTGTGCTTACATTACTTACCTTTAAGCCTAACAGCTGGTGTCCAAAGTTTTCACATGAGAAAATGGCTATGCTTACTTTACCCACCCGAAAGCCTACCAGCTGGAGTCCAGAGTTTTCACATGAGAAAATGGTTGTGCTTACATTACCGACCCTTAAGCCTAAAAGCTGGTGTCCAAAGTTTTCACATGAGAAAATGGTTGTGCTTACATTACCTACCCTTAAGCCTAAAAGCTGGTGTCCAAAGTTTTCACATAAGAAGATGGTTGTGCTTACTTTACCCTCGCTTAAGCCTAACAGCTGGTGTCCAAAGTTTTCACATGAGAAAATGGTTGTGCTTACATTACCGATCCTTAAGCCTAACAGCTGGTTTCCAAACTTTTCACATAAGAGAATGGTTGTGCTTACATTACCCAACATTAAGCCTAACAGCTGGTGTCCAAAGTTTTCACATGAGAAAATGGTTGTGCTTACATTACCTACTTTTAAGCCTAACAGCTGGTGTCCAAACTTTCCACTTAAGAGAATGGTTGTGCTTACATTACCGACCCTCAAGCCTAAAAGCTGGTGTCCAAAGTTTTCACATGAGAAAATGGTTGTGCGTACATTACCTACCCTTAAGCCTAAAAGCTGGTGTCCACAGTTTTCACATAAGAAGATGGTTGTGCTTACTTTACCCTCGCTTAAGCCTAACAGCTGGTGTCCAAAGTTTTCACATGAGAAAATGGTTGTGCTTACATTACCGATCCTTAAGCCTAACAGCTGGTTTCCAAACTTTCCACATAAGAGAATGGTTGTGCTTACATTACCCAACATTAAGCCTAATAGCTGGTGTCCAAAGTTTTCACATGAGAAAATGGTTGTGCTTACATTACCTACTTTTAAGCCTAACAGCTGGTGTCCAAACATTCCACATAAGAGAATGGTTGTGCTTACATTACCCACCCTTAAGCCTAACAGCTGGTGTCCAAAGTTTTCACATGAGAAAATGGTTGTTCTTACATTACCCACACTTAAGCCTAACAGCTGGTGTCCAAAGTTTTCACATGAAAAAATGGTTGTGCTTACATTACCCACACTTAAGCCTAACAGCTGGTGTCCAAAGTTTTCACATCAGAAAATGGTTTTGCCCATATTACCCACCCTTAAGCCTAACAGCTGGTGTCCAAAGTTTTCACATGAGAAAATGGTTGTGCTTACATTACCCACACTTAAGCCTAACAGCTGGTGTCCAAAGTTTTCACATGAGAAAATGGTTGTGCTGACATTACCCACCCTTAAGCCTAAAAGCTGGTGTCCAAAGTTTTCACATGAGAAAATGGTTGTGCTTACATTACCGATCCTTAAGCCTAATAGCTGGTTTCCAAACTTTCCACATAAGAGAATGGTTGTGCTTACATTACCCAACATTAAGCCTAACAGCTGGTGTCCAAAGTTTTCACATGAGAAAATGGTTGTGCTTACATTACCTACTTTTAAGCCTAACAGCTGGTGTCCAAACTTTCCACTTAAGAGAATGGTTGTGCTTACATTACCGACCCTCAAGCCTAAAAGCTGGTGTCCAAAGTTTTCACATGAGAAAATGGTTGTGCTAACATTACCAACCCTTAACCCTAAAAGCTGGTGTCCAAAGTTTTCACATAAGAAGATGGTTGTGCTTACTTTACCCTCGCTTAAGCCTAACAGCTGGTGTCCAAAGTTTTCACATGAGAAAATGGTTGTGCTTACATTACCGATCCTTAAGCCTAACAGCTGGTTTCCAAACTTTCCACATAAGAGAATGGTTGTGCTTACATTACCCAACATTAAGCCTAACAGCCGGTGTCCAAAGTTTTCACATGAGAAAATGGTTGTGCTTACATTACCTACTTTTAAGCCTAACAGCTGGTGTCCAAACTTTCCACATAAGAGAATGGTTGTGCTTACATTACCCACCGTTAAGCCTAACAGCTGGTGTCCAAAGTTTTCACATGAGAAAATGGTTGTGTATACATTACCCACACTTAAGCCTTACAGCTGGTGTCCAAAGTTTTCACATGAAAAAATGGTTGTGCTTACATTACCCACACTTAAGCCTAACAGCTGGTGTCCAAAGTTTTCACATCAGAAAATGGTTTTGCCCATATTACCCACCCTTAAGCCTAACAGCTGGTGTCCAAAGTTTTCACATGAGAAAATGGTTGTGCTTACATTACCCACACTTAAGCCTAACAGCTGGTGTCCAAAGTTTTCACATGAGAAAATGGTTGTGCTGACATTACCCAACCTTAAGCCTAACAGCTGGTGTCCAAAGTTTTCACATGAGAAAATGGTTGTGCTTACATTACCCACACTTAAGCCTAACAGCTGGTGTTCAAAGTTTTCACATGAGAAAATGGTTGTGCTTACATTACCCAACCTTAAGCCTGACAGCTGGTGTACAATGTTTTCACATGAGAAAATGGTTGTGCTTACATTACCCACACTTAAGCTAAACAGCTGCTGTCCAAACCTTTCACATAAGAGAATGGTTGTGCTTACATTACCCACCCTTAAGCCTAACAGCTGGTGTTCCAAGTTTTTACATGAGAAAATGGTTGTGCTTACATTACCCATCCTTAAGCCTAACAGCGTGTGTCCAAAGTTTTCACATGAGAAAATGGCTATGCTTACTTTACCCACCCGAAAGCCTACCAGCTGGAGTCCAGAGTTTTCACATGAGAAAATGGTTGTGCTTACATTACCGACCCTTAAGCCTAACAGCTGGTGCCCAAAGTTTTCACATGAGAAAATGGTTGTGCTGACATTACCCACACTTAAGCCTAACAGCTGCTGTCCAAACTTTTCACATAAGAGAATCGTTGTGCTTACATTACCCACCCTTAAGCCTTACAGCTGGTGTCCAAAGTTTTCACATGAGAAAATGGTTGTGCTTACATTACCCACACTTAAGCCTAACAGCTGGTGTCCAAAGTTTTCACATGAGAAAATGGTTGTGTTTACATTACCCATCCTTAAACCTAACAGCTGGTGTCCAAAGTTTTCACATGAGAAAATGGTTGTGCTGACATTACCAACCCTTAAGCCTAACAGCTGGTGTCCAAAGTTTTCACATGAGAAAATGGTTGTACTTACATTACCCATACTTAAGCCTAACAGCTGGTGTCCAAAGTTTTCACATGAGAAAATGGTTGTGCTTACATTACCCACACTTAAGCCCAACAGCTGGTGTTCAAAGTTTTCACATGAGAAAATTGTTGTGCTTACATTACCTACCCTTAAGCCTAACAGCTTGTGTCCAAAGTTTTCACATGAGAAAATGGTTGTGCTGACATTACCCACCCTTAAGCCTAACAGCTGGTGTCCAAAGTTTTCACATGAGAAAATGGTTGTACTTACATTACCCATACTTAAGCCTAACAGCTGGTGTTCCAAGTTTTTAGATGAGAAAATGGTTGTGCTTACATTACCCACACTTAAGCCTAACAGCTGGTGTCCAAAGTTTTCACATCAGAAAATGGTTTTGCCCATATTACCCACCCTTAAGCCTAACAGCTGGTGTCCAAAGTTTTCACATGAGAAAATGGTTGTACTTACATTACCCATACTTAAGCCTAACAGCTGGTGTCCAAAGTTTTCACATGAGAAAATGGTTGTGCTTACATTACCCACACTTAAGCCTAACAGCTGGTGTTCAAAGTTTTCACATGAGAAAATTGTTGTGCTTACATTACCTACCCTTAAGCCTAACAGCTTGTGTCCAAAGTTTTCACATGAGAAAATGGTTGTGCTGACATTACCCACCCTTAAGCCTAACAGCTGGTGTCCAAAGTTTTCACATGAGAAAATGGTTGTACTTACATTACCCATACTTAAGCCTAACAGCTGGTGTTCCAAGTTTTTAGATGAGAAAATGGTTGTGCTTACATTACCCACACTTAAGCCTAACAGCTGGTGTCCAAAGTTTTCACATGGGAAAATGGTTGTGCTTACATTACCCACACTTAAGCCTAACACCTGGTGTCCAAAGTTTTCACATGAGAAAATGGTTGTGCTTACATTACCCACACTTAAGCCTAACACCTGGTGTCCAAAGTTTTCACATGAGAAAATGCTTGTGCTTACATTACACATCCTTAAGCCTAACAGCTGGTGTTCAAAGTTTTCACATGAGAAAATGGTTGTGCTTATGTAATTCAAACTTTAAAAAAAATAAAATTGGATTTTCTTCACCTTCACCGACAATTGTAATCGCCAATATTAAAAGTTCTCTCTCCAATCTTTACTCTCTTCTCTTCCACACTCAACTCGCCTCTTCAGTCAAAAAAGTACAGTTTTTATATCTTTTAACCCACCACATACGCCTCCATGATCATCAAAGATCATTTCCCATCACATAATCCTATGTCCAAATCGGCGCATTACGTTCTCTCCGCGGTCTTTGCATCGCGACCGCCTCACCTTCATTTCCGGCACTTACATCTTCATCGTTTACTTGGACCACACACCTCAAGTCTAAAATATGCCGCGGTATCCCATCGACGGTCAAGTTGCACTCCAGTAATCACTCCTCTTCCCCATTGCGTTGTACATCGAGCATTTGGTGGCTTCATCCAAACCTCTTCTCCTATTTGGGTTCTGGCTGGTCCTCGCTCTTTGACTTCTGAAGATATATCTCTTGGATGTCGCCATTCATATTTAAAAATGGATCTATGTGGCACTGTCTCGTCCCTCTGTCTGACCTTGGATGCCATGTTGTACCAGAATGTGTCCTCTTTGGGTGATATCCCTCCTCTCTCAGCTATCGCTTTCACTGTCAGATGATGTCGCTCTACTATTCCATTTCCTCCGGGCCTATAGGCTGCCCTGTAATATCTTTTTATTTTCCATTTTTCTAGCATTGTCTTAAGACGTTCTGAGCGAAAAACGGTGCAATTGTCCATTATCACCTCCATTACTGGACCCCGTTCAAGCATCACCTTCTCCAATTCCTCTGTAACCGCAGTTGCCGTCTCCACATGTAACTCCCTCCATATTGCTAGTCTCCCAGGCCCACAGTCAATCATTGACAAGTATGCGCCCCACGATAGTGTGTTATGTCAATAGCTAATCTTGTCCAAATATTTGAAGTTCCAATTTCACCAGGATCATGTATATTCGGGGCAGAATCGATTGATTGACATCGAACACAATTCCTGACCACTCTCTGAACTTCCTCCTGTCTTATAAGTGGATCAACTTTCCGCACCAAATATAATGTTCTATCCACTCCCATGTGGTGCATGCAATGCAACTCTTCTAGTTCTCTGGTTTCTAAACAGCATACCGGGACCTCTTCTTTCTAAACTAACCACCGTTTCTTCATTCGGGTTAGCGCATCTGCTTTGTTTCTCTGTGAAGGCACAAACACTGCCTTTATTCGCAGTCCAAATTCGGATATTAACTCTCCAAGTATTCCCAATCTTCGCTTTACGATCATTTCTCTAGCACCCTTGGTTCTTATTTTTCCACTCTCCTCCACTGTAGAGTTCACCCAACTTAGTACCGTTGCTGAATCGGTCCTTATTTCAATCTCTCTCAATTCCCATTTTATGGCTAAATTGACGCCTTTCAAAACAGCATCTAATTCGGCCATGTTAATGTGATTACAGTCATCTTTTCTTCTCAGCCATGCTGCATCTTCCGCCACCAAACCACCAATCTCCACAACCACGCCTGTTGCAATACTGCTTGCATCACACCACACTACTCCTATTTTTGTTTCAGGTATGTGCCAAGCTCCACTAACTGGGTCCTCCTTCTCTACATCAGTTAGAATCTCCTGTATTACTTTGACAGTTTTGCCATCAACTCTTTCCTCCCAGTCTACTCCACTTGCTCTTCTTTTAACATAACTGCATGCCAGTCGCAGCCATGCAGCAACTGGATAGTGCCCCAACAATTTGCCGCAGATAGAGAATAACCGCCGCTTATTTATTTCTTCCGTCATCTCCGGGACTTCGTTGCCCCTTTTGAACATCAGCTCACCCGTTTTTCCTTTCATCAACTTAAGTCCCAGTGCCGCTCTGCTGTCCAAGGATTCAGGTGACTTTGCTGTCAGCCCAAATCCCTTAAGATGTTCCACCACTTCCTCTGTCGATACTTTTGTCACGTCTACGATTATGTCATCAATGTATGAATCAGTCTTATTTCCTTTCATTAACACAGTTTTTAGAACGGCTGCCATAATTTTTGGTGCAACATTAAGCCCAAATCCTAACCGTGTCAGACAGTAGGTTCTTTCTTTATAGCAGACTAGCTGGTACTGCCATAGCTCTTTTGCCACGTGTAGTTGCAAGTAGGCAGACTTAAGGTCGACAATCGCAGTTCCGCCTGTCAACCACCTCCATTTTCTCATCTTTTCATCACACACATCTATTAGGTCGCTCCCCGTATGACATGCTACAAAACGGTTCAATTCTCGAAAATTTAACAGTGGCCTCACTTTACTTTTGTGGCTTGGACCACTGCCATCAACGGTAACACACCTTTTTCTTCACCCTTCCATGGTAAGAGAATACCATCAGCTATCCATCTTTCCACTTCCTTCTCGAACTCTGAATTTTTCTCACTGTCCAGGGAATTCTTATAATATTTTACTTTGTTCTGCAACACTGGATGCTCTCCCATCCATTTCCATTTCACTGTCCATCTCTCTCCATCAAAATCCGCCTCGAAATCTTTATCCTCAATTTTGCAAACGTTCGGCTGATGGGCAGCTACGGCACAGTGTACATCTCCAAACTTGACCTCAGTTTTGTTGATACTCACACCTCCCATCTCATTGATCACATCCATTCCAATTATGACATCAATTCCGTCAATCATGTGATCCATCAGAATCACTTCCACCTTCATTCGTACCCCACATACTTTCATTTCCACTTCCCTTACATTTTACGTCCCGACCTTCAACTGTTTTTATCGTGCCACTTCTACCACACCCACTCACAAGTTTGGAGTTAAGTAGAGTGATGGTGCATCCAGTGTCAACAAGTGCCGTCATTACAGCATCAATTACTGCCACTTCTATCATGGGTAGAGTTCCGTACTGCGCCTTCATTCTGTTTCTGGGGTAGCTACTGGCGCAGAAGCTCCCCTTTGCTCGTTTCCCTGAGCCAGAGAACAATATCTCGCAATGTGCCCAATTCTTCCACACTCATAGCACCTTACTCTGACTCTAGCTGGCTCCGTGCAATCTTTAATAAGATGTGGTCCTCGACACCTAAAGCACCGAATGCTTGAAGATTCTCTTTGAATCTCATGTTTCAGTGTAGTGCTTTGTGCACTCGCTGTCACCATCCCAGTATCTCGCATTCTCTTGCTAACCAATAACTGTGCAGTCGGTATCAGTCGACTAACATCCAGTCTCTCCAAGTGATGCAATTATTGCAGTGCCACAGATACGTCATCTGGAAATCCTGTGATGAAAATGGTTGTGCTTACATTACCTACTCTAAAGCCTAACAGCTGGTGTCCAAAGTTTTCACATGAGAAAATGGTTGTGCTCACATTACCTACTCTTAAGCTTTACAGCTGGTTTCCAATATTTTCAAATGGCAACATTTTTTACTCACAATACCCAACTTTAAGCCTAACAGCTTGTGTTCCAAAATTATCCAATAGAAGGTTGTGCTGAGATTACCCACTTTAAAGCCTAACAGCTGGTTTCTAAAAATTTTTAATGGGACGTTGTGCTCACATTACCCACCTTTAAGCCTAACAGCTTGTTTCCAAAATCTTCAAATTCGAAAAGGTTGTGCTCACATTATTCAGCCTTAAGCTGGTTTCTCAAAATGTTCAAATGAGAAAAGGTTGTGCTCATAGTTTCGAAAATTTTCAAATGGGATGTTATGCTCACGTTCCCCACCCTGGATCCTAACAGCTGGTTTCCAAAATTTTCACATCTGAGGTTTTTGATTACATTCTCTACCTTTAAGCTTAACAGCTGGTTTCCAAAACTTACAAATGGGAGGTTGTGCTGACATTATCAACCCAGCCTTACAGCTTGTTTCCAAAATTTTAACAACTGAGGTTTTTGCTCACATTCGCAACCTTTAAGCCTGAACAGCAGGTTTTCAAAATTTAAAATTGGAAAAATGTTGTGCTCCTCACATTACCCACCCTTAACCCTAACAGCTGATTTCTAAAATGTTCAGATGAAAGGTTGTGCTCGGATTTTGACCCTGTGGGACACAGCAGTAGTCAAGAATTCACATCTAGTGTCCAAGTGACTGGAATCGACTCCACATATTAGTAAAAAACACTGCCATCCTCGCTGTCTCAAATTGCAACCTGCGCCCCCCATAATTGAAGCCTTACTCATTCGAGCAAACAAACCTACCATCAATCAAGCTCGATATGAGTGGGGGGGGGGGGGTATACTAAAATGTCTTTAATATATTAATAAAAAATTTAAAAAATTAAAGTTAAAAAAGTTTTAATCAAGTTTCTTAATAAATTCACCAGTTTTAGTTTGCCTGATGAAGACTTATGGGAGTTGAAAACGTTAGCAGTTTTGTCGAGTTCCTGTTTGTCACACTCGAACAGAACATTAGATCAATAGTCCGTCAACATGAAAAGATGGATCAAAAGAGAAACGAACAGGAATTGTCTCTGTTGTTTAATCAAGTATGCATCAATGTATGTATGTATGTATGTATGTATGTATGTTTGCGTGTGTGTGCATATATAGAGTAATATAGAGATACATAGGGGAGAAAAGAAAAAAAGGATTATGTAGTAGTTCAATTGTTTTGAGTTGTGTGTGTGTGTGTGGCAATTTTATTTCATAGAAAAGAGGAGCGAAGAGGGAAAGGACGAAAAGGTAAAAGATCTTTGGAGAGAGTCCGTGTGTGCGTTTGTCAGTTTATCTGTTAGTGTGCGTGTGGGCTCGCCCGATTGCTCCGTCCTCGCAGACAAGGATCCGAGGTGGAATGGAAGGGCCATGTCCGGGCAGGAAGTAATTACAGCAGCCACCCAGGCAGGTGGGCCTTTGATGGGTGTCCGTTGGGGTGAGGGAGTGCTTGACGATGAGAGAGGAGGGGAGAGAAATAAAATAAAATATTATGCTTGGTTTTGAAAAGAGGGAAGAGAGAGAGAGAGAGAGAGAGAGAGAGACAGAGAGAGAGAGAGAGAGAGAGAGAGAGAGAGAGAGAGAGCCCTGTTCTTGTTTGAAATGGGTTTTTTCAAAACCAATAGGCAGATCGGTTAGTCTTTCAACTGATATCGTGTACGCGCGGATGCTTTCTGTCCGCCGTTTGTATGTGTGTGTGTGTGTGAGGGGGGGGGATACGGGCTACTTAACGCCGGATGCGCCCGCAGCCGGTGCACGGATTGCGTCCGCTTGGTGTTCGACTGGGCAGTGGACGAACGGAATTGAGGTTTGATTAGCAAATGAAATATAATATAACATAACATATATTTGGGAAAAAGGCTTGTGTCTGTAACTCCAGTTCCTTTCCTTCTTGTCCACTATAACAGTTCGTGCACAGGTCTGACTGAATATTGTCTGTGAAGCCAATGTTTGTCCAACTCGCACTTAAAGTCGTTTACGTCTGTTGTGTCGATGACCCAGTCTGGCAGAGAATTCCAATATCCCAAAGGAATACTTTCTGATGTTTAGCTTACTATGCTTCTTTCCAGTTTCAGGTTGTGACCTCTTGTTCCGGTGATCTTGCTGAGGGGTAACAGTCTCTCCTGGTCCATGTTGTCTTTGCCTGTGAGGATCTTGAACGTCTGGATAATATCTCCACGTTCCCTTCTATAGTACATGGACGGGAGCTTCAGCCTATCTTCGTATGACAGGTCCACAAGTGTAGGGCACAATTGGGTGGCTCAGCACTGGACTTTTTCAACCTTGTCAATATTACCGACAAACTGATGAACTCGTGGTGCATTTCCGTACTCAAGGATGGGCCTCACCATTGAGGTGTAGAGCTTCTTGATCACGGTCTTGTCTCTGCTAACAAACGTTCGTTTTATTGTCCCAACTGTACGGTTTGCTTTCTTTACAGTTTCATTGACATGGTGATGAAATGACAGTTTGTTGTTTACGTATACACCCAGGTCTTTTTCAATATCTGAAGCGCCAATTTCTTTGTCATTTCCTTCATTGTCCTTCATAAGATAGATATTCCTTTGGTTGTTATCTCCAAAGTGTATAACTCTGCATGGATGTTAAGCTGATTGAGCGATAATTTCCCGGTAGGCTCCGATCTCCTTTCTTAAAGATAGGTGTCACTTGTCCCTGTTTGCTACTGGCTGGGTAGCATGCAAGACTATCGATTTGATGCAATCTGAGATCTCCTTCAAGACTCTCGGATGATGTCCATCAGGTCCTGGGGATTTGTTAATCTTAATTTTCTTCAGCTGTTTCTCAATAGCATCCTCTGTAACGCTGATATTTGACAGTTCTACATTTCCACATCTATGATCCAGCTTAGGTATGTTGTCAACATTTTCACAAGTAAAGACACTACAAAAAAAGTCGTTGAGAATTGCAGCTTTTGCGTCACTTTCTGAATGCAATACACCATCATTATCTCTAAGACCACGGACTCCACTCTTCACAGTTGTCTTAGATTTGGTGTATTTCCAAAATAATTTAGGGTTCACTTTCACATTGTATGCAAGAGATTCTTCAAACGTCTTCCTCAATTTTCTCGTATAACTCCTTAAGCCGTTCCTACCTTCGCAATACTGGTCATAGTCACGTAAGTCCTGAGACTTTGACTTGCTTCATTGATGGTCTGTCCATATAAATCTGGCGTTTCTTACTTCTACATCGTCCAACGTTGTGAGTTGGAATATGTTATTGCATTGCTTCACTCATATGTATCTAGTTTGATTAAAAAAAAGGAAATTGATAAAAACTAAAGAAAAAAAACAATTAAAAAAAAAAGATGTATTTTGGTTTGTATGAACTGATGTTTTATTCAGGGTTTTAAGTTGTACTTGCGACTAGTTTTTAAGATATCAACTTATTTTGAATATTTTGATTGTGTATGAATGAAAACCAATTTTAAAGAATTAATTGCTATAGACAAAAACAGAGGTTAAACCTTCGATATTGCCATAAAAAAGATGTATAAGGTAGCTGAGTTTTCATATTCAAATCGACGATGGGACACAGTACTCGAAAGTTGTGCCGAATGAGCTGAAAATACCTTCGACATTGCCGTAAAGGAGATGTATAAGGTAGCTGGGTTTTCATATTCAAATCGACGATGGGACACATTACTCGAACGTTGTGCCGAATCAGCTGAAAATACCTTCGACATTGCCGTAAAGGAGATGTATAAGGTAGCTGGGTTTTCATATTCAAATCGACGATGGGACACATTACTCGAACGTTGTGCCGAATGAGCTGAAAATACCTTCGACATTGCCGTAAAGGAGATGTATAAGGTAGCTGGGTTTTCATATTCAAATCGACGATGGGACACATTACTCGAACGTTGTGCCGAATCAGCTGAAAATACCTTCGACATTGCCGTAAAAGAGATGTATAAGGTAGCTGGGTTTTCATATTCAAATCGACGATGGGACACATTACTCGAACGTTGTGCCGAATCAGCTGAAAATACCTTCGACATTGCCGTAAAGGAGATGTATAAGGTAGCTGGGTTTTCATATTCAAATCGACGATGGGACACATTACTCGAACGTTGTGCCGAATCAGCTGAAAATACCTTCGACATTGCCGTAAAGGAGATGTATAAGGTAGCTGGGTTTTCATATTCAAATCGACGATGGGACACATTACTCGAACGTTGTGCCGAATCAGCTGAAAATACCTTCGACATTGCCGTAAAGGAGATGTATAAGGTAGCTGGGTTTTCATATTCAAATCGACGATGGGACACATTACTCGAACGTTGTGCCGAATCAGCTGAAAATACCTTCGACATTGCCGTAAAGGAGATGTATAAGGTAGCTGGGTTTTAATATTCAAATCGACGATGGGACACATTACTCGAACGTTGTGCCGAATCAGCTGAAAATACCTTCGACATTGCCGTAAAGGAGATGTATAAGGTAGCTGGGTTTTCATATTCAAATCGACGATGGGACACAGTACTCGAACGTTGTGCCGAATGAGCTGAAAATACCTTCGACATTGCCGTAAAGGAGATGTATAAGGTAGCTGGGTTTTCATATTCAAATCGACGATGGGACACATTACTCGAACGTTGTGCCGAATCAGCTGAAAATACCTTCGACATTGCCGTAAAGGAGATGTATAAGGTAGCTGGGTTTTCATATTCAAATCGACGATGGGACACATTACTCGAACGTTGTGCCGAATCAGCTGAAAATACCTTCGACATTGCCGTAAAGGAGATGTATAAGGTAGCTGGGTTTTCATATTCAAATCGACGATGGGACACAGTACTCGAACGTTGTGCCGAATGAGCTGAAAATACCTTCGACATTGCCGTAAAGGAGATGTATAAGGTAGCTGGGTTTTCATATTCAAATCGACGATGGGACACATTACTCGAACGTTGTGCCGAATCAGCTGAAAATACCTTCGACATTGCCGTAAAGGAGATGTATAAGGTAGCTGTGTTTTCATATTCAAATCGACGATGGACACATTACTCGAACGTTGTGCCGAATCAGCTGAAAATACCTTCGACATTGCCGTAAAGGAGATGTATAAGGTAGCTGGGTTTTCATATTCAAATCGACGATGGGACACAGTACTCGAACGTTGTGCCGAATGAGCTGAAAATACCTTCGACATTGCCGTAAAGAAGATGTATAAGGTAGCTGGGTTTTCATATTCAAATCGACGATGGGACACATTACTCGAACGTTGTGCCGAATCAGCTGAAAATACCTTCGACATTGCCGTAAAGGAGATGTATAAGGTAGCTGGGTTTTCATATTCAAATCGACGATGGGACACAGTACTCGAACGTTGTGCCGAATGAGCTGAAAATACCTTCGACATTGCCGTAAAGAAGATGTATAAGGTAGCTGTGTTTTCATATTCAAATCGACGATGGGACACATTACTCGAACGTTGTGCCGAATCAGCTGAAAATACCTTCGACATTGCCGTAAAGGAGATGTATAAGGTAGCTGGGTTTTCATATTCAAATCGACGATGGGACACAGTACTCGAACGTTGTGCCGAATGAGCTGAAAATACCTTCGACATTGCCGTAAAGGAGATGTATAAGGTAGCTGGGTTTTCATATTCAAATCGACGATGGGACACAGTACTCGAACGTTGTGCCGAATGAGCTGAAAATACCTTCGACATTGCCGTAAAGGAGATGTATAAGGTAGCTGGGTTTTCATATTCAAATCGACGATGGGACACATTACTCGAACGTTGTGCCGAATCAGCTGAAAATACCTTCGACATTGCCGTAAAGGAGATGTATAAGGTAGCTGGGTTTTCATATTCAAATCGACGATGGGACACATTACTCGAACGTTGTGCCGAATCAGCTGAAAATACCTTCGACATTGCCGTAAAGGAGATGTATAAGGTAGCTGGGTTTTCATATTCAAATCGACGATGGGACACATTACTCGAACGTTGTGCCGAATCAGCTGAAAATACCTTCGACATTGCCGTAAAAGAGATGTATAAGGTAGCTGGGTTTTCATATTCAAATCGACGATGGGACACATTACTCGAACGTTGTGCCGAATCAGCTGAAAATACCTTCGACATTGCCGTAAAGGAGATGTATAAGGTAGCTGGGTTTTCATATTCAAATCGACGATGGGACACATTACTCGAACGTTGTGCCGAATCAGCTGAAAATACTTTCGACATTGCCGTAAAGGAGATGTATAAGGTAGCTGGGTTTTCATATTCAAATCGACGATGGGACACATTACTCGAACGTTGTGCCGAATCAGCTGAAAATACCTTCGACATTGCCGTAAAGGAGATGTATAAGGTAGCTGGGTTTTCATATTCAAATCGACGATGGGACACATTACTCGAACGTTGTGCCGAATCAGCTGAAAATACCTTCGACATTGCCGTAAAGGAGATGTATAAGGTAGCTGGGTTTTCATATTCAAATCGACGATGGGACACATTACTCGAACGTTGTGCCGAATCAGCTGAAAATACCTTCGACATTGCCGTAAAGGAGATGTATAAGGTAGCTGGGTTTTCATATTCAAATCGACGATGGGACACATTACTCGAACGTTGTGCCGAATCAGCTGAAAATACCTTCGACATTGCCGTAAAGGAGATGTATAAGGTAGCTGGGTTTTCATATTCAAATCGACGATGGGACACATTACTCGAACGTTGTGTCGAATCAGCTGAAAATACCTTCGACATTGCCGTAAAGGAGATGTATAAGGTAGCTGGGTTTTCATATTCAAATCGACGATGGGACACATTACTCGAACGTTGTGCCGAATCAGCTGAAAATACCTTCGACATTGCCGTAAAGGAGATGTATAAGGTAGCTGGGTTTTCATATTCAAATCGACGATGGGACACATTACTCGAACGTTGTGCCGAATCAGCTGAAAATACCTTCGACATTGCCGTAAAGGAGATGTATAAGGTAGCTGGGTTTTCATATTCAAATCGACGATGGGACACATTACTCGAACGTTGTGCCGAATCAGCTGAAAATACCTTCGACATTGCCGTAAATGAGATGTATAAGGTAGCTGGGTTTTCATATTCAAATCGACGATGGGACACATTACTCGAACGTTGTGCCGAATCAGCTGAAAATACCTTCGACATTGCCGTAAAGGAGATGTATAAGGTAGCTGGGTTTTCATATTCAAATCGACGATGGGACACATTACTCGAACGTTGTGCCGAATCAGCTGAAAATACCTTCGACATTGCCGTAAATGAGATGTATAAGGTAGCTGGGTTTTCATATTCAAATCGACGATGGGACACATTACTCGAACGTTGTGCCGAATCAGCTGAAAATACCTTCGACATTGCCGTAAAGGAGATGTATAAGGTAGCTGGGTTTTCATATTCAATCGACGATGGAACACATTACTCGAAACTTGTGCAGAATCAGCTGAAAATACCTTCGACATTGCCGTAAAGGAGATGTATAAGGTAGCTGGGTTTTCATATTCAAATCGACGATGGGACACATTACTCGAACGTTGTGCCGAATCAGCTGAAAATACCTTCGACATTGCCGTAAAGGAGATGTATAAGGTAGCTGGGTTTTCATATTCAAATCGACGATGGGACACATTACTCGAACGTTGTGCCGAATCAGCTGAAAATACCTTCGACATTGCCGTAAAGGAGATGTATAAAGTTACTGGGTTTTCATATTCAAATCGACGATGGGACACATTACTCGAAAGTTGTGCAGAATCAGCTGAAAATACCTTCGACATTGCCGTAAAGGAGATGTATAAGCTAGCTGGGTTTTCATATTCAAATCGACGATAGGACACATTACTCGAAAGTTGTGCAGAATCAGCTGAAAAGACCTTCGACATTGCCGTAAAGGAGATGTATAAGGTAGCTGGGTTTTCATATTCAAATCGACGATGGGACACATTACTCGAACGTTGTGCCGAATCAGCTGAAAATACCTTCGACATTGCCGTAAAGGAGATGTATAAGGTAGCTGGGTTTTCATATTCAAATCGACGATGGGACACATTACTCGAACGTTGTGCCGAATCAGCTGAAAATACCTTCGACATTGCCGTAAAGGAGATGTATAAGGTAGCTGGGTTTTCATATTCAAATCGACGATGGGACACATTACTCGAACGTTGTGCCGAATCAGCTGAAAATACCTTCGACATTGCCGTAAAGGAGATGTATAAGGTAGCTGGGTTTTCATATTCAAATCGACGATGGGACACATTACTCGAACGTTGTGCCGAATCAGCTGAAAATACCTTCGACATTGCCGTAAATGAGATGTATAAGGTAGCTGGGTTTTCATATTCAAATCGACGATGGGACACATTACTCGAACGTTGTGCCGAATCAGCTGAAAATACCTTCGACATTGCCGTAAATGAGATGTATAAGGTAGCTGGGTTTTCATATTCAAATCGACGATGGGACACATTACTCGAACGTTGTGCCGAATCAGCTGAAAATACCTTCGACATTGCCGTAAAGGAGATGTATAAGGTAGCTGGGTTTTCATATTCAATCGACGATGGAACACATTACTCGAAACTTGTGCAGAATCAGCTGAAAATACCTTCGACATTGCCGTAAAGGAGATGTATAAGGTAGCTGGGTTTTCATATTCAAATCGACGATGGGACACATTACTCGAACGTTGTGCCGAATCAGCTGAAAATACCTTCGACATTGCCGTAAATGAGATGTATAAGGTAGCTGGGTTTTCATATTCAAATCGACGATGGGACACATTACTCGAACGTTGTGCCGAATCAGCTGAAAATACCTTCGACATTGCCGTAAAGGAGATGTATAAGGTAGCTGGGTTTTCATATTCAAATCGACGATGGGACACATTACTCGAACGTTGTGCCGAATCAGCTGAAAATACCTTCGACATTGCCGTAAAGGAGATGTATAAGGTAGCTGTGTTTTCATATTCAAATCGACGATGGGACACATTACACGAACGTTGTGCCGAATCAGCTGAAAATACCTTCGACATTGCCGTAAATGAGATGTATAAGGTAGCTGGGTTTTCATATTCAAATCGACGATGGGACACATTACTCGAACGTTGTGCCGAATCAGCTGAAAATACCTTCGA
The DNA here is from genome assembly GCA_963556195.1 of Sepiola atlantica. Taxonomy (NCBI): domain Eukaryota; kingdom Metazoa; phylum Mollusca; class Cephalopoda; order Sepiida; family Sepiolidae; genus Sepiola; species Sepiola atlantica. Next base: position 38,803,563 of record OY744547.1, on the reverse strand, counting down.
CATTGCCGTAAAGGAGATGTATAAGGTAGCTGGGTTTTCATATTCAAATCGACGATGGGACACATTACTCGAACGTTGTGCCGAATCAGCTGAAAATACCTTCGACATTGCCGTAAAGGAGATGTATAAGGTAGCTGGGTTTTCATATTCAAATCGACGATGGGACACATTACTCGAACGTTGTGCCGAATCAGCTGAAAATACCTTCGACATTGCCGTAAAGGAGATGTATAAGGTAGCTGGGTTTTCATATTCAAATCGACGATGGGACACATTACTCGAACGTTGTGCCGAATCAGCTGAAAATACCTTCGACATTGCCGTAAAGGAGATGTATAAGGTAGCTGGGTTTTCATATTCAAATCGACGATGGGACACATTACTCGAACGTTGTGCCGAATCAGCTGAAAATACCTTCGACATTGCCGTAAAGGAGATGTATAAGGTAGCTGGGTTTTCATATTCAAATCGACGATGGGACACATTACTCGAACGTTGTGCCGAATCAGCTGAAAATACCTTCGACATTGCCGTAAATGAGATGTATAAGGTAGCTGGGTTTTCATATTCAAATCGACGATGGGACACATTACTCGAACGTTGTGCCGAATCAGCTGAAAATACCTTCGACATTGCCGTAAAGGAGATGTATAAGGTAGCTGGGTTTTCATATTCAAATCGACGATGGGACACATTACTCGAACGTTGTGCCGAATCAGCTGAAAATACCTTCGACATTGCCGTAAAGGAGATGTATAAGGTAGCTGGGTTTTCATATTCAAATCGACGATGGGACACATTACTCGAACGTTGTGCCGAATCAGCTGAAAATACCTTCGACATTGCCGTAAAGGAGATGTATAAGGTAGCTGGGTTTTCATATTCAAATCGACGATGGGACACATTACTCGAACGTTGTGCCGAATCAGCTGAAAATACCTTCGACATTGCCGTAAAGGAGATGTATAAGGTAGCTGGGTTTTCATATTCAAATCGACGATGGGACACATTACTCGAACGTTGTGCCGAATCAGCTGAAAATACCTTCGACATTGCCGTAAAGGAGATGTATAAGGTAGCTGGGTTTTCATATTCAAATCGACGATGGGACACATTACTCGAACGTTGTGCCGAATCAGCTGAAAATACCTTCGACATTGCCGTAAATGAGATGTATAAGGTAGCTGGGTTTTCATATTCAAATCGACGATGGGACACATTACTCGAACGTTGTGCCGAATCAGCTGAAAATACCTTCGACATTGCCGTAAAGGAGATGTATAAGGTAGCTGGGTTTTCATATTCAAATCGACGATGGGACACATTACTCGAACGTTGTGCCGAATCAGCTGAAAATACCTTCGACATTGCCGTAAATGAGATGTATAAGGTAGCTGGGTTTTCATATTCAAATCGACGATGGGACACATTACTCGAACGTTGTGCCGAATCAGCTGAAAATACCTTCGACATTGCCGTAAAGGAGATGTATAAGGTAGCTGGGTTTTCATATTCAATCGACGATGGAACACATTACTCGAAACTTGTGCAGAATCAGCTGAAAATACCTTCGACATTGCCGTAAAGGAGATGTATAAGGTAGCTGGGTTTTCATATTCAAATCGACGATGGGACACATTACTCGAACGTTGTGCCGAATCAGCTGAAAATACCTTCGACATTGCCGTAAAGGAGATGTATAAGGTAGCTGGGTTTTCATATTCAAATCGACGATGGGACACATTACTCGAACGTTGTGCCGAATCAGCTGAAAATACCTTCGACATTGCCGTAAAGGAGATGTATAAAGTTACTGGGTTTTCATATTCAAATCGACGATGGGACACATTACTCGAAAGTTGTGCAGAATCAGCTGAAAATACCTTCGACATTGCCGTAAAGGAGATGTATAAGCTAGCTGGGTTTTCATATTCAAATCGACGATAGGACACATTACTCGAAAGTTGTGCAGAATCAGCTGAAAAGACCTTCGACATTGCCGTAAAGGAGATGTATAAGGTAGCTGGGTTTTCATATTCAAATCGACGATGGGACACATTACTCGAACGTTGTGCCGAATCAGCTGAAAATACCTTCGACATTGCCGTAAAGGAGATGTATAAGGTAGCTGGGTTTTCATATTCAAATCGACGATGGGACACATTACTCGAACGTTGTGCCGAATCAGCTGAAAATACCTTCGACATTGCCGTAAAGGAGATGTATAAGGTAGCTGGGTTTTCATATTCAAATCGACGATGGGACACATTACTCGAACGTTGTGCCGAATCAGCTGAAAATACCTTCGACATTGCCGTAAAGGAGATGTATAAGGTAGCTGGGTTTTCATATTCAAATCGACGATGGGACACATTACTCGAACGTTGTGCCGAATCAGCTGAAAATACCTTCGACATTGCCGTAAATGAGATGTATAAGGTAGCTGGGTTTTCATATTCAAATCGACGATGGGACACATTACTCGAACGTTGTGCCGAATCAGCTGAAAATACCTTCGACATTGCCGTAAATGAGATGTATAAGGTAGCTGGGTTTTCATATTCAAATCGACGATGGGACACATTACTCGAACGTTGTGCCGAATCAGCTGAAAATACCTTCGACATTGCCGTAAAGGAGATGTATAAGGTAGCTGGGTTTTCATATTCAATCGACGATGGAACACATTACTCGAAACTTGTGCAGAATCAGCTGAAAATACCTTCGACATTGCCGTAAAGGAGATGTATAAGGTAGCTGGGTTTTCATATTCAAATCGACGATGGGACACATTACTCGAACGTTGTGCCGAATCAGCTAAAAATACCTTCGACATTGCCGTAAATGAGATGTATAAGGTAGCTGGGTTTTCATATTCAAATCGACGATGGGACACATTACTCGAACGTTGTGCCGAATCAGCTGAAAATACCTTCGACATTGCCGTAAAGGAGATGTATAAGGTAGCTGGGTTTTCATATTCAAATCGACGATGGGACACATTACTCGAACGTTGTGCCGAATCAGCTGAAAATACCTTCGACATTGCCGTAAAGGAGATGTATAAGGTAGCTGGGTTTTCATATTCAAATCGACGATGGGACACATTACACGAACGTTGTGCCGAATCAGCTGAAAATACCTTCGACATTGCCGTAAATGAGATGTATAAGGTAGCTGGGTTTTCATATTCAAATCGACGATGGGACACATTACTCGAACGTTGTGCCGAATCAGCTGAAAATACCTTCGACATTGCCGTAAAGGAGATGTATAAGGTAGCTGGGTTTTCATATTCAAATCGACGATGGGACACATTACTCGAACGTTGTGCCGAATCAGCTGAAAATACCTTCGACATTGCCGTAAATGAGATGTATAAGGTAGCTGGGTTTTCATATTCAAATCGACGATGGGACACATTACTCGAACGTTGTGCCGAATCAGCTGAAAATACCTTCGACATTGCCGTAAATGAGATGTATAAGGTAGCTGGGTTTTCATATTCAAATCGACGATGGGACACATTACTCGAACGTTGTGCCGAATCAGCTGAAAATACCTTCGACATTGCCGTAAATGAGATGTATAAGGTAGCTGGGTTTTCATATTCAAATCGACGATGGGACACATTACTCGAACGTTGTGCCGAATCAGCTGAAAATACCTTCGACATTGCCGTAAATGAGATGTATAAGGTAGCTGGGTTTTCATATTCAAATCGACGATGGGACACATTACTCGAACGTTGTGCCGAATCAGCTGAAAATACCTTCGACATTGCCGTAAAGGAGATGTATAAGGTAGCTGGGTTTTCATATTCAATCGACGATGGAACACATTACTCGAAACTTGTGCAGAATCAGCTGAAAATACCTTCGACATTGCCGTAAAGGAGATGTATAAGGTAGCTGGGTTTTCATATTCAAATCGACGATGGGACACATTACTCGAACGTTGTGCCGAATCAGCTGAAAATACCTTCGACCTTGCCGTAAATGAGATGTATAAGGTAGCTGGGTTTTCATATTCAAATCGACGATGGGACACATTACTCGAACGTTGTGCCGAATCAGCTGAAAATACCTTCGACATTGCCGTAAATGAGATGTATAAGGTAGCTGGGTTTTCATATTCAAATCGACGATGGGACACATTACTCGAACGTTGTGCCGAATCAGCTGAAAATACCTTCGACATTGCCGTAAAGGAGATGTATAAGGTAGCTGGGTTTTCATATTCAAATCGACGATGGGACACATTACTCGAACGTTGTGCCGAATCAGCTGAAAATACCTTCGACATTGCCGTAAATGAGATGTATAAGGTAGCTGGGTTTTCATATTCAAATCGACGATGGGACACATTACTCGAACGTTGTGCCGAATCAGCTGAAAATACCTTCGACATTGCCGTAAAGGAGATGTATAAGGTAGCTGGGTTTTCATATTCAAATCGACGATGGGACACATTACTCGAACGTTGTGCCGAATCAGCTGAAAATACCTTCGACATTGCCGTAAAGGAGATGTATAAGGTAGCTGGGTTTTCATATTCAAATCGACGATGGGACACATTACTCGAACGTTGTGCCGAATCAGCTGAAAATACCTTCGACATTGCCGTAAAGGAGATGTATAAGGTAGCTGGGTTTTCATATTCAAATCGACGATGGGACACATTACTCGAACGTTGTTCCGAATCAGCTGAAAATACCTTCGACATTGCCGTAAATGAGATGTATAAGGTAGCTGGGTTTTCATATTCAAATCGACGATGGGACACATTACTCGAACGTTGTGCCGAATCAGCTGAAAATACCTTCGACATTGCCGTAAATGAGATGTATAAGGTAGCTGGGTTTTCATATTCAAATCGACGATGGGACACATTACTCGAACGTTGTGCCGAATCAGCTGAAAATACCTTCGACATTGCCGTAAATGAGATGTATAAGGTAGCTGGGTTTTCATATTCAAATCGACGATGGGACACATTACTCGAACGTTGTGCCGAATCAGCTGAAAATACCTTCGACATTGCCGTAAAGGAGATGTATAAGGTAGCTGGGTTTTCATATTCAATCGACGATGGAACACATTACTCGAAACTTGTGCAGAATCAGCTGAAAATACCTTCGACATTGCCGTAAAGGAGATGTATAAGGTAGCTGGGTTTTCATATTCAAATCGACGATGGGACACATTACTCGAACGTTGTGCCGAATCAGCTGAAAATACCTTCGACATTGCCGTAAAGGAGATGTATAAGGTAGCTGGGTTTTCATATTCAAATCGACGATGGGACACATTACTCGAACGTTGTGCCGAATCAGCTGAAAATACCTTCGACATTGCCGTAAAGGAGATGTATAAAGTTACTGGGTTTTCATATTCAAATCGACGATGGGACACATTACTCGAAAGTTGTGCAGAATCAGCTGAAAATACCTTCGACATTGCCGTAAAGGAGATGTATAAGGTAGCTGGGTTTTCATATTCAAATCGACGATGGGACACATTACGCGAAAGTTGTGCAGAATCAGCTGAAAATACCTTCGACATTGCCGTAAATTAGATGTATAAGGTAGCTGGGTTTTCATATTCAAATCGACGATGGGACACATTACTCGAAAGTTGTGCAGAATCAGCTGAAAATACCTTCGACATTGCCGTAAATGAGATGTATAAGGTAGCTCGGTTTTCATATTCAAATCGACGATGGGACACATTACTCGAAAGTTGTGCAGAATCAGCTGAAAATACCTTCGACATTGCCGTAAAGGAGATGTATAAAGTTACTGGGTTTTCATATTCAAATCGACGATGGGACACATTACTCGAAAGTTGTGCAGAATCAGCTGAAAATACCTTCGACATTGCCGTAAAGGAGATGTATAAGCTGGCTGGGTTTTCATATTCAAATCGACGATAGGACACATTACTCGAAAGTTGTGCAGAATCAGCTGAAAATACCTTCGACATTGCCGTAAAGGAGATGTATAAGGTAGCTGGGTTTTCATATTCAAATCGACGATGGGACGCATTACTCGAAAGTTTTGCAGAATCAGCTGAAAATACCTTCGACATTGCCGTAAATGAGATGTATAAGGTAGCTGGGTTTTCATATTCAAATCGACGATGGGACACATTAGTCGAATGTTTTGCAGAATCAGCTGAAAATACCTTCGACATTGCCGTAAAGGACATGTATAAGGTAGCTGGGTTTTCATATTCAAATCGACGATGGGACACATTACTCGAAAGTTGTGTCGAATCAGCTGAAAATACCTTCGACATTGCCGTAAAGGAGATGTATAAGGTAGCTGGGTTTTCATATTCAAATCGACGATGGGACGCATTACTCGAAAGTTGTGCAGAATCAGCTGAAAATACCTTCGACATTGCCGTAAAGGAGATGTATAAGGTAGCTGGGTTTTCATTTTCAAATCGACGATGGGAACATTACTCAAAAGTTGTGCAGAATCAGCTGAAAATACCTTCGACATTGCCGTAAAGGAGATGTATAAGGTTACTGGGTTTCCATATTCAAATCGACGATAGGACACATTACTCGAAAGTTGTGCAGAATCAGCTGAAAATACCTTCGACATATCCGTAAAGGAGATGTATAAGGTAGCTGGGTTTTCATATTCAAATCGACGATGGGACACATTACTCGAAAGTTGTGCAGAATCAGCTGAAAATACCTTCGACATTGCCGTAAAGGAGATGTATAAGGTAGCTGGGTTTTCATATTCAAATCGACGATGGGACGCATTACTCGAAAGTTGTGCAGAATCAGCTGAAAATACCTTCGACATTGCCGTAAAGGAGATGTATAAGGTGTGTTATAAATTGTGAAAACATGGGATTACCTGGCAAACGGTCTCGATGCACGCTCTGCAGGGCTGGACCGCCCAAAGAGCGGCAAGATGGCGTCCTAGGCTTAATATCGCCAGGTAATCCCGTGAAATCTCGTGTTCTCTCGCGGAGACGAGAGTCCAGTTTGATATAAAAACGGGTCGCTGGAGGCAAGACGGCAGAAGGCTGAGTGCGTAGTCTACGAGGGACGACGTGGAAAGAAGAAGAGAAAGAAGAAGAAGAAGAAGAAGAAGAAGAAGAAGAAGAAGAAGAAGAAGAGGAGAAAGAAGAAGAAGAGAAAGAAGAAGAAGAGAAAGAAGAAGAAGAGGAAGAAGAAGAAGAGAAAGAGGAAGAAGAAGAGAAAGAAGAAGATAACGAAGTAGAGAAAGAAGAGGTGGAAGATTAATTTTTTCTGCTACAAGCTATTTTCGGCGTTGTTATGGAAAAATTCGACATCAGATTGATTCCGGAATTCGACGGCTCTCCTGCTGGTCCATCGGTGGTCGAATGGCTGGAGAAGGCCGAGCGTGTTTTCCGGTTGTGCAAAATTAAAGACCCAGCTATGGTCATCCCATTGAGACTCACTAAGGGGGCTTACGCCGTGTACCAGCAGCTCAGTAATGATGCGACCATGGAGCAGATTGCACAGGCGCTGCACGGGGCATTTGGTGCAGATCCTTTTGTTGCCTGGAGGCAATTTTCCGAACGCCGGCTTGGGCCGGGGGAGACAGTGGACGTCTACATGGCCGACTTGAAAAAGCTTGCTGCTCCCTTCGGCGGTGCGAGTGACCGCATATTGGCATGCGCCTTTTTGTCTGGACTTCCGGACGATGCAAGCCGACTGCTGCGAGCATCATTGAGACTCACAGAGATTGAATTGGTGGAGTTGTTGGCGAGAGCACGAAACATCTTGAAGGACGATCGAGAACTGGTCTCTGCAGCGGTTGACACCTTGGACTCGCCAGCAGAGGGCCTACGATGCTATACATGTGGTGGCCCCAACCACTTCTCCAGAGACTGCAGAGGCGGCACAAGGCGCACCCTAAATTATGGAGCACGAAAAGTAATACGGTGTTACCAATGCAATAAGCCAGGCCAGATAGCACGGAATTGTCCGGGAAACGGGCAAGGGGAGGACGCCGCAGCGCTAGCACCCTCCCCAAAGCGGCATTGAACAAAGCGCTTCCTGCAGTGACAGTTCAAGTTGATGGGTGTAAACGTTCAGCGCTGGTTGACACCGGCTGTACCCAAACCCTCCTTCGAAAGGAATGTTGCACCACATGGAAGAAACGACAGATCCCCGTCCTGACTGTCGGCAAAGGCTCATTAGTGTGTTGTGGATCCAGTGTTGTTCATATCAGCATTGACAATGGCCCCCCGGTGGCTGTGACGGTGTTGGTGGTCGATGGGGAGCTGCTCGGATATGACCTTCTCCTTGGAATGGACACTATTACACAGCTAGGCGGAATTACTGTAAACAGCGTCGGTGATGTGAGATTCCCTCGACCAGACAAACAAATGTGTGCAGCAATCACTCTTGACGAACCCGATTTCCACGCAGAATATGACAAGCGCACAAACACATGGACAGCGTCCTGGAAGTGGGCAGGCGACCAGCCACCAGTGTCTTTGCGGAATCGGCTGACAGAGTATCCCCCTCCTGCATGGCTTAGAGGGCAGTACGAGGCAGAACTTCAAGTGTGGCTGGATAACGGCTGGTTAATTCCATACCCAGAGGATGAGCTCGGGCCCCCGCGGGGGCTAATTCCCCTGATGGCTATCAGACAAGAGAACAAGCAGAAAGTTCGACCTGTTCTTGATTACCGGGAACTCAATGAACACGTTGACCCGTACACTTCGGGGGCTGACGTTTGTGCTCATAAACTGCGAGAGTGGCGACGGCAGGGTGCGGAAGCGGCCATACTGGACTTGCGAAGAGCTTACCTACAACCACGTGTTGAGAAATCGCTGTGGCCATTCCAGACGGTGGTAATCAAAGGAACTCGCTATTGCTTGACCAGGCTGGGGTTCGGCTTGAATGTAGCCCCGGGCATCATGACGGCGATCATGCGGGCGATCCGGCGTCAGGATAAAGCTGTGCAACAGGCGACATCGTCTTATATAGACGACATTTTTGTCAATGAGAGCCTGCTGTCTGCCCAGGCGGTCAAAGAACACTTTGAGCACTTCGGGTTGTCGTGCAAGGAACCGGAGCGGCTGCAGGATGGGGCGAAAGTGCTCGGGCTGCAGGTGAGCGGAAGTGCAGATGGCCTCCAATGGGGAAGGGGCGGTGAAATCCCGGAAATCCCATCTACCATCACACGTCGGAGCACGTTTTCCGTGTGTGGAAAACTGGTGGGTCACTTCCCTGTGTGTGGGTGGCTCCGAGTGGCTGTGGCGGCTATAAAGCGACGGGCAACTTCTTTGTCAACAGGATGGGACGATGAGGTGCGTGATCCTTCCCTGCGAAGCATGCTGGTGGAAGCTGTGGCCAGAGTGACCAATGATGACCCTGTACGAGGGAGCTGGTGCGTCGATGGGAGTGAGTTTACAGTTTGGGTGGACGCCAGCTCACTTGCCCTTGGCGTTGCTCTGGCAGTCAACGGAAGTATAGTAGAAGATGCCTGCTGGCTCCGGCCAGAGAATGACGCTAAGCACATAAACCTAGCTGAACTCGATGCTACACTGAAAGGAGTCAATCTAGCGCTTCAGTGGCAGGCTAGCGTCCTCCACGTTATCACGGATTCCACGTGTGTGCATCGGTGGATGACCGATGCCTTGAACGGAAAAGCACGGCTGACAACGAAGGCATCGGCCGAAATGTTAATCCGGAGGCGGCTTGCTACCCTAACCGAAACCATCAATGAATACAACTTGGTCATAGATGTGACACTGGTGCAGTCCTGTTTGAATCGAGCGGATCGATTGACCAGAGTGCCTCGCCGTTGGCTGGACCTGCAGAAAGAAGTGAACGAACCAGCACCTGTAAATTGTGCTGCGGTGGGACGTAGACTCAGCCCAGAGCGTATCGCTGATGTCCATTGCCAAAGCGGGCACCCTGGTGTAAACCGAACCTTTTACTTCGCCAGGTTGGTTGACCCCTCTGTGTCACGGAGGGCTGTGAAATCTGTTGTGAGAAGTTGCAACACCTGCCAATCGATCGACCCAGCACTTGTCCGGTGGAAGAAGGGCACACTCGGTGTGAAGTATAACTGGGATAGGATTGCGATGGACATAACTCACTACAACGGGGGGAATTTCTTGACCCTTATTGACTGCGGACCGTCCCGATTTGCATTGTGGCGGTCCCTTCGCCGGCAGGATACGGCTGCCATTGTCCATGAGTTGGAAAGTGTGTTCCTTGAGCGTGGCCCTCCTTCTGGGATATTGACCGACAATGGCCCCGCTTTTGTTAGTGCACCGTTCAAACAGTTTGTAGATGGCTGGGGTGTCCGTCTGCGTTTTCGGTGTGCCCATGTGCCCAGTGGGAACGGAATTATTGAGCGCAACCATAGGACTATCAAGACCATCGCAGCGCGAAAGGGGTGTACGGTGGCTGAAGCAGTCTATTGGTATAACGTCACCCCTAAGGACGATACTTCACCCTCCACCGCGCCAGCTAATGCGCTACATACATACCATGTCAGGGCGAGAGGTTTGGAGAGCAGCTTACTGCCCGAACCAGAACCTCCACAGGAGAAAATGAAAAAAGGAGATGTCGTTTGGGTTAAAAAAAACCCGAGGCCAGTGCACGACTCGTTACGGAACCGGTCGTGTCACTGAAGTGATCAGCCCGCAGGCGATGCGAGTTGATGGAGTACCCCGTCACATTAAAGACTTAAGATCGGTATTCCAAACGCAGCTGCCATTTAACGAGGATAATGACATTGAATCCGTGACCAGCGAACCATCATTCTGGTTCATGACGGCTTCATCGCGCAGCGACACTGAGAGTGATAGCCTTGAATGTACTGACCCTCCTACTGCTGATGAAAGCCCGGACAGTGATGCTGCGATGCGCAGCCTCAGGTTCGCTGACCTTCCTGCCACGGAAGACAGCACGGATGACGATGAGGCCCCGAATCCCCCTCCCCGAAGAAGCACTCGAAGAAAAAGGACACGGCCTCCCTGCTCTTTCTGTGATAATGAGATCAGGGGGGAGTGTGTTATAAATTGTGAAAACATGGGATTACCTGGCAAACGGTCTCGATGCGCGCTCTGCAGGGCTGGACCGCCCAAAGAGCGGCAAGATGGCGTCCTAGGCTTAATATCGCCAGGTAATCCCGTGAAATCTCGTGTTCTCTCGCGGAGACGAGAGTCCAGTTTGATATAAAAACGGGTCGCTGGAGGCAAGACGGCAGAAGGCTGAGAGCGTAGTCTACGAGGGACGACGTGGAAAGAAGAAGAAGAAGAAGAAGAAGAAGAAGAAGAAGAAGAAGAAGAAGAAGAAGAAGAGGAGAAAGAAGAAGAAGAGAAAGAAGAAGAAGAGAAAGAAGAAGAAGAGAAAGAGGAAGAAGAAGAGAAAGAAGAAGATAACGAAGTAGAGAAAGAAGAGGTGGAAGATTAATTTTTTCTGCTACATAAGGAAGCTGGGTTTTCATATTCAAATCGACGATGAGACACATTACTCGAAAGTTGTGCAGAATCAGCTGAAAATACCTTCGACATTGCCGTAAAGGAGATGTATAAGGTTACTGGGTTTCCATATTCAAATCGACGATGGGACACATTACTCGAAGGTTGTGCAGAATCAGCTGAAAATACCTTCGACATTGCCGTAAAGGAGATGTATAAGTGTTGTGGTGGCAACCACTCATTTGCATATACGAATAACGTTACACTATAAATGGCAAGCCTAGGTTGGCCTTAGAGTGTGTTATCTAAATGCCACCGGAAGTGACGCCGAAGAGCGTACATGTCCTCCCACCAAGACTCTCTGACTCGACACCTTCATTTGTACATACTGTAAATATACCTTTTCTTTAATACACTTATTATTGCATTCTCCGTGTTGTTTGCGTCTTCATTGTATTCCTCACTAATTGTGGTTCAACCTTGCAACCACAACAGTTGGCGACGAGATATGAAGCGTCAAATATAACAGTTTGACGAAGAACTATTTAAAAAAAAAAAAGTACAATGCAAAGTGTTGACGAGCAAACGGATTTTACGCTAAAGAAAAGTTTTCAACTTAAGTAAAAAAAAAAAATTTTTTTAATCGAACGTGGCAAAAGCGACAATTTACGCCGTTTTCTGGGAATCCGACTTACAAACGAATGTAAAAGTGAATTTTTGTTTTGTCGCTAAACGACAAATCTGTTTTGTATTACTAAAGAACCAACTTGCAAACGAAAAGCGGATTTTGTTCTGTCGCAAAACGACAGGTCAGACTCGTATTACGAAAAGCAAGGAAGTAACCTACGAAAAAAAAAAGAAGTTCACCGGTGGATTCTAATTACTGCTCCCCGTTAGCAAAACAACAACTAAAGGAATCTTTTAATTAATAATTTGTTTGGCGGCGGTACTAAAAGGAAATACCATAGCTAGAAATTAAAGCTCAAGGAAAGGATTTTTTTTTTAAAGTTGTCACTGGATAACGGATAATACAGTAAAACGCCACGAAAAAAAAAAAAAAAAAAAAAAAGTAAAATAGAAGAATTATCAAAAATGTTCATGCAATTTTTACAGGCACAAGCTGACCGCGAGGAAAGACAAAATGAACGTTTAGAAAAAAGCGAGGAAAGACAAAATGAACGTTTTGCTAAAACACTGGAACTACTAAAGAGTAATCGAGAAAATGTCGACAGTGTTAATTTCTCCCATACAACTATCTTTAATAGTATGGACACATTTAATTATGTGCCGGAGGAAGGAAAGACTTTTGAAGCATACTATACAAGATACGACGATGTTTTTCAACTGGACTGCAAAAATTGGCCAAATAGCCAGAAAGTGAGCCTTTTACTCAGGAAATTGGGTACATCAGAACACAGCAAATTCATAGATTACATATTACCTAAAAAAACTGCGGAATTAAAGTTCATGGAAGCTGTGAAATTACTAAAAGAATTATTTAATCCAAATGTATCTCTTTTTCATAAAAGATGGCTGTGCATGAATCTAAGAAAGATGGACAACCAAGATTATTTGACATACGCATCAGTTGTCAATAAAAACTGCGATAATTTTAAGCTTGCGGAACTAACGGTAGAAGATTTTAAATGTCTAATCTTCGCACAAGGGTTGGTTTCCACGAAAAATGCAGAAATACGCAGACGAGTGTTGTCTAAGCTGGAATCTGAGCAAGATTTAACCCTCCAGAAACTAGCAGAGGACTGTGAAAGGGCCATTACACTAAAAAAGGATTAAAAAAATATAGAAGAATCCGAAGTGGCATATGTAAGAAAAGTTAGAAAACCATACACACCAACCAAGAACTTTACAAAGAAAAGCAATCAAAATGGAACGGGATATTACAATCCTAATAACCATAAATATAGGACAGAATATAACAAGCCTCTTCCTAGATATAACTGTAAGAGATGTGCAGAAAAGCATTGGGAATCAGATTGTCCTTATAAGAAGAAAAAATGCTACATTTGTAAGAAGGTGGGACACAAAAGCGATTGCTGCAGATATAAAGATTACACCAGAAAGAGAGTACAGCAAACAAAATCAAATACAAAATTAGACAAAGATCGGCGAAAATACGTAAAAGTGGAAATATTTAAAACACCAATAAAGTTACAACTCGACTCCGGCTCCGATATTTCTATTATAAACCTGAATACATGGAAAAAGTTGGGTAAAAAACCAACCATGATGAAAACGAGTAAATCAGCCCGGACGGTAACTGGTGGGGGTATAAAATTTGAAGGAGAAGTTGTTCTTCCGATAAAATTAAAAGGGATTACGAAGAAATTTAAAATATTCGTACTGAAAAATAGTGAAAATCTTTTTGGAATAGATTTAATTGAGAAATTTGGTCTATGGGATAAGCCAATCAATACATTCTGTAAAAAAATAGAATGTTCTTCTCCAACAACAGTAAATATAAAAGACGATTTAAAAGAATTATTTCCTGAAGCATTAATAATAAATAATAATAAATTCAAGGCCTCGTTTGAACTTAAAGAAAACGCCAGCCCAATTTTTAGAAAAAAGCGAAACGTTCCGTTCGCTGGGTTGGAAAAGATTAATAAAGAATTAGATAGATTGGAACAGACAGGAATTCTATCAAAAATAGAACACAGCGAGTGGGCAGCTCCAACCGTATACGTAAAGAAAAAGAATCACGAAGTTAAATGGTGGTAATATCTTCTCCAAGATAGACTTGAGCGATGCATATTTGCAAATACCGGTCGAGGAAAATTGCTCAAAAATACTATGCATCAATACGCATAAGGGATTGTACAAATACAACCGATTGCCCTTTGGCATCAAAGTAGCGCCTGCCATTTTTCAGCAAGCAATGGACACCATGCTAAGTGGTATTGAGTGCGCATGTGCATACCTGGACGACATTGTTGTCAGGAGCAAATCCCTACAAGAACATAAGGAACATTTGAAACAAGTATTTACTCGAATACAAGAATTCGGCTTTAAAGTAAAAGAAAGTAAATGTGACTTTTGTATGAGCGAGATTAAGTATCTTGGACACATAATAAACAAACATGGACGACGTCCAGACCCAGACAGATCAGCGGCAATAAAAAATATACCAGCACCTGATAACGTAACAACCTTGCAGAGTTTCTTAGGACTCGCAAATTATTATCAATCTTTTATTGAAGGAATGCATAACTTGCGAGCCCCCTTAAATAATCTGCTTAAAAAGGATACACCTTGAAACTGGACGCAAGAATGTCAAACCGCTTTTGACAAAATAAAGAGCGCACTAACATCCGAAATATTCTTAACGCACTTTGACACAAAATTAAAAGTAGTCGTCGCGAGTGACGCTAGTTCCTACGGCTTAGGAGCATGCATTCAACATATTATGCCGGATGGGTCTAGAAAACCAATAGCGTACGCTTCGAGAACGCTGATACCAGCCGAGAGGGCATATTCACAAATCGAAAAAGAAGCATTGAGCATAATCTTTTCCGTGACTAAATTTCACCGATATTTATATGGTAGACAATTCTTACTTGAAACCGACCATAAACCGTTAGTCACGATCTATGGATCAAAAAAAGGATTGCCGGTATACACCGCAAATAGATTGCTGCGCTGGAGTACAATCTTACTTAATTACGATTTCCAGCTACAACATCTAGCATCAAAAAAGATTTGCCATGCGGATGGACTGTCAAGACTGATACCACAGAAACACAATCTGGAAGAATCAGTCATTGCAGCAATTCGGACAAATGTTGAAGTAAAAAATATGGTAGCAAACATCATTAAGGAACTACCCGTAACTTTGTCGGACATTAAAAGGGAAGCCGAGAAAGACGAATACATAAAGGACATAAAAGAGAAAATTATAACGGACACAAAGGTGCAGGAAGTTTTCTCCATATGTAACGATGTGTTACTGTACAGTGAGAGAGTGGTAATACCCAAAACATTGCAGAATAGGATGTTAAGAGATTTCCATACGGGACATCCGGGGATAAATCGAATGAAGTCGTTAATGAGAAGCTACGTGTACTGGCGTAACATGGACACTGACATAGCAGCAACAATAAATAAATGTAAAGGATGCCAGTTAGCAGCAAAATCCCCACCTATAGTACACAAACCTTGGCCGAAAACCGACCAACCATGGTCGAGAATCCACATGGACTTCGCTGGTCCAGTAGGAGAAAACTATTATTTAATTGTAGTGGATAGTTACACAAAATGGCCGGAGGTAATGCGTTGCAGGAATCCAACAACGAACAACTCAATAGGGTTCCTACACGAGTTGTTTGCAAGATTCGGTGTACCAGACACACTGGTAACTGACAACGGAACGCAGTTCACATCCGCAGAGTTTAAGGAATTTTGCGACACGTTCCGAGTGAAGCACATCACGACTCCGCCGTATCATCCAAGGTCGAACGGCCTTGCGGAAAGGTTCGTGGATACGCTAAAACGAGCGTTAAAGAAATCCATTGAAACACCAACAGAAAAAGCTTTGCAACAATTCTTGCAAGTTTATAGGATAACACCACATCCTAGTACACCATCAAACATATCACCAGCTGATCTAATGTTTGCCAGAAAGGTAAAATCAGCGTTTGATAAACTGTTGCCAAGACAGGCAATTATCCGAAACACTACACACACGAGTAGAAAGAAATATAACTCGGGAGATCGAGTATATTTTAAGTGCTACAAGAATAACACATCTTACTGGGAATGTGGAGTAGTGGATAAACGCATTGGTGATTGTACATATATGATTAAAGGTCCACAGAGTATACATAAAAGGCACCTAAATCAGATAAAAAAACGTCATATCCAAGATGATGATTATACGACAACAGTCGAAGAGGAGGAAACCATAGATGTCATATACGAATCCTTTAATTTGGAACCGCCTCAATATACACCTGAACCCCGAAGATCAGGTAAGAAAGGAAAATTTAATGAACCATTGATGGTAAACCCAAAAAGAAAAAGATATTGAAATCTGTGTGACTTCAAATCTTGGGATGGGGGGGTGTTGTGGTGGCAACCACTCATTTGCATATACGAATAACGTTACACTATAAATGGCAAGCCTAGGTTGGCCTTAGAGTGTGTTATCTAAATGCCACCGGAAGTGACGCCGAAGAGCGTACATGTCCTCCCACCAAGACTTTCTGACTCGACACCTTCATTTGTATATACTGTAAATATACCTTTTCTTTAATACACTTATTATTGCATTCTCCGTGTTGTTTGCGTCTTCATTGTATTCCTCACTAATTGTGGTTCAACCTTGCAACCACAACAAAAAGCTAGCTGGGTTTTCATATTCAAATCGACGATAGGACACATTACTCGAAAGTTGTGCAGAATCAGCCGAAAAGACCTTCGACATTGCCGTAAAGGAGATGTATAAGGTAGCTCGGTTTTCATATTAAAATCGACGAGGGGACACATTACTCGAAAGTTGTACAGAATCAGCTGAAAATACAATCGACATTTCCGTAAAGGAGATGTATAAGGTTACTGGGTTTTCATATTCAAATCAACGATGGGACACATTACTCGAAAGTTGTGCAGAATCAGCTGAAAATAGCTTCGACATTGCTGTAAAAGAGATGTATAAGGTAGCTGGGTTTTCATATTCAAATCGACGATGGGACAAATTACTCGAAAGTTGTGCAGAATCAGCTGAAAATACCTTCGACATTGCCGTAAAGGAGATGTATAAGGTAGCTGGGTTTTCATATTCAAATCGACGATGGGACACATTACACGAAAGTTGTGCAGAATCAGCTGAAAATACCTTCGACATTGCCGTACTGGAGATGTATAAGGTAGCTGGGTTTTCATATTAAAATCGACGATGGGACAAATTACTCGAAAGTTGTGCAGAATCAGCTGAAAATACCTTCGACATTGCCGTAAAGGAGATGTATAAGGTAGCTCGGTTTTCATATTCAAATCGACGATAGGACACATTACTCGAAAGTTGTGCAGAATCAGCTGAAAATACCTTCGACATTGCCGTAAAGGAGATGTATAAGGTAGCTGGGTTTTCATATTCAAATCGACGATGGGTCACATTACTCGAAAGTTGTGCAGAATCCGCTAAAAATACCTTCGACATTGCCGTAAAGGAGATGTATAAGGTAGCTGGGTTTTCATATTCAAATCGACGATGGGACGCATTACTCGAAAGTTGTGCAGAATCAGCTGAAAATACCTTCCACATTGCCGTAAAGGAGATGTATAAGGTAGCTGGGTTTTCATTTTCAAATCGACGATGGGACACATTACTCAAAAGTTGTACAGAATCAGCTGAAAATCCCTTCGACATTTCCGTAAAGGAGATGTATAAGGTAGCTGGGTTTTCATATTAAAATCGACGATAGGACACATTACTCGAAAGTTGTGCAGAATCAGCTGAAAAGACCTTCGACATTGCCGTAAAGGAGATGTATAAGGTCGCTGGGTTTTCATATTAAAATCGACGAGGGGACACATTACTCGAAAGTTGCGCAAAATCAGCTGAAAATACCGTCGACATAACCGTAAAGGAGATGTATAAAGTAGCTCGGTTTTCATATTCAAATCGACGATGGTACACATTACTCGAAAGTTGTGCAGAATCAGCTGAAAATACCTTCGACATTGCCGTAAAGGAGATGTATAAGGTAGCTTGGTTTTCATATTCAAATCGACGATGGGACACATTACTCGAAAGTTGTGCAGAATCAGCTGAAAATACCTTCGACATTGCCGTAAAGGAGATGTATAAGGTTACTGGGTTTTCATATTCAAATCAACGATGGGACACATTACTCGAAAGTTGTGCAGAATCAGCTGAAAATACCTTCGACATTGCCGTAAAGGAGATGTATAAGGTTACTGGGTTTTCATATTCAAATCGACGATGGGACAAATTACTCGAAAGTTGTGCAGAATCAGCTGAAAATACCTTCGACATTGCCGTAAAGGAGATGTATAAGGTTACTGGGTTTTCATATTCAAATCGACGATGGGACACATTACTCGAAAGTTGTGCAGAATCAGCTGAAAATACCTTCGACATTGCCGTAAAGGAGATGTATAAGGTTACTGGGTTTTCATATTCAAATCAACGATGGGACACATTACTCGAAAGTTGTGCAGAATCAGCTGAAAATACCTTCGACATTGCCGTAAAGGAGATGTATAAGGTTACTGGGTTTTCATATTCAAATCGACGATAGGGCAAATTACTCGAAAGTTGTGCAGAATCAGCTGAAAATACCTTCGACATTGCCGTAAAGGAGATGTATAAGGTTACTGGGTTTTCATATTCAAATCGACGATGGGACACATTACTCGAAAGTTGTGCAGAATCAGCTGAAAATACCTTCGACATTGCCGTAAAGGAGATGTATAAGGTTACTGGGTTTTCATATTCAAATCAACGATGGGACACATTACTCGAAAGTTGTGCAGAATCAGCTGAAAATACCTTCGACATTGCCGTAAAGGAGATGTATAAGGTTACTGGGTTTTCATATTCAAATCGACGATGGGACAAATTACTCGAAAGTTGTGCAGAATCAGCTGAAAATACCTTCGACATTGCCGTAAAGGAGATGTATAAGGTTACTGGGTTTTCATATTCAAATCGACGATGGGACACATTACTCGAAAGTTGTGCAGAATCAGCTGAAAATACCTTCGACATTGCCGTAAAGGAGATGTATAAGGTTACTGGGTTTTCATATTCAAATCAACGATGGGACACATTACTCGAAAGTTGTGCAGAATCAGCTGAAAATACCTTCGACATTGCCGTAAAGGAGATGTATAAGGTTACTGGGTTTTCATATTCAAATCAACGATGGGACACATTACTCGAAAGTTGTGCAGAATCAGCTGAAAATACCTTCGACATTGCCGTAAAGGAGATGTATAAGGTTACTGGGTTTTCATATTCAAATCGACGATGGGACAAATTACTCGAAAGTTGTGCAGAATCAGCTGAAAATACCTTCGACATTTCCGTAAAGGAGATGTATAAGGTAGCTGGGTTTTCATATTAAAATCGACGATAGGACACATTACTCGAAAGTTGTGCAGAATCAGCTGAAAAGACCTTCGACATTGCCGTAAAGGAGATGTATAAGGTCGCTGGGTTTTCATATTAAAATCGACGATGGTACACATTACTCGAAAGTTGTGCAGAATACGCTGAAAATACCTTCGACATTGCCGTAAAGGAGATGTATAAGCTAGCTGGGTTTTCATATTCAAATCGACGATGGGACACATTACTCGAAAGTTGTGCAGAATCAGCTGAAAATACCTTCGACATTGCCGTAAAGGAGATGTATAAGGTTACTGGGTTTTCATATTCAAATCAACGATGGGACACATTACTCGAAAGTTGTGCAGAATCAGCTGAAAATACCTTCGACATTGCCGTAAAGGAGATGTATAAGGTTACTGGGTTTTCATATTCAAATCAACGATGGGACACATTACTCGAAAGTTGTGCAGAATCAGCTGAAAATACCTTCGACATTGCCGTAAAGGAGATGTATAAGGTTACTGGGTTTTCATATTCAAATCGACGATGGGACAAATTACTCGAAAGTTGTGCAGAATCAGCTGAAAATACCTTCCACATAACCGTAAAGGAGATGTATAAGGTTACTGGGTTTTCATATTCAAATCGACGATGGGACAAATTACTCGAAAGTTTTGCAGAATCAGCTGAAAATACCTTCGACATTGCCGTAAAGGAGATGTATAAGCTAGCTGGGTTTTCATATTAAAATCGACGATGAGACACATTACTCGAAAGTTGCGCAGAATCAGCTGAAACGACCTTCGACATTGCCGTAAAGGAGATGTATAAGGTAGCTGGGTTTTCATATTCAAATCGACGATGGGACAAATTACTCGAAAGTTGTGCAGAATCAGCTGAAAATACCTTCGACATTGCCGTAAAGGAGATGTATAAGGTAGCTCGGTTTTCATATTCAAATCGACGATGGGACACATTACTCGAAAGTTTTGCAGAATCAGCTGAAAATACCTTCGACATTGCCGTAAAGGAGATGTATAAGGTAGCTGGGTTTTCATTTTCAAATCGACGATGGGACACATTACTCGAAAGTTGTGCAGAATCCGCTGAAAATACCTTCGACATTGCCGTAAATGAGATGTATAAGGTAGCTGGGTTTTCATATTCAAATCGACGATGGGACAAATTACTCGAAAGTTGTGCAAGATTCGGCTGAAAATACCTTCGACATTGCCGTAAAGAAGATGTATAAGGTAGCTGGGTTTTCATTTTCAAATCAACGATGGGACAAATTACTCGAAAGTTGTGCAGAATCAGCTGAAAATACCTTCGACATTGCCGTAAAGGAGATGTATAAGGTCGCTGGGTTTTCATTTTCAAATCGACGATGGGACAAATTACTCGAAAGTTGTGCAGAATCAGCTGAAAATACCTTCGACATTGCCGTAAAGGAGATGTATAAGGTTACTGGGTTTTCATATTCAAATCGACGATGGGACAAATTACTCGAAAGTTGTGCAGAATCAGCTGAAAATACCTTCGACATTGCCGTAAAGGAGATGTATAAGGTAGCTGGGTTTTCATATTCAAATCGACGATGGGACACATTACTCGAAAGTTGTGCAGAATCCGCTGAAAATACCTTCGACATTGCCGTAAATGAGATGTATAAGGTAGCTGGGTTTTCATATTCAAATCAACGATGGGACGCATTACTCGAAAGTGGTTCAGAATCAGCTGAAAATACCTTCGACATTGCCGTAAAAGAAGATGTATAAGGTAGCTGGGTTTTCATTTTCAAATCGACGATGGGACAAATTACTCGAAAGTTGTGCAGAATCAGCTGAAAATACCTTCGACATTGCCGTAAAGGAGATGTATAAGGTAGCTTGGTTTTCATTTTCAAATCGACGATGGGACAAATTACTCGAAAGTTGTGCAGAATCAGCTGAAAATACCTTCGACATTGCCGTAAAGAAGATGTATAAGGTAGCTGGGTTTTCATTTTCAAATCAACGATGGGACAAATTACTCGAAAGTTGTGCAGAATCAGCTGAAAATACCTTCGACATTGCCGTAAAGAAGATGTATAAGGTAGCTGGGTTTTCATTTTCAAATCAACGATGGGACAAATTACTCGAAAGTTGTGCAGAATCAGCTGAAAATACCTTCGACATTGCCGTAAAGGAGATGTATAAGGT
The DNA here is from genome assembly GCA_963556195.1 of Sepiola atlantica. Lineage (NCBI taxonomy): Eukaryota > Metazoa > Mollusca > Cephalopoda > Sepiida > Sepiolidae > Sepiola > Sepiola atlantica. The sequence goes on along the minus strand of OY744547.1, from coordinate 38,781,829 downwards.
AGCTTGGTTTTCATTTTCAAATCGACGATGGGACAAATTACTCGAAAGTTGTGCAGAATCAGCTGAAAATACCTTCGACATTGCCGTAAAGGAGATGTATAAGGTAGCTTGGTTTTCATTTTCAAATCGACGATGGGACAAATTACTCGAAAGTTGTGCAGAATCAGCTGAAAATACCTTCGACATTGCCGTAAAGGAGATGTATAAGGTTACTGGGTTTTCATATTCAAATCGACGATGGGACAAATTACTCGAAAGTTGTGCAGAATCAGCTGAAAATACCTTCGACATAACCGTAAAGGAGATGTATAAGGTTACTGGGTTTTCATATTCAAATCGACGATGGGACAAATTACTCGAAAGTTTTGCAGAATCAGCTGAAAATACCTTCGACATTGCCGTAAAGGAGATGTATAAGCTAGCTGGGTTTTCATATTAAAATCGACGATAGGACAGATTACTCGAAAGTTGCGCAGAATCAGCTAAAAATACCTTCGACATTGCCGTAAAGGAGATGTATAAGGTAGCTGGGTTTTCATATTCAAATCGACGATGGGACAAATTACTCGAAAGTTGTGCAGAATCAGCTTAAAATACCTTCGACATTGCCGTAAAGGAGATGTATAAGGTAGCTCGGTTTTCATATTCAAATCGACGATGGGACACATTACTCGAAAGTTTTGCAGAATCAGCTGAAAATACCTTCGACATTGCCGTAAAGGAGGTGTATAAGGTAGCTGGGTTTTCATATTCAAATCGACGATGGGACACATTACTCGAAAGTTGTTCAGAATCAGCTGAAAATACCTTCGACATTGCCGTAAAGGAGATGTATAAGGTAGCTGGGTTTTCATATTCAAATCGACGATGGGACGCATTACTCGAAAGTTGTTCAGAATCAGCTGAAAATACCTTCGACATTGCCGTAAAGGAGATGTATAAGGTCGCTGGGTTTTCATTTTCAAATCGACGATGGGACAAATTACTCGAAAGTTGTGCAGAATCAGCTGAAAATACCTTCGACATTGCCGTAAAGGAGATGTATAAGGTTACTGGGTTTTCATATTCAAATCGACGATGGGACAAATTACTCGAAAGTTGTGCAGAATCAGCTGAAAATACCTTCGACATAACCGTAAAGGAGATGTATAAGGTTACTGGGTTTTCATATTCAAATCGACGATGGGACAAATTACTCGAAAGTTTTGCAGAATCAGCTGAAAATACCTTCGACATTGCCGTAAATTAGATGTATAAGCTAGCTGGGTTTTCATATTAAAATCGACGATAGGACAGATTACTCGAAAGTTGCGCAGAATCAGCTAAAAATACCTTCGACATTGCCGTAAAGGAGATGTATAAGGTAGCTGGGTTTTCATATTCAAATCGACGATGGGACAAATTACTCGAAAGTTGTGCAGAATCAGCTGAAAATACCTTCGACATTGCCGTAAAGGAGATGTATAAAGTAGCTCGGTTTTCATATTCAAATCGACGATGGGACACATTACTCGAAAGTTTTGCAGAATCAGCTGAAAATACCTTCGACATTGCCGTAAATGAGATGTATAAGGTAGCTGGGGTTTCATATTCAAATCGACGATGGGACGCATTACTCGAAAGTTGTTCAGAATCAGCTGAAAATACCTTCGACATTGCCGTAAAAGAAGATGTATAAGGTAGCTGGGTTTTCATTTTCAAATCGACGATGGGACAAATTACTCGAAAGTTGTGCAGAATCAGCTGAAAATACCTTCGACATTGCTGTAAAGGAGATGTATAAGGTAGCTGGGTTATCATTTTCAAATCAACGATGGGACAAATTACTCGAAAGTTGTGCAGAATCAGCTGAAAATACCTTCGACATTGCCGTAAAGAAGATGTATAAGGTAGCTGGGTTTTCATTTTCAAATCGACGATGGGACAAATTACTCGAAAGTTGTGCAGAATCAGCTGAAAATACCTTCGACATTGCTGTAAAGGAGATGTATAAGGTAGCTGGGTTATCATTTTCAAATCAACGATGGGACAAATTACTCGAAAGTTGTGCAGAATCAGCTGAAAATACCTTCGACATTGCCGTAAAGGAGATGTATAAGGTAGCTGGGTTTTCATTTTCAAATCGACGATGGGACAAATTACTCGAAAGTTGTGCAGAATCAGCTGAAAATACCTTCGACATTGCCGTAAAGGAGATGTATAAGGTAGCTGGGTTTTCATATTCAAATCAACGATGGGACACATTACTCGAAAGTTGTGCAGAATCAGCTGAAAATACCTTCGACATATCCGTAAAGGAGATGTATAAGGTAGCTTGGTTTTCATATTCAAATCGACGATGGGTCACATTACTCGAAATTGTGCAGAATCAGCTGAAAATACCTTCGACATTGTCGTAAAGGAGATGTATAAGGTTACTGGGTTTTCATATTCAAATCGACCATGGGTCACAATACTCGAAAGTTGTGCAGAATCAGCTGAAAAACCTTCGACATTGCCGTAAAAGAGATGTATAAGGTAGCTGGGTTTTCATATTTAAATCGACGATGGGACACATTACTCGAAAGTTGTGCAGAATCAGCTGAAAATACCTGTGACATTGCCGGAAAGGAGATGTATAAGGTAACTGATAGCTACCGTATTCGTAAAAGTTATTGCTTTATCTTTTTGGTTCTGTGTGTGTGTGTGTAAATTCATTTATAAGTGGTTACGTAGTCACAAATTAACTGGCTAAGGAAACGATGGGAGTTCGTTCGGTTTTCTTCCCTTCGTCGCTCGCCTTCATCGGCGTGCGTCAGACGAACGTCCGACCTTGATGACGTCTCTACTCATTCTTATCTCTCGTGTATTCGTTCTTTCTTGCGTCAAAACGTACATTCTCTTATTGAAGATGTCCATCGTCACACCCCTTTCTCTGCCATATTTCTCTCTGCGTCTCTTCCTCTCTCAGGGGGTGGGGACGGGCGCCTCGTACCCTGTCTCTAAAATAAATGGAATTCCCTTTCTGGCCTAGAGTTATCATAAAAACAATTGCCTTTTCATTCACGCCGTGTGGGCCGAAAGATCTCTGCCGTAATTAATGATGACAGGCCGAAATGATTATATGCCCAGTTAAACGGAACAAGCATCCTTTTATTGATATTATTGGAGTTAAATCTAAGATTATGGATTAACGTTATCTGTAACTTCCCATCTGGCAACCGTCCCCCGACCTGGGAAGACAACGAATTCTGACTGCAAAACACGACTCTGCCAGACAGACCGGCGCCTTTTCCGTTGTTTGAATAAGCTCGTTTCCACGTCAAATATATACTAGTTTTATATCTCCAATTCGTCCCTACGCAGGGCCTAGCATCATCACCAAGATGTATACTAGCGCGTAACCAGGGTACCCGATCCCCATGGGGCCCCGGACACTTTGTCACACAATTACATTATCAAATCCATGTAATCACAATTACATGATCAAATCGCGTTCCAAGAATTCAACATAGCAACTGTTTGTGTACTATCGTTTCAGAGACCATATGTTTTATTGATATTAGATCACATCGTTAGAACAGGGTATTGATACGGATATATATATATATATATATATATATATATATTATTAATGACAATATATGTATTCGCATATACTATCAGTACCCTTCTACATTGCAGTCTCCTTAAAATATTCAGCTCGATGATTGTCAATTAGTGATAACAGAGCAAATATAAGTCAGTTCATATTATATTCCAATAACCATGGTTTTATTTATTATTTTTATTTTTTCACATTATATATATATATATATATACACACACACACATATATATATATATATATATATATATATATATATATATATATATATATATATATATATATATATATATATATATATATATACGACAATCCAACAATATTATTACAACTAAAATATAAAAAGTGGGCATTATCTATATAGTCGATTATATGCATACGATGTTTATTCCAAACTTAAAAGATAAAATAAAACGTTGTATTTGATGCTTATATATATTCGGCGTTTAACGAAGTTTTAAATGTATTGATAATCTAACACACTTCTCAAGTGGGCTCACTCTAACGAAGTCTTAAATTTATTGATAATCTAACACACTTCTCAAGTGGGCTCACCCTAACGAAGTCTTAAATTTATTGATAATCTAACACACTTCTCAAGTGGGCTCACTCTAACGAAGTCTTAAATTTATTGTTAATCTAACACACTTCTCAAGTGGGCTCACTCTAACGAAGTCTTAAATTTATTGATAATTTAACACACTTCTCAAGTGGGCTCACTCTAACGAAGTCTTAAATTCATTGTTAATCTAACACACTTCTCAAGTGGGCTCACCCTAATGAAGTCTTAAATTTATTGATAATCTAACACACTTCTCAAGTGGGCTCACTCTAACGAAGTCTTAAATCTATTGATAATCTAACACACTTCTCCAACAGGCTCCCACTAACGAAGCTTTAATGTAGCTGAGAACAGGAGAGGCATCCCATTGCTGTGAATCAAGACACTTGTCTGCGGCGATCGAAGAGAAGACGTTTGGTTTGCTGCTTGTGCGGAGGATAGTTGGGGGCGCGAACCCGGAAACGTTGTATTGACTCGTTCAAGGAAGCGAACGGAGGAAGAAGAAAGTGCCGCATTATTTTGAGGAACCGTTGCATTGACTTGTGCAATCTATCTCGGCATTAATATGACAAGCAAGCAGTTCGACATTAGATTTTCCAGAGTTAAGTGGGACTGTAACTGATCTCCCGATAGTAGTGTGATGTAAAAAGAAGACACGAATAGAAATACCTTTTCTAAGGCTTTATTCAATTAATTCAAAACTACAATGCCAACAAGGCAAGAGGCCAAGAACGTATATATGGTAAAAGAAAGAGAACGCATTTAAATTAAAAAGTCACGTGGACAAGAAAACCCAGTAATTTTACTTTAACGGAAATATATGCAAGTGCACGTAATCCATCTCGTAATCCCAAGGTGCTGAGTTCAATCCTGGGCAAATGCAGCTGAAGAAATATAATATACATAACATTCTCCCCCACTTGTAACAGAGATTGTTATCAGAAAGTTTTATAAATCCAGACGCTGGACTGGTTTGCGAATCCTGCTAGACCGGCGGGGAAGTAGTTCACTATCAGAAGCACCATATCTCTGGGAAGGTTGATTCTCTGAATTCTGATTCACTAATTCATTTTCTGTATAACTTTCCCTAGGTGAAGGAGTATTTGTGGAACTTGTATCAGGCAAAGGGCCCATGTCAAGTAGAACGTTTTCAGCAGAATCTTGAGATCGACCCGAGCGTGGAAAACGTGCTAAATGTCTTAGTGCTACTGAATCTTCCCGGCCATCATGATATCGTATTCTTGCATGTGTAGGGTTAGCCTCGAGGAGTTCCACTACCTCAACGATCGGGTCATATTTACTCCTGTTACCAAATCGCTTTAATAACACCTCCCCAGGCTCACAGAGCCAAACAGGTAATGCAGTGCCAGTGGAAGAGCGCCTTTTAAAATTGAACATGCGTTCGTGAGGCGTAGCATTTGTGGAGGTGCATAGTAGAGAGCGAATAGTTTGTAAAACATCCTGTAGAACATCCTGCCAAGCGCTAATGGGTAACCGTTTTGATCCCAAAGCTAATAAGATGGTGTTCCAAATAATGCCGTTATAGCGCTCACATTGGCTGTTACCTCTTGGGTTATACGCAGTAGTGTTACTGGATCCAATTCCAAGTCGCAGCAAAAATTGTTTGAATTCCTCCGACATAAACGAAGTTCCTCGATCGGAATGGATGAATGAGGGAAGTCCAAAAATAGAAAAAATATTCACCAGGCACTGAATCGCGGTTTGAGAGGAGCAATCACGACAAGGGAAAGCAAACGGAAATCGACTGTATTCATCGACGACTGTAAATATGTAACGGCAACCTGATGAAGATGCCGGGATAGGTCCTTTGTAATCGACAGAAAGACGCTGGAATGGAGCAGTAGAACGGATAAGAATATTATTAGTAGAAGTAAAGAATTGGGGTTTTATTTTGGCGCAAGTAGTACATTGAGATGTCACACGTCGGATTTCATCAAGTGAATATGGCAAATTTTGTGACCTTACAAAATGCCAAAAGCGTTGTACTCCAGGATGTATTAAGGAATCATGAATTGATTTTAGTTCCTCCAAGGAAGAAACAGCAGCACCACATACTCTGGATAATGTGTCAGCGACAATATTTTCATTCCCGGGACGGTGTTTTATATCATATGAAAAGGGAAGAAGTTCCATTTTCCACCGTATAATTTTATCGTTTTTAATTTTTCCACGATTAGCAGGTTTAAACACAAAAGATACGGCTTGTTGATCAGTAATAATAGTAAAATGTTTCCCAACAATGAGATCTCTTCATTTACGAACACATTCGACTATGGCATATGCTTCTTTTTCGACTATATGAAGTCGCATTTCAGAGAGGTTTAACGACCGAGAAAAGAATGCTACAGGTCTCCCAGCTTGTAAAAGAGTGCCTCCGATAGCCTTTTCTGAGGCATCGGTTTCAATAATAATAAACGGCAATTCATCATCAATAACTTTTACGGATGATTCAGCAATGTCTTTCTTGAGTTTTTCGAAAGAATTTACAACTATAGGAGGCATAGGGAATTGTTTATTTTCGACCAGTGGACGAATTTTGTATGAATACTTAGGTATCCATTTCGCATAGTAAGCAAACATACCAAGACACCTTTTTAACGATTTTGAATCGGAAGGGGGAGGCATTTGCAAAAGAGGTCTCAAACGCTCTGGATCAGGTTGAAGAGTTCCGTTACAAATTTGGTATCCAAGCACGTTAATAGAACGAAGTGAAAACTTTGATTTTTCCCGGTTTATTTCGAGGTTGTATGTCGAGGCAGCTTTTAAGAAATACTCCAAATTGACGTCATGCTCCTCCTGGGTTTTACCGCAAATAGTTATATCATCTATATACGAGAAGGTTCCAGGTAATTTGTTATCAGAAATGAAAGAATTCATAAATCGTTGAAAGGCAGAAACCCCGTTTGTGACCCCCATGGGTATTCGTTTAAATTGGTACAGACGGTTTCCAGCCTGAAAGGCCGTATAGGGGCGATCTTCAGGGCAAATTTCAATCTGATAGTATGCTTTGGACAAGTCAATTATACTAAAGATACGATACTGGGCTATTTGGTCAACGAGATCCCCAATTCGTGGCAAGGGGTATGCATCAAGTAAGGTGAAACGGTTAATAGTTTGGGAGAAATCGACTACCAATCGTTTCTTTTTATTAGTTGACGAAGTCACAACAATTTGAGCGCGCCACGGAGAGTAACTTGGTTCAATTATATCATCCTCAAGCATTTGTAGAATTTCTTTTTCAATGAATCGAGAGTCCTCCGCACGGTAATTTCGGGACCCAGTAGCAATAGGTTTGCAATCACGGGTCAAGTTTCGGAACAATTTAACGGGTGCACAACTGATTTTGGTTAAAGCGCAGATTTTTATAATATCCTGAGACCCTCCAAAAGAAATAGTGATACTCTGGTGTAGTTTTAAGAAGGGCACTCCGAGTATAATATCCATACAGGAATCAGGAAGTACTGTGAAGTCAATTTCTTTATATTCGTAACCATTGAAGATAACGTCCTCAGTACAATATTCAGATAGCTTGAGGGAAATGGCCGATGATGCCATGGAAATTACGGAATTCCGTTTAGAAGTAGACAGTTTCATTGTTTTAACAATACGAGCACTGATAAAGTTATCAGAACTGCCGGTGTCTATGAGAGCAGTTAATCGTTTACCCTTTAATTTTACAATTTTAGTAATAGGAGGGAACCTATCATCATCTTTAGCACGGGCTACTATAATAGCTGAGGTGGAACGTGAAGGTGTAGACATGGTAGAACGGCAAACTTTGGCAAAATGGCCGAGTTTGCCACAGTTTCGACATACTTTATCGCGGGCAGGACAGTGGCGGCGATCATCCTTAATGTGACGTTTCCCTCCGCAGTTGTAGCACTTTCCATGAGCAGGAAGGGCAGCAGACAATTGTACAGATTCACACTCCATAGGAGCAGTAATAGTGGCCTCCTCGACAGAATCAGTAAACACATTTTTAGTCGTGGTAGCAGCAACGGTAGGTCCAATCTGAGAAGCGTATGACTCAGCACGAAATTGAGCCTGTTCTAAAGCTCTAGCACATTGAGTAGCCCCCTTGAGATTTAACGTATCATTTTCAAGTAGTCTGGCACGTATTACGGAAGACCGGAGACCACGTATAAATGAATCACGGACAGATTCATCTCTGTAAGTAGTAGCAGTAACATCTTTGAAGCAACAGTCTGCGGCAAGTCGGTTCAAGGCCTGAAGGTACTGGTCTACAGACTCATTTTCCTGTTGTAGACGTGTAGAAAGCAAATGTCTAGCATGAATAACGCTTGGAGACTTATCATAAACACTTTTCAGCAATTCAACAGCATGTTCGAATCCAGAACAACCCTCGATAATGTCAGCAACGGTAGCACCAATGTTTAAATAAAGGACTTCGAGTTTGTCTGGATTTAAAGAAGCAATAGTAGATAAGTAATAAGTAAAATTACGGTACCATAGTCTCCAGAGCTTGCCAGCCTGAGGGTCTGCAGAAGATATATCAAACTTGTCCAGACGAATAATCTTATCCATGAGAAATTTGTAGTTTTGAATTAATTGAATAAATTGTGATGTAAAAAGAAGACACGAATAGAAATACCTTTTCTAAGGCTTTATTCAATTAATTCAAAACTACAATGCCAACAAGGCAAGAGGCCAAGAACGTATATATGGTAAAAGAAAGAGAACGCATTTAAATTAAAAAGTCACGTGGACAAGAAAACCCAGTAATTTTACTTTAACGGAAATATATGCAAGTGCACGTAATCCATCTCGTAATCCCAAGGTGCTGAGTTCAATCCTGGGCAAATGCAGCTGAAGAAATATAATATACATAACAAGTAGAATAGATAGAACAGGCGGTACTTGTTTGTGAATTGTGCGAATTTTACAAAGTGGCGCAAATCCTTCCCTTGCGGTTAAGAGGAGGCGCTCTTGCTGTGTATAGACAGCTAGGCAAGGAACAGAGGGCAGATATAAATCATGTCAAGCAGGCACTGATAACTGCGTTTGCAACTGATTCATTTGTGGCATATGAGGACTTCACAAAGCGACGGCTACAACTCGGTGAGACTGTAGATGTGTTTTTGGCTGAGCTTCGAAGACTTGCCTTCGTTGCTGGAGAGATACTTCCAGAAAAATGGAAGGTGTGCGCTTTTGTAGCAGGACTGCCGAGTTACGTAAGGCAACATCTCCGGGCGTCGACGACAATGGATGACATGACTCTAGGGCAGATTTAACTAGAGCACGGGCGATCATGGCAGACGAAAAAGAATTAGTTGCGGCAGCTATACAACCGGTTCAGTCTAATACCAATCGGACGTTACTTACTGTGTCGCCTAATGGTAGCATTAAATGCTATAAATGCTCTGGTCCGAACCACTTCGCAAGAGACTGCCAGTATCAGCATGGTAAAGGGCGTAATGGCCCCAGATACAAATTGCTAGGAAAAATGCAGTGTTACAGATGCCAGAAGATAGGCCACATTGCATTTGAGTGTCCGGAAAACGAAAACAGAGGCGAGATATCAGCGTCAGTCTCTCCTCAGTTAATTTAAGAGAGACACTCTTTACTGTTGAAGTGTGGATCGATGGCAAGAAACACAGAGCTCTGGTGAACTCTGGATGTTCTCGGTCTCTGATAACTGGATCAATATGTGGTCCTCGGAGTCGTCAGAAATCTAACACCATGACCGCTGACGGCGAAATTATCCACAGTTATGGTGTTGGAACCATTTTGTAAGCAATAACCAATATAAGTCCTATAAAGGTCGATGTCTTGGTCGTGGACAGTCAACTATTAGGTTTCGACATGCTGCTTGGGATGTTATCAAAATGCTGGGTAGAGTCAGCATTGACCAGTCTGGCGAAGCCATCTTCTACAAAACAGATCCTCATGCTTGCGCTGCAATCAAGATAGAGAAACCTGATTTTAGTGCTGTGTTTGACGAACAGGCCAAAATGTGGACGGCATCGTGGAAGTGGTCAGGTGATCACCCGCCTGGTAAATTAACAACAGGGTGTCTGAATACTCGGTGCTCGCTCAAATCCGACAAGACTATAGACGTGAGCTACGGACGTGGCTGGATAATGGATGGCTACTTCCCTATCCTGAAAAAAAACTAGGGCCCCCAAAGGGCCTAATTCTGCTACTGGCAGTCTTCCAGCAAAACAAATCTACGGTACGACCAGTTCTACATTTTCGCGAACTGAATGGGCACGTCGATGCCTATACTGCGCATGCTGACGTCTGTGCACACAAGCTGAGAGAGTGGCGAACAAAAGGCTCCAAAGTGTCAGTTCTCGATCTACGGAGGGCGTACTTACAGGTGCATGTGCATCAATCCCTGTGGCCATAATAGACTGTCATATTAGAGAGGAAAAGGTACTGCTTGACACGCATGGGTTTTGGGCTCAATGTGATACCAGCCATTATGCGAGCCATCGTAGATGCTGCATTGTCAAAGGACGACGCTATTAGACGGACAACATCAGCATATATCGATGATGTCTTTATAGACGTAAATATAGTGTCCACAGCTAAAGTGAGGCAGCACCTGGCCAACTTTAGGCTGGTAAGCAAGGAATCTGAACGACTGCAGGACGGTGCGCGAGTACTTGGCCTGAAAGTTTGGTGGAGTGCAATATGCTGAGATGGGAATGAGGTAACGAGATCCCAAGTCGGGCACTTCCCGGTTGGTAAATGGATCAGAGTTGCAGCAGCGTTTATTAAGAGGAGAGCAGTGGTAGTCACCGAGGGCTGGGACAATGAGGTGGATGATGTTCCATTGACCACGATGATGACAGCACCAGTCTAGACAATATATCCGCGTAATAGATCTTTATTAACGGTAAATACTCCACTTTAAAATTATAATTCAATAAAAGTGTTCCCCATACACAGGCAGACTATTTTTCGGACCGAAAATGGTGATTAACGGTTTATGATCCGTCTGTCATGGTAACAATCTACCGTGTATATAGCACATAGTTACAGCAAAAATTATTCCTAAAGCCTCCTTCTTAATTTAAGAGCAGTGCTTCTCCGCTGGAAGCAGGGTCCTTGATGCATGCGCGATGGGTTTATGCGTTCCATCTGGCATTACATGAAGAATGCATGCTCCTACTCCGTACGAACTTGCGTCTCTAGCCACTATTATGTCTAAGTTTGGGCTGTAATGCGTAAGGAATACATCCGATGTCAGCATTTCAATAGTTTTGTCGAATGCCTCTTGGCATTCGGGTGTCCACTCCCAAACTTTATCCTTTGTTAACAGTTCATTCGGTGGAGCACGGGGTTATGCATCCCTGGGATAAAAGCCTGGTAATAATTTGTCAGTCCAAGGAAACTCTGTAATGCCGTGACGTTTTCCGGAGCCGGCATGTTCTAAATTGCGGTGATCCATTCTGGGTCCGGCCTTCTGCCGTCCTTATGACCCAGATATTTGATTATCTTTAAAAGAAAATCACATTTTTCTGTTTTAACTTTAAACCTGTAGTCCCGGATTCGCGAAAACACTTTATAAACGTGTTCCCTGTGTTGCTCTATATTTTTTACTGTTGCATCAAGGTATGCAATAATAAAATCAAGTACGCCCAGCATGGTATCCATCACATGTTGAAATATTGCGGGAGCAACTTTGACCCCGAAAGCAAGCCTTTCGAACTTGTATAAACCGCGATGAAGCGTACCTCCAAATACCCGTGGAAGAAGAGAGTTCTTCTTCCACGGGTATTTGGAGGTACGCTTCACTCAGATCTATTTTTCGAAAAGGATCTGCCTCCATTTAATTTTGGAAACACTTCTTCCGAGCTAGGCAGTAGATAGTGATGATCATTTAGTGCTGCATTTAATCCTGTCGAAAAGTCTGCACACGCGTGGATTTCTTTTTCACATAGACTATATTCCACTTTCGATAAGATGCCGGTCGTCACTCGTCGGTCCAATTCCTCATTTATTTTTTCTGACAAGAAAAAAGCCACATTCCTTTATTTCTTAAATACGTCTTGAACGTTTTCGTTCAGTTAAAATTTGGCTGCCATCTTTGTGCATCGATCAAGACCGCCAGAAAAAAACTCCGGGAAAAGTTTTTTTCAAGTCCTGCTTTAGTTTTTTCTGATTCGGTCATCCGACTCTATTTTCTGGCAAAACGTATTTATTGGTAACTCCCATAAATTAAATGCTTGCATCCAATCTGTGCCAAAAAATATTAATGTATTTTAACACGAGTATTTCTAACTTTTTGGTAGTTCCCATTAGGGTCACGTGTGTAATTATATCACCTTCAAATTTGATACTTTTACCAATCGCTGTACTAGCTATTCTGTTGGTTCTTAACAGGGTGGGTTTATTCAAAGTTTTTCTATGTATGTAGATTTGTTATTTAAACGACCGGGTCCGACTCTAATTGTAATTTTATATTTTTATCCAGGATTCTGCCGTGCACATATATTCTTATGTTAATTCAGTTCTGTTCATTTGTACTTGTGGCTTGAACCTGCGTTTTATTCCTTCTATTCGTTCTACAATGCGAACTTTTGTGTCTGACCTTATTTAAAGTCAGGCAGATTTTAAAACGAAATGGATAGTCCATAAACCAATGAAGGCTTCCGCAGCGAAAACAAGAGCTCGACGGCAATTTATCCTGTTTTACAGGACTAGCTTACCTGTGTAGAGGCACGAAAATCCCTTTTTTTGTTTTGAATTGTTTTTGAGGGGAGCTGAATTTAGATTTTTTTACGTACTTTTCTAATGTGTGCAATGCCCGACTCTTCGATGTCCTTCGAATCCTGTTTAAATAAATCTCTGGCAGTCTTCAGCTAATTTCTGTAGTGTTATGTTCGGTTCATTTTCTAATTTATTTAGAACGTTCTGTCTGATCTCAGCGTATTTTCCTGATACCAATCCTTGTACAAAAATGAAGCATTTAAAATTATCAGCACTAAGTTCGGCTAATTTAAAATCGTCACAATGTTTATTGACGACTGATGCTAACGTTGAATAATCTTCGTTGTCTTTCTTTACCAGGTTTAAACACTTCCAGCGTTTGTGAAACAAAGAAGTCTTGGAACTAAATAATTCGGTTAAAAGATTATCAGCTTCAGCAAAAGTCAAATCGCTCGTTTTTCGGGCAAAATGAAATCCACAAACTTATTATTCTGGTGGTGTCTAATTTTTGGAACAGTAGGCGAATCTTTTTAGAGTATGCCCACTTTTCACAATCTATTTTGTATAGATCATCATATCTTCTAAAATACAAAGCAACGGTTTTATCTTCGTCTGGGGAATAAGTGAAATTGTCAATCGAACTCCAAACGGCATTCTGCAAGAAAGCATTATCGTTTTCGTTACTTTGACCCCTAACCGATATTGTTTGCATTAATACTTCAATATTTTCGTCGGTTTCTCTTTTCTATTCTAAAAGCTTTTCGTCGGCTTCTTTTTCTGTTCTAAAAGCTTTTTGTCGGCTTCTTTTTTCTGTTCTAAAAGCTTTTGATTTGGTTCTAGTAGAAGCTTTTGAAATCTTTCTTCAGTTTCTGTTGCTGTTGCATCTAAAACTTCACCAGTTATTATAGCTTTGAAATGTTTCATGATTAAACTGTGTCTTCTTAGAATACGGCTGTTTAGACATTCTTGTTTTTAATATTACGCTGCTAAACGTAATCTTAGTTGTAAAAGAAGTATAAAATATTTTTATTTTCTCGACCAAAAAAAATCACTTCTCACGTAACCGTGGAATTTGCGGTCGGCACTAAAGTGAAAAATAACAAATACGATTTTAATTTTTTTCACTTTCAGAAAATAATTTTTCGCTTTTGGAGAGAAAAGAAAAAATCATGTTTTCTCTTTTTGTTAAAAATTAACAACAGTGTCGTGATAGCAATAAAAAATCACTGACCTTTCAATGAGAGAAAAAATGAGTTGGTCTTTTACGTGTTTTTCCCACCAGTTTTCAGAACTAGAACATTGCCTGGTGAATTTGTCGTTGATTTCTCTACGTTTGTCCTTTTTTAAGGTTCTCCAAAAAATATATACTTTTGTCGCCCGTTGTGGTGTCCATTTTAAGGTTCTCCAGAATCTTTTACTGTAACTACGTCGTCAGTTGTTGTGGTGGTGTAAGTTCGAAATCCCACGTCGCCGGTTGTTGTGGGGTCCTTTTTAAGGTTCTCAAGAAAAATCCTTAATATTGTTGTTGTGGTCCTGTAAAAGTGCCGGAATAAAAACACGAACTCGGGGTGTAGGTAAAACAAGTATATTGGAGAAAATATAATACAACAAGAGTTGTGGTACATCAGTCTTGACTTCTAGTATAAACGGGGGTTGACTCAACGCTGAGAAGCAGATGCTTCCAGTATTTATTGTGAATGGAAGAGTCCAAAGTCCGTTATAGGTAAAGTACCATATATATATATATATATATATATATATATATATATATATATATGTAAAGGCTACCAACATTTGTAGAATGTTTTTTTCAACATTTATTTATTATTTTGTTGTTTTTTTTCAACATTTATTTATTATTTTGTTGTTTTACCATTTTATGATTTTATATATAACGCGTTTCAAGCGGTGGCCCGCTTTCATCAGATATGAAAATCCATTTGAAGAAATGTCTTTCGATTCGAGCAAATGTTGTTTCATTTGAGGAATTTGTTATTGTTTTTGCGCATGCGTGGGTTTGCGGGTGTGTGGGTATCTTTGATTTTTATTTTTATTTTTTATTTGTCATTTTTCCTGCTTCTCTTGGTCAAGTGCGTGTTACCCATCCATGATCCATCGGTCATCCCAGCCTCCTAGGGTGCGGAGAATTTCTTTTGAAATTTAATACTTTTTATTGCTTTTTGTCGTCTCCAAAAATGAAGTGGTGTCTGCGTGCGTGCGCGTGTCCGTATGCGTGTGGTCTAATCTTGAGTCTTGTGAATAGGTGAGCGATACATACACACACACACATAAATACGCACACACACACCCATGCGCGCGCACACACAGGCGTGTGGTTATAGTGACAGAGAGGGGGATAAAGGTTGAATTATATACACATACATACATACACACACACACATACATATATATATATATATATATATATATACATACACATATACACACACACACATACATACACACATATACACACATATTTGCAAAAGATAAATTAATGCAAACGGTCCAAATAGATTTGAACTTGGTTTGGCCGATTTCATAGTTCGGTATTTTATGTGCAAAATTAATGTCTATTGTAAATGATTCATTTAACACAAGTTGCTATTTGACTCATAGCTGTGTAGAAGTGCGCAATAAGAAGTTATGTACTAATATTATCTTCCTTGAATAAGAATTTTCCAGTCTATAGATAACTATAAATAGTTATTTATGTTTGTACTTAACTAGAGGTGGATAAAGTGTGATCAAAGTGTGTGTTGTTAGAGTTATGATCTGTTTAATGTTGGATTAAATTTAAGTATGAAGTTTTTTTCTTGTGTTAGTAAGTAAGTGTAGTCTTGGCTTTGGAAAATTGGCATTATTTTGAATTTTCCTCCGCTGCATGAGTGCACATGTTGGGAGACGAATAATTTACGGTTTTCTTTGATTTTAATGTTGCTTTTATGTAAAGATACTCTATTATTAAATGTTTTTGTCGCACCTATATAAGCTTCATTACATGTTGTACATTCTAGCACATAGACAACGTTCTTGGAGGTGCAGTTAAGGTCTTTTTTTATTGTGAATGTTTGTGTTGGGTTTTTAAATGTGTATGAGTTCCCCTCCATTATTATGTCACAGACCCCACATCTTTCCTTGTTGCATTTTGTGACCCCTTGTATTGTGTGTTGGTTGAGTTTAGATGAGGTTAAAATTTGTTTGAGGTTTTTCGGTTGGCGTTTGCTTTTTATTATTTTTGTTGTTTTTAATATGTCGTTTAGTTTGTTGTTATGGTTGAGTAGGGTTAGGTTTCTTGTTATTTCTGTGAATAATTCTGGATTGTTTTTGTTGTGTGTAGAGATGTATGCCAATATTTGTTCTTTGTTTCGTTTTTTGGGGATTCGTAATTGTTCTAATGGAATGTTTTCTGCTAGTTCTATACCTTTATGTATTATTTATACTTTTCTCTCGTTGGAACTGCACTAATACTGCACTACCCTCTTTTATATATATATATATATATATATATATATATATATATATATATATATATATATATATATATATATATATCACTCAGAAAATATTCCAGATTTCATCCCAAAAATCATTTTATCATCTGACCATTGGTTCTGCCCCTTCCGGAAAAATATTTTTCATGATATACAAAATAAACACTGACGAAAAAGCTTCATTAGCTTTATAATCAGACTGAAGAAAAATCCAGCAGTAAATAATGAGAACATTTTGGATTACGTGTTTTTGTATTTTTTTAGACATTGATAATTATTGATTATGAAATAGGTAAGAATGATAGTTTAAATAAAAATTAGTAAAGAAATAATGAATTAATAGGATTAATACATAGGTTATTTATGCTATAACCGGCAGAGATAAATAGACAATGATATAATGAGGTGTATCCGAGTATGAAAGAGAAAAAGTAAAAAAGAGAGAGAATGAAGAAAAATAAGAAAAATGATAGAAAATAGAACAATATGGACGGTTGGTTATTCATTTATATGTGCATTTTAGTCTATTGTGTTTATTGATCAACAAGTATGTATATTCTGAAAGGATAAAGTGAAAAAGATTCGATTGTCATAACTACAAGTTAAAGTAAGGATTTCCTTTGGTCCGCGTGAAATTTTTTTGAACAAATGAGAAAACAACGGTATATATAAATTAAATGAATACAGTTGCATTTTATTTTTTGATTGAGCCTGATTGTGGCGAATATTTTTTATGCTTATTAAGCATTACTGAATTTTGAATTATGAAATGCCGGTTTAGAAAGCCAAACAATGCGACATATTTTTTAATAAATTGACAAAAAATTATTTTGTTTATATAAAACTTAAAATAACATGCATAGATGTCTATATTACGCATAGCATTTTTGAACTACACAGATTGCATATATTTTTAAGTGGGCGGGGTGTTCAAAATTCAAATATTTTTGACTTGCATGAAAGTTAAACTACAGGTATTTGAGACCAATTAAGAAATATTTCCAACATTTCATCTGAGTATTTTAAGGGTATCGTCACACACCCTTAAAATACTCAGATGAAATTTTGGAAATATTTCTTATATCGTCTCAAATATCGCTGGTTTAGATTTCATGCAAGTCAGAAATATTTTAATTTTGAGGGGCGGTATTGAGCACCCCGCCCACTTAAAATATATGCAATCTGTGATTAAAAATTAAAAATTAAAACGTAACTTGTTGATTGAAAATATGTAATTGGTTTTGTGAAATCAGCTGTTAAAATGTTATACCTGGACAGTCGACACACATAAATCTTTACTCTCTCTCTCTCTCTCTCTCTCTCTCTCTCTCTCTCTCTCTCTCTCTCTCATACACACACACACACACACACACACACACATATATATATATATATATATATATATATATATATATATATATATATATATATATATATGTGGGGGGGGGGGTGAGTATGAAAATATATTTATGGCAAGTAAGCTACACACAGGCGTCCGCGTTTTATCCCCGCAGGGAATCGCCAGGCTAATTATATATATATTAGAAGAATACCCGTCCCATGACGGATATAAGGAATACGTATAGCATTTTCATACCATACTTAAGGGTGTATAAGAGATAAATGTATATTCTATCGATCGCGTAAGTGACGAAAAGTAATTTATTTTTGACAGCTTAAGTTAAGGAACTAAACGTTATTTATTTGCTAATAAAAAATCGTATCTCGTTATTTTAATGTTGGTGTAAGGCTGCAATTTCGGACCCCCCCCCCCTAAATGGTAGAGTTTACTAAAAAAAATATAATGTGCCCACGTTACTCACTGTGCCTCCTTGAATACGTATCACATAATAATAAGTTCATTAATTAAGCAGTTTACCCTCTACATGCATATTATTGACGATCACACGTGCACAGGCCCGGTTAACATTTTATTACATAATATAACTTAAATTTGATTATTTTCTTTATTAAATTTTTTGTATCTCGTTTATTTGAAAAGTTTTTTGGGGGGTGGGGAAAATGCTGTGAAAGGATTAGAAAGAGTCTGTGAAAATGGGTAGAATTTGATAAGAGGATGACCCCTTTCATCCTCTCATCATCTCCTTACAGTCTCGACAAGTATTTAGAGAGAGAGGCAGAAAAAAACATATCTTGGCAATTCATATTCATTATTTCTTTTGGTGTCTGCGGCGTATCAGAAAAACGTTACCCACGGACAGACAAGCAACGTATTTTAGAATAACATCATTAGCGAAAAAATTTGGATTCAACCAGCTGTTGTCATTCGTACCTAATTTTCATCTCCATATTAATAAAATGTTGTGAACACTTCCCGTGTCTGTGTATTTATCGTCTTTACGTAACTTACACATTTTTTTATTACTATTAAGCGCTTACTTATTGAAAAATGCGTAAAGTACAAAACATAACTTTATAACAATCCTATAGAAAATTATATAATTTAATAACGAAACTAATTCCGTCATAATCCATTTCGGTTCCTTCATAAAAAAAAGTCAGCCATTTAAATTTTTTGTTAATTAAAAAAAAAGAATGAATTACTTTATGACACTTCAAATTTGAAAGAAATTTGGAAACATTTAAACTGTTGAATAGAAAGTTATTTCTTGCTTTAAGATTCTTAGCAAATTCTCATGATTGAAAGCTGAGGAAGCTAAATATCCAATAATTTTATCTTAATAACAAAATTAGTTATAATTTTATAACAATTTAATTAAATTAATAATTTTATGAATTAACGACAAACAATACTGTAATAAAAATAATGGTATAAAAAATATAAATAAAATGAAAGTAAAAACAGACTCTCGGGCAACGTCGTGTAGATACAGCGTGTTAATAATGAAAATACATTACGAGTAATCAAACGAACATTTGTTGCCGAACAGATATTTGGGGGACGAATTTTTAAAAAGCGATCATAATTAATAATGATAAACGAGAGATTAAATAAAGTATTTCATTCATTTTTTGGTATCCAAATACGGACGACGATCAAGAATCGTTACGCTCGTAAAGATGCGCAAAAATAGTTCCGATGTAAAAAAAATGCCTCGTTAATTTTAAATAGGGATGGACTTTTTTTACAAAGGAAAAGAAAAAAGAAAAGGAAACAAGAAGAAAATATGTGAAAAAATAAAATGTAATTACTAAGAGTTGAGAAATTTCTTTCCCTTTGTCTTTTTCTTTTCTTTTTTTCCTTCTGGTTTTTTTATTATTCATTCGCTAGAAAGGCGGAGTAATACAAGTATTGCCGGCGCCACCGACGACGACGCCGCCCGGTAAGTTTGTGTTCCGTTTGCGCTTGACGTAGTTTTCGCTTTTGCGCTCAAACCGCCAACATGGGTTCCTCTTCTCGGCATGGCGCTATTCTGCCAACCGGCGGCCGTGGTGTTGTTACCCACAGCCTCAGCCCAACGAGACAACCAACACAACAAATGATGACAACATCCTTGACCACCAACAATAATTCTACTAACAAATGTGATAATCATCATTTCTCCGACAAACCGCCCCAATACGATGAAGTCGTGACTGAGGTAAGTATAGCAAACAGCTTCGATAGCCATCAAAATAGGCTGGAATTTTTGCCACTTTACAGAAATTTTTCAATCTTAAAAAAAAAAATTCTAAAATTGGAATTGTTTTTGTTTGTTTGTTGTTTTCGCAATTAAATTACTTTTTTTCTCTCTTTCTTTTTTATTACAAAGAAGTTTATATATATATATATATATATATATATATATATATATATATATATATATATATATATATATATATATAATTTTGAAAAAAAATACAGAATATTTCCAGAATTATGTGACCCATAGAGCATCTAATTCTTACGTTACCGTTATATATATATATATATATATATATATATATATATATATATATATATATATATATATATATATATATATATATATATATAAACATCGGGGGTACGTCCTCGACAATCAGTCCGCTAGTGACTTTGTTGCTGTCGGGCTGTCTCAAAAGACCCACCCTCTCAGGCTTTGTTAGTTTATTGCTCGCCTGAGGCGCCCCTACTAAGTAATGCCGACGGGACTACTCAAGCATTTTTGTAGGCCAGGGCGTGCTAATCCTAGTGCGCTAGCTTTTCAAAACCATACCTGACTTTTGTCTAACCTCCTGGACACACACACACACACACACACACACATATATATATATATATAACTTCTTTTTAATATGAAACCGACGGTACGAATGTTGTACTAATTTTCTGTACCAATATATATATATATATATATATATATAACATACAAATACATACATATGCGACATACAAATATATGCATATATTTACACATATACATATAAACACACATACGTACACACACGCATATATATATATATATATATATATATATATATATATATATATATATATATATATATATATATATAGTAAGTAGATACACAAAATATAGTGAATGTCTACACATATGTAATCATATTTCGACCATCGATCTCAAAAGGAATTAACTTGATTAGTAATATTGTACACTTAAAAGTATACATTGTATACTTTTAAATATAATTATCAGAGTAAAAAATGATCAAAATCATAGATTGAAATAAGATTTCATGTGTATTGCTATTCACCATATTATTATAATTTATTATTATTATAAAGCTCTCTTATTATAACTGTAGCAATCAAACATATTTGGATTGAACAATCCAGTGTGGAACGAGTCGTTTCACCGAGATAAACGCAGGAGAACACAAAATGGAGCTCTGCTAATGCATTGAGAACTATTGAAATACATGAAGACTCAACTGCTCCCGCTATGTTTTTAGTAGATTATTTGTATATATATATATTCTCTCCAAATATGATCTGAGGTTAAGATCGGATTCTAACTCTTCCTGATGAGATCTCAGTTTATAATAACTGTCGATCGATAACATCGACATGCCAGTGTCGCAGATTTTGTACATGTCTGTGTAAATAAAAATAATCATATATATATATATATATATATATATATATATATATATATATATATATATATATATATATATATAGAGAGAGAGAGAGAGAGAGAGAGAGAGAGAGAGAGAGAGAGAGACAGACAGAGACAGAGAGAGAGAGGGAGAGATGTTATTATATTAATGCATCATATCGAGCATCTTATCACGATAGGATCTAAGATAAAGATAAAATATTTATCTTTGTTTCATGTATATAAAAATAAAGATAGAAGTAGTTGAGTCTTCATGTATGTCAATAGTTCTCAATGCATTAGCAGAGCTCTATTTTGTATTATGTATATATATATATATATATATATATATATATATATATATATATATATATATGCCGGCTTCTTTTACATTGTTTACAAAACAGGCAATATCAAAGTAAAAGCAACAACAAACTAAAATAGCCATTTTTTTCTTTCTGCTTCTCTTATTTTTCATCGATTGGGAGAAAAAAAAACTAATTTCTTTCTATTTTTTCATTCTCTTTTTTTCTTTTTTTGAAATTGTTCGTTTAGATTTTGTTTTCTAAACTGTCAATTTATTTGCTAATGTTTTTACATGCTGATGTTGTCGGCAGTGGTGAGCACATGTTAATAATCTGTGATCACTAAATGATGCAGGTACCAGCGAAAATTGTCCCGTCGCTTGGGGTTGAATGTATAGAAGTTGCCGCCCTCGTGGACGACTGGCCACCGCAGTACAGTTTCAGCGACCTCCATGGCCAAAATGCGGGCCCACAAGAGCACCTCTTCCAGCAAGGCGTCAGGAATCAAGACGAAGATGACGACGATCTATGGGGGAGCACAACTAGGGACAGCGGACATGAGCAGGGCTTAAAATTTAATGGTGGGTAAAATCAGAGAAGCCCCCAAATTTGAAATTAAAAAAATGTTTTTTCTTAAAAAAAAAAATGAAAAACTGCTCGGCGGAGATTTGGACAAGGAGTCACCTCGTTTCTTGGCGATTTTTAAAATGTTCTTTAAAAAATCAGATGTTTGTTGATTACGACATTTTGAGCAGGATTATCTAAGAAAGATCATAAAAAGTTGTTATTTTTATGCACTGAGAAGGAAGGGGTCTCAGTTATACCTGATATAAAGTCACTATAACAGAAGCTGTCATGAAGTTGTCTTGATCAATGAAAATAGATTTTTTTCTTTAAGTTTTATTTCAAGAATCGTGTTCTATATATGGTAAGCGACAAAAATCTGCAATATTTTTTTTAAGAAAACTTTAAAAATCGACAAAATAACGAGGCAGCCCCTCCGCCAACTGCTCTATTTCAACTGTCTTCTTCTTCCACTTGTTTTATGTTTAGTCTAATAAGATTCATTAATGGGGAATCATATCACTTATTGTAAATTATAAAATAACTCCATTTATTTCTGTATTTTCCATTTAAAAAATAATAATGCTATAACATCGTTATTGCTTCGAGTAAGTTCTTTGATACGATAGAGATGCGTGTGAAATTTTTTTGTTGTTGTTTAAAGCTACAAATGAACCATAATACTTGACTTTAACCTTTAAATTTTAATTCAAGTCAGAAATTACTTTCTAGTCGACAATTTCGAACAAACACGCTAAATTCAAAATTTATTTTGTCGACTACAAAGTAATTTCTGGCTTAAAGTTTAAATTCCAAAAGATGTCATCATTGAGCCCGGTTTAAAAATCCAAAAGAAAACAAATTTTAGAACGCGCCCTTGTTATCTGAAAGAACCAACTATTGCATATATTACTAAAAGGATTCATTTTTATATATACAAGTGATTATAAGTAGCTTAGTTAAGTCCCCCCTTCCTAACGCCTTCATTATTTAAATAACGCCTTCATTATTTAGCGTCATTCAGAGGCGGCAAGAAGGGGGGGGGACTTTTCTTTCTTTTTATCGTCTGCTAGTCGTCGAATGTTTGTTCCCCGCTTTTTTTTGCGTCTACTTTTCGTTCAACTTATTGTATCAAACCGCGTTTTGAACACCAATGTTGTCCTAATGGCATAAAAATATCATTAAAAAAAAAATATATATATACTACCATATATATGCATATATACTACCATATATATGCATATATAGTACCATATATATGCATATATACTACCATATATATGCATACATATATATATATATATATATATATATATATATATATATATATATATATATATGTGTGTGTGTGTGTGTGTGCGTGTGTGTGTAAAAATAAAAATGGAATAAAGGATCAGCAAATCAACAATTAGCAAGAATAAACTCAAAACACACATATTGAATAGTTCTACCAAAATATTTACATTGTTAATACAATCATCATCAGTTGGTAGCAGAACTTTAATTCATAATAATTAATATATATATATATACATGGTAGCATATATATAAATATATATATTAATATATATATATATATATATATATATATATAAAGATAGATATATAAATATTAGTATAGATATATATATATACACTAATATATATATAAACTAATACATATAATATATATATATATAAATAAATATATATATACTATAATATATATATACTAACATATATATATTAATATACATATATATATACTAATATATATATATATATATATATATATATATATATATATATATATATATATATATATATAAATATATATATATAAAGAAAAAATATTTAATAACGGAAGTTTTTATTTGTTGTTTTATGGCCTTTTTTATTTCTTCAACTTTCTAAAAAATTTGGTATTTCGATCAATATGATGTCGATAATTTCACTGGAATACCAAATATTTTTAGCTTTATAAAACAAAAACACTGTGTCATTAATAACATTTGCTTAAATGAAAATAGACACCCATACATATATATATATATATATATATATATATATATATATATATATATATATATATATATATATATATATATATATGTGTGTGTGTATATATATATCAAATACAAACACACACATATATATGTTTAAACTATGAAAACATGCTGCCTAAATACACACACACACATATATATATATATATATATATATATATATATATATATAGGGCCGGCGGGACAGTTATAAAAGGGGGGGGGGGCTTTCCTAAAAAGTGGGAGGGGGCGGTTAAACACATGCATATATAACTTCATTATTGATGACCGTAAAGTGGGGGGGCTTGAGCCCCTCCCCCCGGTGCCGCCGTCCATGATATATAAACATAAACTATGAAAACATCCTAGCCAAATACACACAGACACGCACATATATATGAACCATTAAATAAGACAGACATATATATATTAAGACCGTGAAAAAATCCTGTCCAAATGCACACACACACACACACACACACACACACACACATATATATATATATATATATATATATATATATATATATATATATATTACAACTATGAAAAAACGCTGTCCAAATACACACACACATATATATATGAACACATGTTGCCCAAATGCACATACACACATATGTATATATTAAAACCATGAACACATGCTACTCAAATGCATACACACATATTAAAACCATGAACACATGCTACTAAAATACACACACACACACATTAAAACCATGTAAACATGTTACTCAACTAAATACACACACACATAAAAACCATGAAAAAATGCGACCTAAATACACACACACATACACATTAAAACCAGGAAACATGCTGACCAAATGCACACACACACACACACACACACACATTAAAACCATGAAAACATGCTACCCAAATAAATACACACACACATGAAAACAATGAAAACATGCAACCTAAATAAATACACACACACATGAAAACAATGAAAACATGCTGCCGAAATGCACACACATATACATTAAAACCATGAAAACATGCTACATGCTACCCAAATACACACACACACACATTCATTAAATCATGAAAACATGCTACCAAAATACACACACACACACACACACTAAAACCATGAAAACATGCTACCCAAATAAATACACACACACATGAAAACAATGAAAACATGCTGCCGAAATGCACACACACATACATTAAAACCATGAAAACATGCTACATGCTACCCAAATACACACACACACATTTATTAAACCATGAAAACATGCTACCAAAATACACACACACACACACACACACATTAAAACCATCAAAACATGCTACCCAAATATAAACACACAAACACACACACATTAAAACCATTAAAACATGCTACCCAAATACACACACATATATTAAAACTATTTAAAAAATGCGACCAAATACACACACATTAAAACCATGAAAACTTTCTACCCAAATACACACACACACACACACATTAAAATCATGAAAACATGGTACCCAAATATACACACACACATTAAAACCATTAAAATCAGGAATGTAATTATTCTAGTAAAAATGAATCACCTTTAGAGCGTTTTTACAAAACAATATTTTTTTATTATTCAAAGTGCGTATAAATGTTTTTAATACACCTTATTTTTTGTTTCATTTTACTTCAGTCAATGTTATTGTTCTAAGATAGCAAAGGTCTCTTTCCTGGGTAACATTTAATCAATATAGATTGTCGAATATTCCATTGAAGTTCTCCCCTTATCTGTCAAACGCTGAGTTAGTAAAGAAGTTAAGAACAGTAATTTTAATTTTCCACTACCAGTATATCTTTCCGCTGGTCATACGCTAAATATATTTTTTTACTATATATATATATATATATATATATATATATATATATATATATATATATATATATATATATATATATATGCTGTTGTTGTTTATTATTATTATTTATTTATTATTAAATAATTTATATTCCCTCAAAAGCGGAAGTATATGTGTATTAGGCTTACACTACTGAATAGTATTACAGATGGTCGTCGTAAATTCGGTTTTGTTCAAAATTGTGTGGCCACGTCATAAAATAGAAATCTTTTCATTCATATTTCGTGGCTGAAACATAATGATTTGTTACGCGCATGTCCGTATGTCTACGGCCGCACTATTAGAACGAGGAAAACTGTTTTTCCCGCCATTAGCATAACCAATTCATCTTAGAAAATGCGAACTTTTCACAAAAAAGAAAGACGCAGAAAAGAAAATCAACGCGTAATTTTATTCATTAATTAAAACGATATTTTTTTTACTATCTTTTCTTTCTTTTGCGGTTCGGTTCTTGTGTGAACGAACGTCTGAATTTATTATTTCACGTCAAATTTCTTTCAATGATTACAAACAATTTTTTATATCCTGTAATTTGTTTGGCGTGTTGCCCGATACATTTTGTGTATTCTATTTCGACAAGTGTGTAAAGAAATATTCCCCACCCACACTCTCCGTTTTAATACAAAGCAAAAAACGGTTTCGCTTTTAGCCGATCGCGATTTTATTGTTTGTTCACATATATTTTTAAAATGGATCAGTTTTGTTTTATAAACTAAATAGCAGGAAGGCCGGGTGTTGTCCGGGATTGAAGGAACTCTGTGCACTCAGCCCGGAACACCATATTACATTTTCTATTCTTATTTTTATAAATTCAATTTTTCATGTTATGCCCTAAAATCTACTTGGAATTGATTGGGTGGGAGGGGGTGTAATTGAAATAAATTTTGGTAAATTCATAGTCTTTAAACCCCTCGAGGCACACTCGGCGTTTCCCGAGAATTAATGTACACTCCTTCTCCAAGACCTGAACCCCTTATTAACATTTCTATTGTTATTTTTTAATTTTCTATCATTTTTAAGTTATAAATTATTTATATATTATTATAAAACAAAACATTGTGTTGTGCCTCTCGATCAAAATGAAATATACTTATCCAGGTACGCTGGGTAGTTTCAAAATATACATGGTATAGGAGCTTATCTTCAAAAATCCTAAGAGTTTGTGAACAAATGAATAGGAACTACAACTTTATATATGAAAACTGTCATTTAATTTGAATGCAGTAAAATTCATTTCGAGTTGATAGGCGAACAACGAAATTGAAACATTTGAAATTGGATTTTGTTGGATGTGAGTTGATTTCTCATTTATTATTTCTCACTGATTGAGATTGATACGCATGGAAGTGTTTCCAATTGTTAATGAAAAACGGCAGAACACCCACATACATCTCTCTCTCTCTCTCTCTCTCTCTCTCTCTCTCTCTCTCTCTCTCTCTCGAATATTCTTATCATCATCACTACAAGACTTTCTAACGTACCAATATCTATTTTCACTCCTTATCCTTCCATCGAACCAATGCACACGCAGTCATAACAGTACTGAATACAAGGCACGACAAATCTTCCATAGATTAAAATCGATTCTGCCGTTTTGGGTCTGGTTTTCTTTTAAAATCTTAATAATAATAATGAAACTTAATCATTATTTTATAAGCGCAGAGGCGGGAGTTTACTTTTTCCGTTGCTATAAAAAAGCAACAAAGAAAAGGTAAACTACCACCTCTGCGCTCGGGTACATGTATTTCACGTCGCCAAATCATTTTAAAGGTTAAATCTATAAAACTGGAAAACGCTTTCTATTATTCGTATCTATTAAATTATACTAAAATCGTTATTTTGTTTAATTATCTTTTTACATGTTCGGTGTAATATTAAACGATGAGTAAAAAATTCATTAACAAAAAGAAGCAACGCGTCGTCAGTTTAAAAGTTCAACCAGACACACCGCCTCCTCACATTATACTTGTACACTTCAAGCCTTCTCAACGGTGGCCTTGAAGTCGACAAGATATTTTCGGGGCTACCAAGACTAATTTGAGGGGGGGGGTAAGAAAATATGAACATTGGGTATTTTGGAATTAATAAATAATTATTTCAAATAGTAAATTTATTATGTTAAATATTTAATTAATCAATTTGCTATTTGTAATTTTTTAGTCTGATCTATAGAAAAATGGCTGTTTTGGGGTGTTGAGTTTTTACAATTTAAAACCCCTTTCTTTAAACTAATATATGTTTTCATCAACTTTTAATTTTTCTTTTTTTCTGTTTCGTAATTATAAATATTTCATTGAGTAAATGAGTTTATTCAAATTATCCAAATAATAGTAGTTCTTGATTTATATTTGGACTTAGTGTTTTGATGGCTATCCAAACTATTTCCCTATAGGTATTAAATTAGGGGACGAAATATATATTGGTATCTACAAATTGGTTGAATTGTAGTATAAAGACCGTTAGAATATCGCGCTCATTTTAATTGGTTTTCGCCCAAATTTTAAATAACACAATGCAATAGTACTTCTTGTTCTTAAATAAAATTGTGCTTTGATTTTTAATGTCCATCAATTTGAACTTTTAAACCATATTTTTTTCTTGATGACCGCGATATTAGGTTGCCATTTTATTTTATTTTTTACCCGGCGTTGCCTTAGAGAAAAATAATTCAAAATATATTTATGTCTAAAACAAATCTTTATAGGATTTTTTAAAAATTCGTTTTACTTTTCCCTTATATTATTTTTTATTTCAATAAATATTCGATTATAGTAAATGAAAATTAATAATTCAATGTGTATTTATCAAAGTTACGCATAGGCGAACCACACACACACACACGCGGCACGTTGGTAGTTTTATTAATAGAGATTAGTCAATTATCGATGTGTATGTTTTAACGTCTTCATTTTTTGCTTTTAAATTCGCTAAATTCCGTTAAAACTTTATTGTTTGTATATTTTTGAATAGTAAAATGCTTGTAAGAAAAACGCAATAAAAGGAATACTAAATTAAAACACTGAATTAAAGTTACATTTTCAAGACTTTAAAAGAAAGTTTCGGAATTTTCAGAACGATAATTGATAGATTGTATTATTCGAACTACTATTCGAAGTTTGATTGTTGTATTCAAAACGTTTTTAATGGTTAAGAGCGTCAGTTTTAAGTGACAGTCTTCTGGTTCAAGCCTATTAAGAATAACAAAAACTTAACACTCATGGCTGATAGGATGAGAACAATCTACCCCTTCGGATTTAATAAAGCGTTCAATTCAGAAAATCCGTACAGTTCGACATAAAGATAGCCAAGTTTGACTAACAGATTCCAAAGTTCGACAATATGCACCTGAAAATGGGTCGGCGGTTACATCGGCCGAAATGTTGTGGATTTGAAAAGTAAATTAGAATTTTATTATTTCATGAAAAGAAATACAACAGGGTGGGTTATTACAACAGTCTCTATGCTATAATTGAACTAAATACTCACCGTTCTCTCTTGCCGCACTTTCTAGTGACTCATTTAACTTGTGTATTACCGTCGCAGTTTAATCGTTTACCTATGTGTTACTTATTAAATTGAAATTATATTTGTTTGTTTTTTATTGAACTCCCCAATTATTTCAGAGATAATTTAAAGTCTAATCTCTAAATTATTTTGATTCTATTTATTTTGCAGGATCGGGACCAACTTCCATTACTTTTTAGTCTTACAATTTGAGATGTATTTATTTTATAAATTCTAAACAGAATTGTCGAAAAGGCTTCGAAATCAAATATCCGAATTAATAAGAGAACACGCTTATTTTCTGATATTATATGATTTATTAACGCACTCTCCATTTGATTAGCTCACATCTTATGAATGAATTGTATAGAAGTTGGCGTTGTTATAGCAGTACTGATAGCAAATGCCGTCGGTATATACAATACGACGGATCAAAATGAATAAGTGTGTCCATTGTGAAAACCAAGGTTACTCAATAAGGAGGTTATATGGCCATCTTGATGGTCATGAGATATTAACAAGGCTAAATTTCAACTAGGGAGTCAAAGAAAACTTAGGACCCATAAAAATATATATGGAGTACTTTGTAATTATCAATTATTTAAAATTAAAATACTAAATTTATTATTAAATTTAATATCAAATTAATATAAAAAACATTTGGTTATTGTAGTTTCTGTCTGATCGTACCAAATGACCGTTTTTGTTTTAAGCTTTACTTAAAATTTAAAACGCCTTTAAATTAAGGTATGCAAATTTGTCTTTCAGCTTTTTTTGTTTTGTTTTTGGGTTGTAATTGTCATATTTAACCGTAATTCACTTGTTTGCTTATAATTCATTCATTGGATATGTTCCCTAATTCTCTTAAGGATGCTAAAATTATTAAATCAAAATCCCAAAAGAATATAATAACTTTTTGTCAAACTTCCGATTAATTTCTGTAGATGTGTTATTTGTTTTGTAAACAAATCAGTTTATTCAACTAAAATATTCATCTTTGAATTACAACTTTATTTAAAAATAAAGAAGAAATACCTTATCGTTAATCTATGATAAAGCTTTATTAAAAATAAAAGGAAATAGCTTATCGTTAATCTATATTATAAAGCTTTATTAAAAATAAAAGGAAATAGCTTATCGTTAATCTATATGATAAAGATTTATTAAAAATAAAAGGAAATAGCTTATCGTTAATCTATATTATAAAGCTTTATTAAAAATAAAAGGAAATAGCTTATCGTTAATCTATATGATAAAGATTTATTAAAAATAAAAGGAAATAGCTTATCGTTAATCTATATAATAAAGATTTATTTAAGAAAACGAGAAATACCTTATCGTTAATCTATATGATAAAGATTTATTAAAAATAAAAGGAAATACCTTATCGTTAATCTATGATATAGCTTTATTAAAAATAAAAGGAAATAGCTTATCGTTAATCTATATGATAAAGATTTATTTAAGAAAACGAGAAATACCTTATCGTTAATCTATATGATAAAGATTTATTTAAGAAAACGAGAAATACCTTATCGTTAATCTATATGATAAAGATTTATTAAAAATAAAAGGAAATACCTTATCGTTAATCTATGATATAGCTTTATTAAAAATAAAAGGAAATAGCTTATCGTTAATCTATATGATAAAGATTTATCTAAGAAAACGAGAAATACCTTATCGTTAATCTATATGATAAAGATTTATTTAAGAAAACGAGAAATACCTTATCGTTAATCTATGATATAGCTTTATTAAAAATAAAAGGAAATAGCTTATCGTTAATCTATATGATAAAAATTTATTTAAGAAAACGAGAAATACCTTTTCGTTAATCTATATAATATAGCTTTATTAAAAATAAAAGGAAATATCTTATCGTTAATCTATATGATAAAGATTTATTTAAGAAAACTAGAAATACCTTATCGTTAATCTATATTATAAAGCTTTATTTAAAAAAAAAGAAATACCTTATCGTTAATCTATATGATGAAACTTGATTTAAAATAAATAGAAATACCTTATCGTTAATTTATATGATAAAGTTTTATTAAAAATAAAGAGAAATACCTTATCGTTAATCTATATGATAAAGCTTTATTAAAAATAAAGAGAAATACCTTATCGTTAATCTATATGATAAAGCTTTATTAAAAATAAAGAGAAATACCTTATCGTTAATCTATATTATGAAGCTTTATTAAAAATAAAGAGAAACACCTTATCGTTAATCTATATGATAAAGCTTTATTAAAAAATAAAGAGAAACGTCTTATCGTTAATCTATATGATAAAGTTTTATTAAAAATAAAGAGAAATAACTTATCGTTAGCCTATATGATTAAATCTTCATTAAAAATAAAGAGAAATACCTTATCGTTAATCTATATTATGAAGCATTATTAAAAATAAAGAAAAACCGCGTATCGTTAATCTATATAATAAAGCTTTATTAAAAAAAGAGAAATACCTTATAGTTTATCTATATGATAAAGCTTCATTAAAAATAAAGAGAAATGCCTTATCGTTTATCTATATAATAAAGCTTTATTTAAAAAAAAAAAGAAATACTGTATCGTTAGTCTATGTGATGAAACTTTGTGAAAAACAAAAGAGAAATACCTTATCGTTAATCTATATGATTAAATCTTCATTAAAAATAAAAGATAAATACCTTATCGTTTATCTATATGATAAAGCTTTCTTCAAAATAAAGAGAAATACCTTATCATGTATCTATATGATTAAACTTTATTCAAATTAAAGGGAAATCTCTCTGATAAAGCTTTATTAAAAATAAAGAGAAAATCTTATCGTTGGTTCGTACGATAAAGTTTAACTAAAAAAAAGGACAAATTATCGCTCGTAGTGGCGTGCAGAGGGTAGGTTATGCCCGGAGCCAACTTCTATATTGTATGCCCCAAATACTCAAGTAAAAGTCCTAGTATTGAGAAATATTCTGAGAAAGGGAGATAGTTTGAATATGATTTGATAGCCGCATCAATTTGGATGTCCGGGCCACTGTACACGCTTATAAATTTTTTATAAAATAAAGAAAAAACCTTATCGGCCGATTAGACAACAACTTAGCGTCTGTTCATATGATAAAGTTTTAATAAAATAAAGTTTGCTTATAGTTTGCTCGTACTTTACTAAGATAAATAAATTGAAAAATATCGCCCGTCTTTATAAAACATTATTAAAATAAAGAGAAAACCTTATTTCCGCCTGTGCAATAAAAGTTGGTAAATGGTGAGATCGCCACTCTAAACAGTATGCGATAAAAAAATTGTGTATAGGCGATAAACATGGTTTTATATTGTTGTTTTTTATAATATTATTACATGATTAACCATTCCTAGTTAAAATTTAGTTCGTATTACGCATGAAATCTGAAGAAAAACACGCTTAGAATGAGTAAATATGCTAGCATAATCGAAGTTTTTTTACGAAATGGGTCATACTGAAACCGGAAGGAGTTTATTATGTAAAAGACGGACTGAGTTTACGGTACCTGAAACGAAGTAAGCACTTTCATTATCCCAGTAAGCAATTTCAATAATTTCCCAAATAGTATTTAATAATGACTACTGCTCCTAGAATTTGCCGTAGAAGTGTTTACAAATTATCTATGATATTTAAAAAAAAAAAAAAAGGTGGGGGTCGAAACAAATATTTTAAGCTTCGGAATTTTTTAGATGAAGGTTGATAATTCGTAGAATTTGGTATATTCGGACTACTGTTCTCATCTTGGGTGTTTTTATCCGAACTCGGGAATCTGGACGGAATTTCGAATTATTTAATCCACAGGGGTAGCATGCTCTCGTTCCATCTGCCATGACTTGGAAGAAGTCTTCAGTAATTCGCAATTCTTCGTCGCAACAAGACGCAACACCAAAGGACACCACCCGAGAATTCACCACAGTATGTATATCATATATGAAGGGCTTGTCGGAAAAAATCCAAAGAATATGTAATCCATATAACATCAGGTAGTATTCAGGAGCGACTCAACTCTCCAAAAGCATCTTGTGAGAGTCAAACCCCCTACGGAAAAAGTCATGACTAAGAACTGTGTGTATGTGATTCCATATAAGTGTGGAAAAGTATACAAAGGTGAGACATGTCGTCCACTAAAGGTAAGGCTCGAAGAACACCGGAAAGCCGTAATACGTGGAGAAATCGAAAAGTCGGGTATGGCTGAGCACATATGAAAGGAAAAGGGAAACCATCTACCCTAATGGGATGAAGTAAAAATTATAGATAGAGAAGAACGGTGGAGAGTAAGACGACTCAAAGAAGCAACGCATATGTTAGGCGACAATGACTCACTAAGCAAACCTAGTATAGAATTCAATACAATATGGGAATTTATAATTATAAATAATAGATAAGTAGTGATCTATAGTGATAAGTAGTTAGATCAAAAACAAGAATAGGTTTTAGGCTCCCAAAATTCATGCTAGAATTGTCCGCAAGGACCTGTGGCGCGGTAGATATATTACTAAGTATGATTCAGTTCTAAGTGACAGTCATCTGAAGGTGTAAGGTTCAATCCTCAGTGCGGGAGATACGAAGAATTGCGAATTACGGAAGACTAATTCCCAATCATGGGAGATGGAAGGAGAGCATGCTACCCCCGTGGATTAAATAAAGGGTTCCGTTCGAAATTCCGTCCAGATTCCCGAGTTCGACAAAATGTACCTGAAACGTTGTGATAAGAACACCCAAGATGAGAACAAAAGTTCGAATATACAAAATTCTACGAAATATTTTTAAATAAATTATTTTTATAATTCACTACAAGTCATTACTTTGTTTCATTACACATCGTTTACGTTCCAGTTTTTTGTATTGCTCGTGGAGTCATGATTGTTTTTTGTATCGCTCAAGACAAAAAGTGTTAAATGTTGTTTTTTTTCTATCACTACGTAATACTAAATTAAGTTTAACTTAAAAACGTTCATCATGTCATAATCTTTCAAAAGTATATACATATATATTATCGCATATACACTATTTTTATTCGAATTTAGGAGAAACTGTTTAGGACGACTATCTCATCATTTACCTAAAAGTTTTACTAAAGTGAATAATGCTAAATAAAATATAGGGATCAGGTCAAGATTAGCGACCTCCATTGTTTTAGGGTGGCTTATCTTTACCTGAGAAAATATGGGTTACGGTTAGGTTTAAATGTAAATATTTATTCGTTAAATTAATCTTTATTTTGCTAACTTACGTCAGCAAGTGTCGTTCATTTTTACCGAATTCAAAAAGAGTGAAGTTCCTAAAACAAACAGCAACGAAAAAACAAACAACACGCCCTGTGATCTCTCATACTTTTTATTTAAGTTCTTTTTCTTTTCACATTCAAATAACTTAAAATTTAAACAATCGATTTTCAAATTTCATAACTAAATTCTCAATGAATCGTGCTTTGAAATAGGAATTAAATTCATTTAAAAAGTTTTTTTTCTTTTGAAAGAAGCAAACCTTTCTTCATAATTATTTCGAAAACTAAAGTGTCTAATGAAAATATGGTATTGGTAGTGTCTGATATTTTCCTAAATTTAAATTTTGTGTGCGCTTTGTGTGCGGTTTACAATCCTTTGCTAACAAACCGGATTCTGTTAGTTTCCACCACCTTTGATTACAGGTTGAACAAAACCAGATGTTAAATTCATTTTCAGACGACCGCAATTGTCAGTCTGTTAAAACTGAATTGAGCAACAAGCGAACTGAAATGCGGAAGTGGTCTTGATGATAAGCCAAGTAGCCGACCTGAGGAAAGTTTCTGTTCGCTTGTTGCTGAATTCATGTTTAACAGGCTGACAATTGCGATTGTCCAACAATGAATTTAACATCCAGTTTTGTTTAACCAAGAATGTAAGATGGCGCAAACTAATTTAACCTCGAACTGGGAGTTTTACCAAATTTGAACACACTTGCGCAGTAACTTGTAAAACTATTTTGTTACTGTTAAAAGCAACTCTATATAATTTTCCAGACAACATTTTAAGTAAGGGATGAAAACACACACAAAACTAAGGTATCTAAAACTATAAGTAGTTTCTGTTAATCACTTATCTTTTCTTGACCCCCTTCCCTTGGTCTGAAGGTTCGGGGTAGGTAATACCAGCTTTGACACACTTCTTCTTACAAATTAAAAATGGATAAAATGTCCTTTACTTGACATGATAAAAAATGACTCTTAAATCATTGAGGACATCTCACAAAACTCGTGAGCTTTAAAACAAAAGAGACGAGGGACAGACCACCTCGCGTAGCATTTAATTCTTCCTTCAACCTATGAATAGTTTCATAGTATTTCATTATGTAAGTTAGACTTTTTTTAGAATAGCTAGCAACCATCAAATCACGTTTGTATTTAATTTGAACCTAGTAGGTTTGAGTCACCGGTACCCGGGATGTTTGACTCAACTATTTTGGGAGAGAAAAAATTGACCTATTTTTCAATTCTCAGCGTTTTGGCCAGATACTTTTTGTATTAAATTTTCAGGCATTGATTGGATATCTGAATACGTTGATTGACAATTTATTGACATTTTTTTTTCGCCCACTTTATGAGAAAAAACACTTTTATTGAATAAAAATTCAATAAATTTTGTTTATAAACATCATTATTTTTTGTTTGCTACATATGTCAGAAGCAGGGCAGTATACATAGAAGTTGGATAATTCTGTGATTAAGAAAAAAGAAAAAAGAAATTGGTTTGTTTACAAAAGACGAACCCTTAGTACCGTCACTGATCAGAGTATTATCCAAGGTAGCAATGAGAACTTCAAGAACTTGAAAGACGATTGTCCAGACGTCTCGGCCACTCACAAAACACACATAAAAAGACAAGGAGAGAATAGGAGTTTTCGAAGAGCCTGGCTACACAATTCTTCGTCTTCCCTTTTGCTGTTGACTTGAATTACACCCTAACCCTAACCCCTCAACAGTAATGGCCTATAGCAAATAAATATCAGCCAATATTGGCAATATTTCTTCCTACTCTGTATTGCTCGAAAATCTTTTTACTCTCACTTTTGTTTCATTTCTAAAAAAGTAGGATTTGGAAAGTTGCCATTAAATTATTAATTGAACCAAATTGTCATAAAACTTTAACTAATTTTCTTCAGGTTGATGTTAATCTCTATTTATAAAATTATTGGATGTAAAAAGCTTCCCAAACATTCAATCTTTTTATTATATCCTTATATATTCGCTAAGAATTTTTTCCATTCGACAGTTTCCAAATTTCTTTTCCAACTTCGAAGGGTTATGAAGTAATTTATTCTTATTTTTTCAACAATTAACAAAAGATTATAATAGCTGACTTGTTTACGAATAAGGGAAATGCATTCTGGTGGATATAATTTCGTAATTAAATTATATTTCTAAATAGGATTTAAATTTTTTATTTTCCCTTATTTTATTTTTGATTTCAACGAATATTCGATTAATAGTAAATAAAAAATAATAATTCAATGTGTAATTACCAAAGTTACTTCGAGGCGAGAAATACACACACACGTGTAATTGTTTGATAATTTTATTAATATAGAGATTAAACTCACTAATGACGGCGTTAATTTTTGCCAATTGACTCACTGATATGGCCTTGTTGTCGACTATATAACACTTTGTAAATAAGTATCCACCCTAACAAATATGGACGGATCCTTCTTTTACTTATATGTGAGAACTTACATTGCTACCCCCTCCCACATACACCAAGAATAGGCCCCCTCCCCTCACGTAAAACGAATGAGTTTTCTTCACTTTAGTTTTTAATACGAAAGTAAAAATGGAACGTTTTCGCAATGAAAATAAAATAACGACGAGAACAAAAAAGTCCTGGAATTACTGAAAATAAACAATGTTCGATTAGCAAAGCAAAAATTGTTTCTTAATCATCTCAACGATTAAGATAGAAAAGAAAACTTGAGTGATGCCAAATCTGATTGCTGTGAATAGAGTGGGATTTAAATAGGAGCAAAATAATTAGGAGTGGAGTTTGAGGGTAGGCGATACTTCCAAGATGAATACAATTTGGCAAATCCAAGGGTGAAAATATAAGTGGGTGTGGGCATCTTTGAGGATCTCTATTACCGAAAAATAAAAAAGGGGACAAGACTCACTCACTCACTCAACTAGCTTAGAGGCTATGTTATCCAGTAGCAGCAGCAGCCATCAACTGACCCGGCAATGATAGTCAGCAGCAATGGTTCCGATTCTACTCGTACAATCAGTAGCAGCGTCCGAGCCTGTAAAGGACTCAGAACTGACTGCGCCGTACTCAGACAAAAACACATACTCATTCCTAACTCCCTTTCGTATGCGCGAATTCCATGAGATGTAATCTTTTTCTATCACATCTAATTTTAACCATAAGCTGATGCTTGAAGAATAAAATCAGATCCCGATGAGAAAAAGATCCAACGCCATGCAATCCTCTGATATGTGTCATCCACACCAATATTCTAACACCATTTATGTTTGGCAGGTCGATATCGTCAATCACATATGCTACTGGCAGCAGTACCAAATGCTTGGAATTGACATATTCCAAAACAGACGAAATTCGCGGCAGTTGAAGAAAGCCATTTCTTCTTCAGTGCTGTCACAGTTCAAACAAGAAGGCATGCCAACTACGCTTCAACTAAAATGTATGCCGTTCCAGACAAATCGCCAGGTAAGAGAGAACTCAGAATTGTTGATATATCCTGAACTCGGTGCACAACTTCATTGAAAACAGATTGACCATCCCAGGTGCTCCCAAAGGTGATCCAAAGAAGAATCCTCCACTTAATCCCTGTATAATTTCTTTCTAGACCATGAAAGGTCACTGGGTCGAAGAAGCTTTCTATGCAAATTGCGGCACTTGAAGAACAACAGTTAACCGCTCGCATGGTCTCACGCAGACTCCTCTATCAAGGTTCAACTCAAGAAATTCAGTCTCTTAGCATGTCGATGACTTAGATACTATACTTTTATTCTAGCCCGAAGGCCCGACAGTCATTTTAGCCTTTAAAATTAAAAATAAAATTTAAATATATTGACTAGGTTTTATGATTAGACTAATGGATACCGACATGGACTATGAAATCGACGAATAGCAGGTGCAAAAGTGATCCTAGGTTTTTTCTCTTATCATAGCTATAGCAAAAATTGTGCTCTTTTTCCTCTTAAAATGAAATAGAAAAACTGGTTAACGTTTTAGCTTTATTTGGAAAATAATCATTTAATTATCACCAGTAAAAATAGTATTACATTTGTAATTAAGTTTTAATACATTTGCATTATTTGCAACCTTGTCCAAGCTAGCGATTACGTAAATGAAAATTCTAAAAACTTGTGAACATTTTCAATCAGGAAAATGGCAACACATTAATCTAAGTAAAATTTTATTCACCAAATGCCGAATATCTTCTGAAATTCAAAACAATTGTCCACGTACGTAAACATGTCACTTATCGTGTACAATGTAAACAATATGGCGTCATTTTGGCGCTAGGAAATTTTAACCATGGTTGCAGAGATATATAGAAACACCTTTTTTAATATATAGGAAATTGTATCTACATAATGGTTTATTCTTGGTATTTTATCTAAAAAAAGGAAAAGTAAGCACACTTACTAAGAATTGTTTTTGAATAAGTCAATTAAAAAATAGTAATGGAATATTACTTTTTAATAAACTGCTATTCCATAAGAATTGCAATTCTGGAACACCGTAGTATATTTTATGTAAAAATCATAGCATTACAAAGGTCTGAAACTCCCCCCCCCCCCCGTTTGCAATTTTTCGATATTGGTTATCATTTATCTTAATTGAAGGTGGAAGTTGTATATTATTTGCTGTTATTTTATGATTCATCAAATATATTTATTTAAATAAATTATAACAAGCAGTTAAATCATATTATTGATTGAAAACATTAATTAACATCGTGTTGCTATTTTTATATAATACACTAGTCACATCGGTTATTAATAAAGTTGTGTGAAACTTCTCATGTGCCTGTATGTATGTTTCTTACGACTATGTGACTTAGACATTACTTTTGATTATTTACTATTAATCGATTATTTATTGAAATGAAAAATGCATAATGTACTTAAAATCTTATTTATAAAACATAATTTAACGAGGCGAGATAAAAACATAATTTAAATGAGGCGAGGTAAAAAGTTAATCACTGCATAACAGAGAGAGAGAGAAAGAGAGAGAGAGAGAGAGACGAATGTCTAATTAGTATTCATTCTCTTCTCCCCTTCTCACACTTCAGAAAATAAGTATGTGGCCAGTTCCTCCTCATCTATTCGTCACTTAATCAGCATCCCTATCCTTTCTATTTCTTGCTGATTTGGTATCCATGGCCTCTCTCTATATTTATTAATTTAAGAGTGAAAAAGAAACATTTTAAAAATATGCGATTTAAAAAGAAAAAAGCGAAACAAAAATTAATATAAAAAGATTCCCAGGGGGGGAAAAAATGCATTATGAATAGATGTATTATCGTAAAATTCATCAGATAAACGTAAGTAAAAACACCTATGCTTTCTTCAAAGCAAAATTGTTTTTTGTAGACCAGTTGTTTCAATGTATTTATTTTTATAGATTGAAATAGAAATCAGTATTTCTCACGTTACGTTTTAATCCATTCACAGATGTTTTCTTTTCGGAGTGACAACACACTCGGAACATCGTATATGGTGATTGCATTAAAATATGCATTCGATTTTACGTCAACCCCCAAATCATTTTGAGTGAAACTGTAGATCTCATGTTGGCTGACCTTCGGTTTCAACAACAGAGCTAAATTAATAAATAGTTGGACGAGTAGACTATTGATTGCACAAATAATGTGGCCGACAGCCATTACAAACAAAACATCATCATTATTGGCAAACGGAATTTATATTTTGCTGCGTAAACACAACAAGTGATCGATAAAAATCAATTTCGAAAAGTTACGATTGTTTATTTCAGTTTTTGTGTCAACCGAAATTTCGATCGAATTAATCTTGATCGGTGCACAGTTTCTCGTGGTCATTCAAATAAACACAACTATGAGAGCTTTCATATGTGAAAAGATATAACCGTTACAAAATCAACGAGTTTAATCTCTATATTAATAAAATTATACAACAACTTCACGTGTGTCTATATGTATGATTTTTTCTCGCAATTGTGTGACATCCGCATTTAATTAATATTTGTTATCGAATTACGAAATTAAATCCACTTGAAGGAATTTCGATTTATTCGTAAACACGTCAACCAGTTTTTCCTTCATACTTTTGTGATCAATAGTTTGTTGAGTTTTGGGCACAATTAAAAAATCTGTTTCATCAGTGATATAAAGCAAAAACAATATTTTTTATTTTCAATTGTTTTTATCGATTTTTATATTTAATTTTAATCAATATTTTTTTTAATTATTAGTCATAAAGAAAGAAAGAGGGGGATTTTTTGCCCTCACAGTCAGAAGCCCTAATACCGCTACTTAAATCAACGAGTAATAATTTAGTAACAGATCTTTTTAATCTTCACTGGTGCAAATAAAGCTAAAAATCTTGATTTGTCCTTTTTGATTTTTTTCTCTCCTTTCATTTACTTTGACAAAGAAAGAAAAAAACATTAAAATTTAAAACTAAAGATATATTTATTGCTAATACCTGTCCTGAGACGGATATTTTACTAGTATGCATATATATATATATATATATATATATATATATATATATATATATATATTAAATCATTTATAAACCAATTTGTTGTATACAGATTTTTATAATTAATTTACAAATTATTTTTTTGCGTGCACAAAATTTGTATACAACAAATTGGTTTATAAATGAATTAATTAAAAAAATCTATATATACAATTGATGACTAAATGACGATCAAAAGGAAAAATGCGCTCATTTGCATATTTAAATAATATATATATTAAAATTCCCGAAACAGTTTTTCATGGTAAACAACTGATGATCCTTTAAATAATGTTAGAAGCAAACTAATATAATAACTGTAAAAATTAAATTGACTTACACGACTTGGGACGTAAGTTTTTTTTTTGGTTTTTATATAGTTTTAATGGTTGAGAAACTTCCGAGACTATATATATATATATATATATATATATATATATATATATATATATATATATGTGTGTGTGTGTGTGTGTGTGTGTGTGTGTGTGTGTGTGTGTGTGTGTGTGTTCTATAACATTGGTTTACAAAAAGAACGAGGCAACACTAACACTAAGGATTCTAACCTAATTTTGTGTCGTTGATTTTACGTATTATATCCATGTCCACTCATCACCTGTTATTTTCACATATCCATGTAAATACATGTATAGATATAGGTGTACACTAAAATATTTCAAAAAGCAGCCCAGAACGTACATGTCAAGGCAACCAGTCAACTCAGCAACCTACAATAAATAATATTACGTATGAAACCAGTAACAACATTTTAAAATGCTTAACGTGATACAATTAATTCTGTGGCGATAATTCTGGCCTCTTGGAATTGTTAACGTTTCTCCCGAAACTGCACCGTTTTGTTCTTTTGACGTCTAACTGACCTCACATGCGCGTTCTCGGCTGCTTTTTTTGCCCAGCTTTTTTGTTAATTTGTTTTCATCACTTGAAAATGATTCGATGAAAAATTGAAAGCGCTAGTGATACATATGGAACACACATTAAGTTTTTTGATTTTGACACAAAAAGATCATTAGAAAAAATTAAAAAAGATATAACCAAGCAAAGTATTCTGTTGTTTCACTTTCACCTTCAACTTCACTACGAAGTAAGAGAAATTATAATGCATATATGTTTATTGACTGCCAAGAGTGTTCAGTATTTTTACAAATATCTGTTTTCTTCTATAGACATGTTACCAATCATTGGAAAATCTTGGTTTTTCAAACCTACAACATAATTTTGCTGTTAACATTTTGTTTGGCTTTCAACAAATATTTGTTGATCATCGTTAGCCATTTTATCGTCATGAAGAGTACCACAAACAAAAATATGGCAGAATTCAAACAGCTTAAGCGCCAAAAATACTTTCAGAATACAAACTTTTCTTTGTGTTTTGATGAACTTTTTCTGAACTTAGGAACGTTTGTATCTTTCTTTTCACGCCTTTTCTCTTTCTTTTCACGCCTCCTTTGGTTTCGTTTACTTTTCTCACCCCTTCCCCAGTTTTGCTTCCGTTTTTTCCTCTCCTTATGCTTTTTTCCTGTTTTCGACTGATATATATATATATATATATA
Source organism: Sepiola atlantica (assembly GCA_963556195.1). Taxonomy (NCBI): domain Eukaryota; kingdom Metazoa; phylum Mollusca; class Cephalopoda; order Sepiida; family Sepiolidae; genus Sepiola; species Sepiola atlantica. The sequence goes on along the minus strand of OY744547.1, from coordinate 38,738,901 downwards.
TATATATATATATATATATATATATATATATATATATATATATATATATGTATGTGTGTGTGTGTGTGTGTGAAACCACCACGACATTTCTTTTTCATGAATTATCGTGTACCTTACCCATAAATATATATATATATATATATATATATATATATATATATATATATATATATATATATATATATATATATATAGTACAATATTCGTACCGTCGGTTTCAAGCACGGAAGGACTTAGCCATCCGGCTCTCTTCAGCTTCTGTTGTCATCTGTTTTGGAAATGTGAAGTCACGTGTCACTCTCGTTTGGACGCGTTATTTGCTTAGAGTGGTGTGTATGTTTGTTTAAATTTAGTGTAAGGAAGGTTTAATAAGGCTTGAAAAAAGGGGTGTGTGAAAAGTAACAGTTGAGATTTAAAACTGGAGAAGAAAAAGAAAAAGAAAAAATATTTCTATATAAATCCCGTGAGTCAATATTTATGAGTAGCGTATATTTGCCCGTTACTGTTTTGGGGTTTAATGATGTGTCTTCTAAAGGAATTAGCGATAAAAAGGTTAAAGAAACAACATTAAATTCAAATTTAAATCCTGGATTAAAGGACTTTAAATCAATCCCAAAGAAATTTAAATAAAGATATCATCCGGGCGGTCTAATGGCAGTAACTCTGCAGGGTTTTTGAATGATCTGTATTCGAGATTTAATATCATTAACTAAGGTATAGTGAAAGCTTATGGGGTAATAATACTGATTAAGACTGGTTTTAGAGATAAGAGTAAGGATTAGGTCGGCAAGATTGGATCTGTTTGGGAGATATGGGAGATTAGCATTATGACCGAGAAATGGTGTGGACTTATGGGAGTAATAATAATGTGAAATGGGGGTATTATCCTCTTAATGACTGGAGAAATATTTTTTGGAAAGTTATAATCATTGCTCTTGAATAGTGATGTGGATATGGGCTGATTAAGGTATTTGTTCCTATTTTTTAATTTTATTTATACTTATGAGGGGTAATAGTTGGGAGAATTTTCCGGAGTGGAAGTCGGTATTTAGTGGGGCAATTATGGGGTTATGTATTTGGCAGAGGGAAGGGGGGTAGCTAGGCCTTTATGTGTATCTGTAAGTCCAGTTTATGAGTAGTGCTTACCTCCTATGGATGCATTCTTTAAAGATTCCATCTCGATTATTCAAACAGACTGTAGGATGGTCTTCTCTCAATTACTTTCCATTTGATGGTGAAGGGTGTCTTTTCATCTTTAAGTTGCCATATCCGGGTTGCGAGTGCCGTATTTACCTTGTTTTTGTATCTGAAGGTGTTTCTGTGTGCGTATAATCTTTGCTTGAAGCTTCCTTGCGTCATACCAATGTATTTTTCTGCTCTACCGGTAGTCTGGTTTGTGACGGTGGCTTCATATACGAGGGAATCGATTTTGTAATTCTCCTCTAAGGGACAGTTGTTTTTGTCCTGGCATTAGCAGCCTGCGTTTGCAATTGCTTTGGGCTCCACAGAGATGATTTTTCTTATGGATGGGGCAGTGGAGTAGCTAACCATAATAGAATTTCTGTTAAAAAGTTTGTGCAGGTTGTGTGTGGGCGGAAATGTTTGGCAAGTAAGTTGAGGAAAAGGTGGCCTACCTTTGTCTTGGTATTGATGGAATAGAAAACCAGATCACCTACCTCCTTCTATTGCGGCTCCCGCGTGGTTGGTCTTGGGTGGGGGTGTATGAGATCTCTTCTCTGAACCCGCTGTCGCGGAGCGCTTTGTTGTAATAGGGTGCTGCCTGGTTGAAAATTTCGGGACTGAATGAGAGGTTTTAAATTCTTTGGCTAATATAATTGACTAAATTTTTAAAAACAGTGGGGGGTGGCAGGATCCTTTGTGTATGTATTGGAGTGTCTCATTGGGTTTGTGGAAAGGTTTGTATGTGTTGTTTGTAAGGTCCAGTGGGGTATCTAGGAAATCTACTTGGTCTAAATTTGTTTTAATGGTTATTTTGAAACCGAGTTTTTGAAAGGTGTTTGTTAAATCTTTTCTAAATCTATCTAGCGTGTTCCTGTTGTGGTTGCATGACAAGCAGAGTCCGTCATCTCTGTAAAGACCAAAGAAATGGTCTGGGAATTTATTTTGGAGCGTATCCAATCCCCAAGCCGACCCTGATCCCGTTTAAAGTAGGTCCCTTGTGCTTGCACACACTTAGCCCACCGGAAACACCTCTGAAAGTCTTCTTTTGGAATGATGTTCATTTCCGCCATTGCATTCTGCATTATCTCTTCTCTAGTCTCAAAACGGGAACCTTTCAGTGGTATCTTCAATTTTCGAAACCACTAGAAGTCGCAAGGAGCCATGTCTGGAGAGTAGGGAGGTTCGCGAACGACTGGAATTCCATGTTTGTAAAAGAAATGTTGGATCAATTAGGATGAATATGCAGGGGCGTTGTCATGATGCAGTTGACAGTTTTTCGCCGTCCACATATCTGGTCTTTTGCGCTGAACTGCATCATGGAGACGCTGGAGAACATCTTGATAGTACTTTTTTGTCACTGTTTGTCCTTTCGGTGCATATTCGTGATGCACAATTCCACGGATATCAAGAATACAGTCAGCATCACCTTGATTTTCCTTCGCACTTGTCACGCATTTTTTGGCCTTGGAGACTCGGGATGCTTCTATTGCGATGACTGTCTTTTTGTTTCTGGGTCGTACCCGTACACCCATGACTCATCTCCAGTAATCAGGGTGTTCAGGAACCCAGGATCAGTGTTGGCGGTTTCCAGAAGGTCCTGTGCAACTTGAAAACGGAGGTTCTTTTTTTCCTGCGACAACAGCTTGGGCACAAATTTTGCAGCCACTCTGTGCATGTTAAAATCATCATGTGTAGAATCTTTACTCTCTCCGACCTCTTGGGCGATCTGCCGCACGGTTGAACAACGATCTTCCATCACCAAATTTCACACTCTCTCAACAACAGCTGCACTTCGATCAGTTTGGGGCCTGCCAGAACGCTGGTTACTCTCCGCTGATGTGCGGCCATTTTTGAATCGGTTGAACCACTCCTTAATTTGTGTTACACCCATCACCTGCTGAATATTACAGAATTGTTTTGCTTTGAGAATCACCAAGCTTTTAACAAAATTTGATGCGTTCAGTCATCTTGAGAGCATCGGTAATCCGACGAACACGTTGTGTAGCACCTCACGCAGCGACTGACGCGCAGCAACTAACGCGCAGGAAGGCAGTGATAAAATTCACACGTATGCATGAAGGTGTCTTCCTTCACTGTGTAGAGTGGCGCCGCCCTATCGTCTCTATTTCGTACAGTAAAATCGGATACTTTTTAGACAGGCCTTGTACATATGCATATATATATATATATATATATATATATATATATATATATATATATATATATATATATATATATATATATATTAATCCAGGTAATCAACAGACAATATTAACCTCGGATTTTCCGAATTGGATATTTAAAATACCAATCCAGGATTTTTACTTGTAACTCCACGGAAATATACTATAACGGAGTATGAATCCATACGGACCAAGTGAGATATTTTGAACCCTCCACCTTTTATTTGTTAAAAAAACTTTCTTCAATTCTACAAACTGTTACTTTTACTATTAACTATCTACACCATAACTTCTCTTTCGTCTTCAAAAATCACTTCGCAATACTGCCAATTTTTTTACTTCCCGGCCTTTTATTTCTTTATCCCAACCTTTTTTATTCTTAAATTTTTCAAAGTGAAATGGAACTAGGTAATATTTAATTGTTATAAATACCATATTACCAGATTTTATCCTCTGACGAGAAGAGTTTTATCTTTGAAAAACCATGGTTTAAGGATTAATGTAATCCTTGCATCTGAACTTTCGATGTAATAAAATTTGTATTAATTTATGTAACTTTATGTAATTTTGTACAATTTTTTATCTTCATCTTTCTTTCTTTAAAATATATATATATATATATATATATATATATATATATATATATATATATATATATATATATAAATACAGCCCATGCCAGTGTCGCAGATTTTGTACATGTCTGTATAAATAAAAATAATCATATACATACATATATATATACATACATAAATACATATATATATATATATATATATAAATATATATGATGGACTCTCCCGTCGATTGCGACGTATGAGGTTCCAACAGCTTTCATTTGTGTCTAGATCGTTCATGACACCTGAGTTCGGCAAGAGACCTTCAAGGAAAGCCGCAGACAGTGCAAGAGTGTGAGTAATCGGATGCCAGGTGTGGAGCACTCTCTCTAGCTTTTCGCCTCACTCTGGCAGTTCTCATATTATCCACACAGGTCTCGTTGAATCTTTCCAGTCCAATGCAACAAGCTGCTCGCCATGTCTTCCTGACTTTTGTACAGTCTTCAAAGTTTTGGGGGGATACTCCAATTGCCGTCAGCGCATCTTTCAATTTATCTTTGTACCTCAGCAAGGGCCGACCAACATTTCTGTTACCACAAGCTAACTGACTGTACATCAGTGCTTTAGGTATCCTCCCTTCGTCCATTCTTGCTACATGACCAGCCCATCGCAATTGAGACTGCAACAGGAAACTTTCAATTCCACCAATATGGCATCTGTTGTAAAGATCGGTGTTAGCGACTTTGTCCTTCAAACTAAGTCCGCATATGGTCCTAAGGCAGCTCCTGTGGAACACATCCAATTGGCGAATGTGATGGTGGTAAGGCGTCCACGTCTCACATCCATAGAGAAGACCTGTCAATATTACAGCCCTATACACATTGATTTTTGTCTTCAACTTAATGCCTCTGCTACTCCAAAGACGATGTTTCAGCTTGCCGAAGGCATTTGCCGCTTTTGCAATTCGGTTTACGATTTCATCATCAAGTGAAGCAGCAGAATTAACTTTGCTACCTAGGTAGGTAAAGTTTTTGACATAGTTCATTGGTCTGCCATCCACTTTGAGTTTTTCTAATGGAAATTCATGGACAGGCTGATTTTGTTTCACTCCTTGAACTTGTTTAGGGGTAGGGCATGGTTGATGGACCACCTCAGTCTTCTTTAAACTGATTGTTAAACCAAAAGCTCTGCATGCACCTGAAAATTTTGTCAAAAGATTCTGAGCTTCTTCAAAAGAAGTCGCGACCAGGGCAGCATCATCTGCAAAGAGAAAGTCCCGAATGATGGCCTCTCGAACCAAGGTTTTGGCTTTAAAACGCTAATGGTTAAAGAGCCCACCTGTGGTTCGGAATTGAAACTTAACACCTGTGCTTTCATCAGCGAATGCATGCCGAAGCATCACCGAGAAGAACAATGCAAACAGCACAGGTGCCATCACACAACCCTGTTTCGTACCGTTGGTTACTTCAAAAGGCTCTGAGGTTTCCCCATTGGAAACGACCTGTGCTTTCATCCCTTCATGAAAGGAGATTATGACATCAAGCATGTTGTTGGGGATTCCAAGCTTATGAAGAACTTTCCAAAGTGCTATGCGGCTGACCGTATCGAATGCTTTTGTCAAATCAATAAAAACCATGTACAGTTCCCGATTTTTTTCACAAACTTTTTCCGCAACTTGACGAAGGGCAAATACCATGTCGATTGTACCTCGACCAGAGCGAAAACCACATTGGGACTCTGGGTAAATCTCATCAATAAGATGTCTGATGATCCTGTTCAGAATCAACCTTGCAAGAATTTTACCTGCAACAGAAAGCAGAGATATCCCGCGATGATTATCGCAAGAATTCCTGCTTCCCTTGCTCTTATAAAGATGCTTGACATTACTATCCTTAAAGTCCTGTGGGACTCCGCCAACTTTCCATATCTCCACAAACAAGATGGTCAGTTTTTCCTCGAGTGCTCTTCCGCCATGTTTGTACACCTCAATGGGGATGCAATCTCTGTCCGGTGCCCCTGATGATAGCTGTTTTTTAGCTTGAGATACTTCCTGAACTGTAGGTGGAAAAGACAGTTCCGGAATTTCGGGATGCTGCGGAAGAGAGGAAATGATGTTTTCGTCAGTCACCGATGCAGAGTTAAGGACAGTTTCAAAGTGCTGCTTCCAGCGCTTAAGGATAGCAGATTTGTCAGTTAGCAGTGTTTCTCCATCCTCAGCAAAAACTGGGGCAGAACCATTCATTTGAGGACCAAACACCTCTTTCAGGCCAGAGTAAAATGACTTAGAATCCTTCCTGTCGGCTGCATCCCGAAGTTCCGCAGCCTTGGATGACCACCAAGCCTCTTTCAATGCCCTAAGTGCCTTCTGAACTTGTGCTTTGTGAGCTCTATACGCCTTCTTTTTCACTGTGGAATGTTTGTCCTCGAGCCATGTTTTGTGGCAAGCATGCATTTGGTCGATAAGCTTCTGCACTTCAGTGTTGTTTTCATCAAACCAGTCTTGATGTTTCCGCAAAGGGAAGCCCAAAACCTCAGCAGACGAGTCATAAACAGCATTGCGCAATGAATCCAAAGAACTTGAAACGTCACTATTTACCTCTACAGAAGCTATAGCGGTCGTAACTTTTTCCTTCGGCTCATTTTGTGTATCTGCCTGTTTTAGAGGCAGAACATTTAGGCGTTTTGGAACAGAAAACTTTTTCACTCTCCTCTTGTCTAAATGGAAGATGGTCTTGCCGACTAAGCTCATGATCTGATAAACAACAGCTACTATGGAAAGAGCGTGTTATCTTAAAATCTTTGAGGTCGCGCTTTCTGGTAATTATGTAGTCAATGAGATGCCAATCTTTTGATCGGGGGTGCATCCATGATGTTTTTCGACAATGCTTTTGTTGGAAGTACGTGTTTGTCACACTGAAGTTAAATTCTTTGCATAACGTCAGGAGTCGCAATCCATTTGAATTCATTTTTCCAACACCATGGTGACCCAGAACACCAGCCCATGTTTGAAAGTTGAGCCCCACTCGAGCATTGAAGTCTCCCATCAAAGCAACCTTATCCTTATGCTGAATTTTTTAGATTAAGCTACACAAATCATTGTAAAGATCAGCTTTGCATTGATCTGAACTATTCATAGTAGGGGCATAGCAGCTGATAAGTGTTGCGAATGTGTTGTTTTTTAGTGGAAGTCTTAGGGTCATAATGCGATCTGAATGACTTACTAGGAGTGTTGGAAGTGATCTAGCAATTTCCGTCTTCACTGCAAACCCTATGCCAGATTGACGTGGTTCGTTTTCTGGTTTACCAGTCCAGAAAAACGTGTATCCACCTTTTACCTCACACAGCTGTGAGTAACCAGGAAGACGCGTCTCACTAAGGGCAGCAATATCTACATCATATTTCCTTAATTCCATTGATACGAGGGCCGTTTTCCTTTCTAGTGACGCATCACTATCCTGCAATGTGCGCACATTCCAAGATCCAATGTTTAGCTTCATAAATTTCTTTGTTTTCTGACTGCTGTATTGGATAACTAGACAGCTGCAGTAGGCTGACAAGTCAAAGAAGGGCATGCAATGTTTAGGGCTCCTTTTATCGCCCCCTCCCTGAAATAGGGAAAGCAGTGCTGATCCTAGATAGGTATGCTTTGTCACTGGTGGAGGACACGAACGGCACAATTGCCCAAAGGTTTGTGCCAAACGGCCATCACCCACCAGCCGCCACTGTGTAGAGCGCCAGCTAGAGACTTCCAGCAATATCCTTTGCCTGTCCCCGTCGCCTTTACTCTCTCGCCAGTGGACCCAGAAATACTCATGTCGATTTTAGAAAAGCTGCTAGAAAACCCACACGAATGATTTGATTTGAGTGGTGAAGGCTTGTGTAGGACCATCCACACTTTTTGGAATTGTTGATTACACAAGATCGGTGCAAATGAGTGCCACAGAAAAAGTCAGCAACAACCCTCAGATTATACATCAGAGTTTTCCATCTCCTAGACACCTGCCTTAACAAAGGCTTGGGGCATCTCTCCTAGTGGGTTAAACGCGCCCCCAGATACCAAACTGGAAATTTCCCTGATCCGGCGCCATATACATATACATATACATATATACACATATACACACATATATATATACAGAGAGAGAGAGAGAGAGAGAGAGAGAGAGAGAGAGAGGTTGAGACAGACCACTACCCAGTGGCAGGGGGTTAGATTGGTGAGTGCCGGGACGTATCTGCATGCCAGCAGGCCCTGCACACTGCACCTCTGGGGTTCTAACCTACTCCGAGATCTCTAGTCTATTAGCCTGGGGCCGCAAAGCACCTAGTTACCATAGTGTACCACGAGGAGGTCAGACTAGAGTCTTGTCTGGGGATAGGCTATATACCAGCAGGGGAGACTTACTCACTCGGCTCCCTTTTCGCACAACTAGTGGGCTATCTGGCGGCTAAGCGATTAGCAAGAGTAGGAAGCCCATGCAACTACAAGTACGCTCCGCTGTAGCACTAGACGCATCACACAGACCTGTGGATAACAACTCCACCACACAATATATATATATATATATATATATATATATATATATATATATATATATATATATATATATATACATATATATATATATATATATGGGAAATTAAAAAGGAAAAACCAAAAGATGTTTTTTTTATGCATTCATCAACGTTTCGTCTTTATTTGTAAGACTTCTTCAGGATGATAATTTTAAGAAAAATGTCATGCAAGTACATAGAAATATTGGGTTGACATGATGGGTTGATGAGAAGTAGTAGCCATTACTGGGAGCGTAGGGCCAAGGTCCGGGCTTAGAGAAGTCGGTGGCAGAGCGTGAAATGAATGTAGATGGCTGTGAGTGAAAAAGGGGAGGGTGGGAGTGTTAGTGAATTTGTCTTAGGGTCAGAGAAAGGGGAGGGGTGCTGAGGTTTTTGTCGTGGTGAGGTGTAGCATGGATTGAGCGAACACAAAAGGGACATAAAAAAAACAATAACTCTCTCAATGCACTTTTCTCCCAGACCAAAATCACCAAATACAATCATAATAAAGCTCAGCGAAGACTACTGGAAACTGCACTAATCACAGCCTCCAACACTATCAGACAACGAAATGGCTTCTACAATCTATCCCCTTTAATAAGCAAAATTATCCTGACCGAACAAAAACTAAACCTAGATCATGGCTAACCTTTCTTCTCTTCGCTCTCAATTGTACTTATATACAAGTCCCCGCATACACACTCACGCAAAAAACCCTCCCCACATACACTTTCTTTCACCACGAATCTAAACCACAACCACAAATAACAGCCTCACCATTGACCACAATCTAGACACCCTCACAAATATTTAGATATTTAAACCCCTTTTGCCCTCAATTTAATTTCAAACCATCAACACTGCCTGCACAAAACTACATTTCACTTATTTCTCACAAAAATTAATATCACTTTTCTCCTTCTCTTTCTTTTTCTTTTTTCTTTTTCCTTCCCCTCACTGTCATATTCACAGCACATTTCAACACTTTCCTTCTAACTTACTTATGTTCACATATTCCTGACATAGCCAGCTGGTCAATACTCCTACCCTCCAAAAATTTCACACCTAACCACAACAAAATCTCTCCTCTCCCCCGCTCACCCATCTCACTCTTTCGACTACCTCTTTCACACTCTTACCCACCCACCCCGCCTACTTTGAATTGGCCTTTTGGCTAAGATCAAAGTGTAGTATCTGTTCCGATGGATACTGCACCCCATAGACTGGTATTGTCTTGGCCTTCGGGGCTTGATTTACGCCTGTCTATGGGTCTGTCCTGTGCAGTTCTAGGAGGTCCACCCTCCCAGGCTTCGCCTCCCCTCTTTGGGGAGGAGTAAGTTTATTGCTTACTGCCTGAGGCGCCCCTACCGGGGAATGCCGACGGGGCTGCCCAGGCAATTTTTAAACCCCACTTTCCCGACCCGACCTTGGGGCACATCTTACTTGTGGGAGTAAGATAAAAACTGGCCTTGTGCCTAACTCCTGGAGAGGAGTAAATCAATACTTTGAAATCATCTTCATTTCTTCAAATCTTTTTCTAAAACTATGATTCTACCTATACACCAAAGACACAGAGCTTCCCTCCTTCCCTCATCTTTCCCCAGCCCCTCAAAATCCATGCTACACCTCAACTTACAAATTGTATGTAAACATTTTAAACTTTACAAATTGTAGGTAATTGAAACCTTACCAATTGTACGTAAACATTTGGAACTTTACAAATTGTAAGTAAACATTTGAAACCTTAAAAATTGTAGGCAAACATTTGAAACCTTACAAATTGTAAGTAAACATTTTGAACCTTACAAATTGTAAGTCAACATTTTAAACTTGACAAATTGTAGGTAAACATTTGAAACCTTACAAATTGTCAGCAAACATTTATAACCTTACAAATTCTAGGAAAACATTTAAAACCTTACAAATTGTAGATTAACATTTGAAACCTTACAAATTGTAGATAAGCATTTGAAACTTTACAAATTGTAGGTAAACAATTGAAACCTTACAAATTGTCAGCAAACATTTATAACCTTACAAATTCTAGGAGAACATTTGAAACCTTACAAATTGTAGGTAAACATTTGAAACCTTACAAATTGTAGGTAAACAATTGAAACCTAACAAATTCTAGGTAAACATTTGGAACCTAACAAATTCTAGGTAAACATTTGGAACCTAACAAATTCTAGGTAAACATTTGGAACCTTACAAATTGTAGGTAAATATTTGAAACTTTACAAATTGTAGGTAAACAATTGAAACCTAACAAATTCTAGGTAAACATTTGGAACCTAACAAATTCTAGGTAAACATTTGGAACCTTACAAATTGTAGATTAACATTTGAAACCTAATATATTGTAGGTGAACATTTAAAACCTTACAAATTGTAGGTAAACATTTAGTATCTTACAAATTGTAGGTAAATATTTGAAACTTTACAAATTGTAGGTAAACAATTGAAACCTAACAAATTCTAGGTAAACATTTGAACCTTATAAATTCTAGGTAAACATTTGAACCTTATAAATTGTAAGTAAACATTTGAAACCTTACAAATTGTAGGGTAACATCTAAACCTTACAAATTGTAGGTAAAATCTTATCATCAGAGGAATTACATAGATAGATAAGTTGGCAGTGGAAAAGCCAAAATTCAAAATTTAAAAAAAATATTAAGTAATGGAGAGTGAGAATGTGTGTGTAAAAAGATATGGGGTCTGTCTGGTTGGTAAATGTCCGTTGATAAGGTGTCCACCGCCAACTTATCCATCTATGTAATTCCTTTGATGATAAGATTTTAATCTTTAAAAAGCCTTAGAATAATAAACATGTTTTTTACCGAGCATACCTTGCATTGAACAATCGAAGTTGAAATAAATTAATTTGTCATTCGTACATGTTTATCCCTCTTCTTTCATCTATCTTTATTTTTTTATGTATATATATATATATATATATATATATATATAAATATATATATGAAATATTTTTTTAAAAACTTATACACACACATATATATATACTAATTCTTATAACCATATACACACGTACATACACACCTATATATATATACATATCCACACATACACACATATATATATATATATATATATATATTATATATCTAAACACACACACACACACACACACACATATATATATATATATATATATATATATATATATATATATATATATACATTAATACCATAAAACTTATATACTGACAGCATTTATTCATATTAATACGTACAAACATTTGTACTCTTATGTTACTAAATAATATATACATACTTTTCGATATCTACCTCTTTCTGTCGAATAAAGCATTTCTACCTCATACATTATATTATCCCTCCTCTCAAAAGAAAACATTTACTTAACTTTCTTCCATATACTTACAATTCCATATTCAATACACACTATTTTTGCCAAGTCCAGAGGCTAATTTAGGCTGATCCTACCGATATTTATCCGACAAAATTATTTAAATACACGTTCATATCTACTATTCTTCTTTCACAATTCTCGATGCACTTTGATTCTATTATATTTTGGATATATCATACCGCTTATATGCAGAAAATGATAATCATCCTCGTCTCAGCATCTTTCGTTATCCATCCTTTCTAGCTATCCCTATTCTATTTGTGTACATTTATAGTATTAATACAAGGAACCCACAAAACAAGGCAAACAAACGAAATAAAATATACTAAAATAAAACCGATGCATGAGCGTACCACATAATGACCAGGTACAGGGCAGACAAACATAACGGTTAATTCTAGATACAAATAAGTTAAAACTATGAGAAAGGATTAAAATTAGATTTACTCTAGTGATTTTGAATAATATAAAATACTGAAATACAAAAATATAAAAAACAAAAATAAACATGCATAAACAATATAAACACATTGAAATTTATTTCAATAAAATAAAAATAAAACCAAATGTAGTGTAATAGTAGTTAGTGGACATCGGTGTTTGTAATTTAATGTCTACTTAGTGTATGCTACTTGAAATGTTTGCAGTTCAATGTAGTAGTAGTATATATATAAGTAAATATCAGATCTGAAGAACGTAGCCATCTTTGTTTACGTTACTAACTGACTAACCAAAGATGACTACTTTGCTCAGATCAGATATTTACAGAACTTAAAATGCTTATAACTTCTATTAAATAAATTTCTTTAACGTAAATAGATCAGAAATGAGTAGGTGAAGCAAAATAAATTGATTTTGATTAATTTTAAATAATTTATCTCGCAAATAGTAATGATTATCATATACATACATTTAATTCTTAAAGTATCGTTTGGTCATTAAATTATTAATTAAATCAAATTCTAATGCAACTATAACCAATTTTGTGAAGGCAATGGTGCTTTAATCTTTTCTATTTATAACATTATTAAACGTAAACAATCTTTCAATTAAATGAGGGTTTGCTAAGAATTTTAAAGCCAGTTTAAATGATTTTCCATTAAACAGTTGAAAAGCTTCCAAATTCCTTTCAAATTTCGAAATTTAAAAAAAATCGCATCCATTCACTATGGAGGTTCCCAAATGCCGGAGAGCCTTTTACTCCAGTAGCTTCTTTCCTCGTGTTGCCGGCCTTTAGAACTCCCTCCCTGCTCCCTGTTTCCCCGACGGTACCGACATGCAGAAATTTAAAACTAATGTGAACAAGCATCTTTAAGATGACCCCCCCCCAAAAAAACTTTCACCCTAATTCTCAGTAGCCCCCTACGTCTACAGTGGCAACTTGTCTTGTTTGAGGTGAACTATGTTAAATAAAATCATTTTTAAAAGCCAAAGAATAACGTGGCTGACTTGTTTACGAAGAAACCGAAATGCATTTTGATGGATTTAATTTCGATTATTTTTAAATTTTTAAATTTTCGTTTCATCTGATACTATTTCATTTTTTATTTCAATGTATATTCGATTAACAGTATAGAAAACAAATTAAATGTACAATTATCAAAGTTACATTGATGCGAGAAATACACATACGCACATGAAATTGTCAGTTTCTTTTCTTTTTACACCTTTAGGTTTCTTAGGTTTCTTTCTTCTCATTCTTTGTTCTCTCTCTCTCTCTCTCTCTCTCTCTCTCTCTCTCTCTCTCTCTCTCTCTCTCTCTCTCTCATCTACTTGTACACTCCTATTCCCGTCTTATACTACGTAATAGGTCGGAAATGCGTATTGGCGGTGGGGGGGGGGGGGGGGGCGTAGCAATCTCGCCTCTACAGCGGCGCATGGGAGTGAGGAGCGGCCCAATTGGCAGTCGAGGTATTTCGACACCAAAACGTGTGACAAACAAGCAAACAAAAAAATAAACATTCAACTACAATTGCCACCTAATGACGATAGGAAACTTCACCTGTCCAAAATGATGACGTGGATGGAAAAGGTTACATTACATGAAATGGTGAATTTTAACGTTTTTAAGAGTTGTATGATTTGCGGCATATGAACCCTTTTTATAGGCTGTTTAATAAACAAAGCAAATAGAAGAAACTTGTCTGTAATAAATTATTTTAAGTAATTAAAATAATGTATTACATTCTATTTGCTATGCATTCATGGGTTAATACCTCATTTAACAACCCCATTGATACATTGAACAACGGCACCGTATCCGTCGGTGTTTAGGTTCGTTTGTTTTGTTTTGTGTTTTACAGTGAAACATGATAGCAATGATACCGTACTCCATTGACATCTTTTTTTCTTTTTTCTTCGTTGGCCCAAAATTATCTGAGTTATCTCCTTTGGATTTAGATCCGAGCTGGATTTATTCTGGCCAACGTTAGAGAATGCGCTTACCTGTTCGGAAGTTAAAGAAACTCGTTCTACCCATGTGTAGGAAATTCAGAACGAGCCTGTCCTCTTTCTGGGGGGTCATTCAAGGCGTACACCGTTTTGTCCAGTGCCCCCAGGGAGCATGCCTTCCCAAACCCTAACAGGATTTGCTTCTAGATTAGATCTTCTGATGGCAGTCACTCGATACTAAAGGAAAATATAATTTTTTTACGTGCCACGATCGGAAAACGGAAAAATAGGATTATCAATAAGTTCCTAGCCTAAAACAACTTTTATGCAAAATTTGACTTTATTCATCAACATAGTCTCCTTCTAGGGTAATACATTGATTCCAATGTTTTTCTAACAATTCAATTCTTTTCGATTTGTCTTATGCCTCAAAATACGCTTCAATTTCCAATATCACTTCGTCATTGAACCAAATGTCTTTCTCTTTTGAGGTCTGCAAACAACCAGTAATCGCTGGGGACCAGATGGGAAAAAGAGGGTACGGGCGCAATTTGACATGGTGCATTGTCTTGGTGACAGAACACTGTTTCTTCTTCATTTATAGCCGTTTTGGGGGCGATTTATTCTTTCAAACGTACCAATAATGCTATATAATATTCTCTATTGATGGTTCTTCCTTTCTCAACGTAATCGATAAACAAAATACCTTGTGTATCCCAAAATTCGGAGGCAAAAACCTTGCCTGCTGATGTTTGCGTCTTTGGTCGCTTTGAGCGGATTTCACCTGCTGCTATCCATTCACCTGACTTCTGATTTGACTCCGGGGTGAACTGGTGGGTCCATATTTCATCGATTGTCACATATTGATGCATGCAAAAACTTTTTTGTTGTATCGAAACAGTTGTAAACAATGCTCTGAATCATCGTGTTGTTTTTCATCGACGGTGAGCAAACGCGGCACCCACTTTAAACACAGCTTTCTCATTGATAAATGTTCATGCAAAATGATGAATACACTGCCTTCTCATATCTTCAACTCTTCTGTTTCTCACACAACTTCAATTTTATGATCAACCAAAACTGACGATTTTTTTAATATTTGCCTGAACAACTACCTAAATTGGACGACCTGAGCGTAGCATTTGTGTTTGTATGACTGCATTTAAAGTCAGCATACCACCGCTTAACTGTTGTTTCTGACGTAGCAGAATCTAAATAAAGTGTTATTTAGACTCTAAAGCAATTGATTTTCTTGAATAGTATTTTCCCCATCAGAAAGCAATGCTTTATCAACACACAAAATTCAGATTTTTCCATTGTTTTCAAAATTTGCAACAGTAGCTTCACTTAAATAACTGTGTACCCCCTGCCCCGTACTAATGTGACGTCACCAATTTGGCCGTTCTTGAGTTCAGTTGATCATCTAGCACCGCTCGGGGAAAAGTTGGTGTACTGATGATGGTCGAAGATGTCAGAGGGTTCTTGTTCAACAATCACTGTTCTCCCACATTGTGATTAAAAGATCAGAGGGCAACTATGTGGCGTTGGTCAGCAACTTGTTACCACTGAGGAGCAAAGGGTCATTTCAAAGCAGAACAATGAAAGAAAAGTAATTAACAAATCCGTCGGTTGGTTTTTGTATAAGAATAATTATTTGGGTAGAAAAGTCGTTCAGTTACAAAAAGTGTACTTTCACACTTCTATCTTCTACTTCTGTGTTTCGGACCGGCAAATCTTATCAAGTTCTAGTCGATTTTTGATGGGCGATATCAACCCTAAGTCCGGGGTCCCTCTCTCAACGACGTGGATTTGGTGGGCGAGTCTAAGTGCCTCTGTTGAGGCTCTCTTTCTGTCTCTGGCGAGGTTTGTTACGCTTTCCTTATATTGAGAAAAAGATGTTTTGAGACTGAGCGTAACTCCGCCCCTTCTTCCAGTAGAATTTAATTCAATAACAAAAAAAATACTTTCTCATTATTATTTATTTCCATATTGGGAATTTCTACTCATGAGAATCCACCCTCTTGGCTATGAGTGGTCAAGGAAATTCTACCTCGTTATATTCTTTCCTTCTTCCTTATCTGTTTCTATCTCCTACTGTTGCCTCCGTAGGGGGGATTCCTCTTTCCTCAAAACGTATTTCCATTAATTTATATTCACGATAAAGACGGGAAAATGTCATTCAGCAGACATCTCACCTCCCCTATCGCCCCAAACGGCCATGCTGGGCTCGGCAATGCATGGGGTCCCAGTAAAACAATTTAATTGTTATCTCTTGCAAATAGTTTTGATTGCAGGGTACATGCTATCTCAACATATCGATGTCCATTTAATGCCGAGAATATAAACAGCTTTGTGACACAGCGAACATCTGGCGGGTCACTCGTTTCTGACCCTCGCCTCTTCATATCTCAAATCTCGAGGCAAAGCAAACAACCCCATCCTCTCTTACTAATGTTCTCCGGTCTCTTCTCGTGTAAAAACACTTTTTTGTAAATTCCTTTTTCGTTCATAATCATGAAAGAGATTAAAATGAGAATGTGGTTTTGTTTATTTAACAAAACCACATTCTCATTTTAATCTCTTTCAATCTGATAATATTGTCCCAATTCGACATTATCTCGACAAACAAAAAAACCTATTGTCTTGTGACATATGAAAACCAGGTGGCTCATGACGAATGTCATCGCTTCATTTGGGGATTCCCAATCTCCCAAAATATCAAGTAAAGAAAACAACTTGTTCTTTCTCTTATCACTTGGGTTTCTCTTGATGCAAAACCAAGCTGAAAGCCTTCTTAGGGAAACCCAGGGTATGTATCGAATCAATCCTTTTCCGTTCGATAATATTGTCACACCTGTATTTGCAAACTAATAATCCGATAAGACATGCTATTTGATGGTTAGTACTTTATAAAAATCATATGGATTTTTTATTAATGGTGTCATCTATATGTCAACTCCGAGACAGACAAAACGGTGCCATACTTTTCTGCATCATTCCAATTCTTTTATCATAGTTTAATTCGTTTCATATAAACTTACGTTTTTGTAAATGATTATAGTGAATAACATAAAAACATAGTCGCCAACAAATGTAGTCAGATATTAAATTTATATTGTCTATAATTATAAAATTATCGGATAAAAAAGCGGCCTATGAGCTACCATCAAGTTACCACCACCACCCAGCTATCCCTCTCCCACTATGCTACCATGCTCCTCGATCTCCTTTTCCTCTACCTCCACTACCCACCTACTTTGTTATCCACTCCATGTCCAACATTGCTAGAAAATCGCTACAAGAATGTTCAACTAACAATTTCACGTTAAACACCCACGACCCGCACTCTTCTCTCACCCTAACACTCTCTCCTACCCCCCTAATGTGTATATTATGGATGTCTTACTCTCACCACAGCATTTAATATATAAATATTGATTCTGTAATTTCATCATGTTTATTCTTGATAAAAGTCTTATATATGTACAAAATATTGAATCAAATCATGACTCTGTGTTTATTTTTTTGGTTTTGTTCTTTTGTATCTAACTTATTTTAAAAGTTTTTAGAACGGGTGTGCGTTTGAGTGCCCCACCCCCCACCCCCTTAAGGTAAAGTTTACAAAAAATAATATTACTCACCGGATTGCTGAGAATATATATTTCAAAATTCATAATGATCAGAAAAAAAATGTAAAACTTTATATAAATGCACCCCCATAAATGTCAACATTTACAAAATAAAAATGTGTCCAACTCACCATATTTTTTAGAATATATATTCCAAAATTAATAATAATCCGTTCATTAGTTCAGGAGATTATATATATTTTTATGGAAATCGCTCCAGACAAGGTATGAAGCCACTTGATGTTAGGGGCTAAAAAATACTACTTTACGGTCAAAAACTTGCCAACGAAAAATGTTAGATGGATAGATTATGACCCAGAAAACAGCAATTCTTTGTCAAAAACATCGTTCATGAAATATGAGGACGAAAGGACAAAATAAGAAAAGGGAAGCGAAAATTATGATGAGGAATTATGATTTTTGGGTCAAACTTTTGCTCTGAGCTGAGCATGTGAATATGTGTTTCACTAATTTTCAAAATTGTTTTTTACGCGTATGCAATGCTTTTAGTGCACAATTAAAAAAGTAGTAGAAGAAAAAAAAAACATTTTACCCAAAAATTATTTCATCGCGAAGTGTTTGACATAAAATCTGTTCAGAGATTTTGATTCCCAATTTTTTCACCCCGGAGAGTTTGACCTAAAATCTTTTCACCTCAGTGAGTTTTACCCAACTATTTTTTGGGGGAAGAGGAAAATTTGCCCCAAGATTTGGACCAGATATTTTCATATGAAATGTTAAGACATTTCGTTTAATTAATTATTTATTGGGCAAACAATACCGTAATTATTAAATTTAACTTTCAAAATCCTATCTTCTTTTAAATATTGGTAAAAAAGGCATACGTTTAAAAAAAAATAATGTAAAAATACTTCCTGGCAAGCCAGGTAAGTACATTTGGTTAAAAATAACATTGTAACATACAATTCAAAATATTCTACTGAATATTTTGAATTGTTCTAATTACAAGTTTTTACAATATGTTTTTATTGCTTCATTACATTTTACAACATCGAATAAATTATGTTTATTTTAAATATGTTGATCAGAAAAACATGTATGAAAAAATATTTATGTTTTCAAAAATATTTCAGTGATGCATGAATGTCAGTTCTGAAACACCGTAGTTGCCGAGAGAAAACATTAGCAGAGACAGAAAAATGGCATCCCTAGAAGAAGGGAAACTTTTCGAGTTGCACACATGCATGGAATTCATTTAGAACAAACAATATTTCAGTCACGGAAATTATTGAGAGTGAAATGATTTTCACAAAACAACATTCTTCTTCTTTTTTTACTTAAATCATGTTTTAGTAAAAATAACCTAAATAAAAACAGTAAATTATAACAAGTTTTATACACGTGAAATTTCGAAATAAAAGTTCAGCTGAAAAAATATAATCACCATTTTTATAAACAAGTCGAGAACGAAGCTAAGGGCACATAAATAATAAAGTGTATAATTTCTTAGTTAAGATTTTTTTTATATAAAAAAGGGTAAAACATTATTTTACCCTTTTTTAGGATTAAAAATTTTTCAACCCCCTCAAAAGTGGTAAAATAATGTTTTTCCTTAGTTTTGTATTTACCCTTTTTATTTTCAAATTGTTCCCTGTCCTTAATTATAAAATTCTAAGCTAAGCTAAGATGGACATCGCACACTATAATGGTTGCCACTTGTTAACACTGATTGATTGCGGCCACACATATTTTTCGATCTGGCAGCCGCTGCTACGGCAAGACACTGCACATGTAATGCGACAGTTAGAGTCAGTGTTTTTCGAATGTGCCCCCCCCCCCATCCAGCCTAGCGCCTGGCAGATAATGACACTACCTTCTGCAGTCAGCAATCTAGATGGTTCATGACTGAATGGGGCATATGATTTTGACCGCACTGTGCCATCTGGAAATGATATCAGAAACAGATTGCTGCACAAAAGAGTTGCCCTGTTATAAGGCTGTCTATTTGTACAACGTGTCGTCCTCCAAAAATGATGTGTTCACCAATTTGTTACATTCATACCGGATCCGAGTGAAAGGGATCGATGTTGTGCCTCCGCCAGACCACCAAAGAATCTCGGCATGGTACAAAGAGGGGGACGGAGTTTGGGTGAAGAATCGATATAGATGATGCACATCGAAATTTAGAACAGGTTTCATTATTAGGGTAACCAAACCACTAGAGTAGTTTTGGTATTATTTTGCTCTTAAACTTTAGACCGTCATGTGCTACAAAGGAATTTTCAGTTTTTTAAAGAAGGTCAAGTTCAATTTCTAATACCTATGACGCCTAGAAAATCTGCAATGGACGTGTCCCAGCATTAGGTTCCCTACATTAAACTGACCTTGTGCTAAATTTGCCCATTTTGACTAACAGCATGGATACTCATATTTATCTAACCAAAAGTTTCTCAACTTTGGGGCCTTTAGGGCCAGGAGATATTTTCACAAAGCCAAATTTGAATGGGAAAAGACACACAAAATTAAGGACACATAAAATATAGGTATGGAGTATTTTTGTAATTAATAATTATTATTTGAAATTAAAATATTAAATCTATTAAGTTAAATTTAAATATCAAGCAAATAGCCGATTTTGCTATTGTAAATTTATTTTACCTTCAAAATGGATTTTATGGTTTTGAATTTCTGAAAATGTTAAACTCTTCTTTAACTTCAATCATGTTTTCATCAACTTGTGTTTTTACTACTGGGATTAGTGTCATCGTACTATCCAAACTACTTCCCTAGTTGAGAGACGAATGTGGGGTGATAAGAACTCAAATTGACATGAAAGGGCTATAAAGAACTCAAAAGGGGGTCACGGTCAAAATAAGGTTGAGAAACACTGATCTAACCAATGCGTGTGGCTTGTTATTGGCATCAGTTGAATGACTAACCTTTATTTTTAATTATGAATCATTTTGTTAACAGAAAATGATTATTTAACCTTATTTTGGGCATCTAGAGAACGAAACACAAGGTCAGCATTTAGTGGACCGCCATCGGTTGATGTCCCCGGGTTATGCGTTGTCGTTGATTGAAAGAAGCCATATTCGTTTTTGTTCTGATGCAATAATTGCCTTCTCAAGGTTAGTGATGACACAGACTGAAATGTTTGCAAAATAACTGGCAGTGCAAAGATTTCAAAAATGTCATGTAAAACAAAATGTCGGTTATGTTGATAGTTTTAAAAAGAAATAAAATATATGTCAATGAAAACAACTAAAAAAAATATTGTATTGTCAGGTGTTGGCAATGGGTAATACCAAAATAATGTTGTTTAAGGTTAATAATGACCCACTATTTCTTGTGCTTTGTCTCAAATGAGTATTTATCTTCTTTTTTTTATGTGGGGAGGCGTATTGTTTCTGATGCTTGATAGAACATGACCTTTTTATTATTTTCGTTTTTACTTCTCTTTATTAATTCAAGGCATTTATTTGCTTTCAAATTTATTATTTCGTATTCATCTTTCTTGTTCTTAATTATTCTTTTTTATTTTTTTCCTTTGGTTCTTTTTTTCGTGAAAGATCAGCACTGATTAGTTGCCAGTCAAGTTTCATTCACTTAGTTATTCTTAGTGAGTGACAATTTGCAAGTATCTCTGAAACGTATAGTTGGTCTTGTACTCCTAGTGATTGCTTCACTTTCCGGATTACTTTGCTCTCTCTCCTTCGACCTATTTCTCATATTTCTTTATCTGGGAGATCTAGATCTGTCTCACCCTAAGCTGTAGCCAGAATCGTCTTCTTAAATTATTTGATCTTCATCCGAATTTTCAAACTGATTCTGGCTCACTTGATCATGCATTATTTCTTCTTCTGACGTTTCATTCTGTAAAGGTTGTTCTACTAAATCATTAATGGAAGGAATTCTAGAGATTCCTTCATCATTTTGCTCTTTATATTTGCCTTCGGGTCTTATTTGACACTGTTTCTCTTTTCTCTTTTTATTATAGCTGTATTGTGGCTTTTTTGCATGATAAATTCTGCCCTTTCTGGATTAGACTATCTTTTTAACCATATGTTTTCATTTGTGGAATACAACATCGTTAGCGGAGCTCTAATTTGCCTTCCTATTAAAGCTGATGGGCTTTCTAGTCTTCCAGCATGTAGTATTGTGCGATAACTTAAAAGTAGCCTTGGTAGAAAAAACTTATATTTTTTCTTTTTGCTAAGAACATGCTTTTCGTCCCGTTTTTACAGTCTGCACCATTTTTTCTGCTAACCCATTCGATTGAGGTTGATAGGGTGTAAACTGTATACAGTTTACGCCCTATTTTTTTTTGTTTTAACCATATACTAAGATCTTCGTCACAAAGACATGGTGAATTGTCGGATACCGGGGTTTTTTGTATGCCGTTTCTGGAAAATATGACTCTTATTGTAGAACTGTTCTTGTCTGGCAGACAGATTACTCCAGGCCAGCCTGAAAAAGAGTCTACTAGTATTAATAAGAGTCCCACTCTAGAAATGTATGCATGATCCATATGCACACAGCTCCATGGATCCACTTTTCTGGGCCATAAATGTAAAGTAGTCTGTGTAAACTGTCTTAATTCGTTATATTTTTTTGCATATTTTTCGACATCTCATGAATATTCTGGTCACCATGCTTCTAATTTTATCCTCTTTTGTGTGAACGTTATTCCATAGTGTATATCATCATGTACACTTTTTATCAGCAATTTTCTATATGTTTCTGGGGGAATTATCAGATTCCCATTATAAATCACTCTATTTTATATTGTTAATTTATGTCTTATTTCTTTTTGGGTCTTTCCTCCCTGGAACAATTTCCCCATATGTTTTTCTTATTCTAGATGTTATCCTACTTAACACTGTATCATGTCTAGTTTCTGCAACCATTCTATCTAAAAACAAGCAAAACACTAGTCTTTATCCAATGTAAGAATGTATCTTCAAATTCTTCTGTTTTATCTTTTGACTCCTTGTAAAATCGCAATCTTGATAGTGTGGAATTGAATTTCCTTTCACATAATCTATATCAAAGTCAAATGACATTAATTTTATTTCCCATCTTAGTATTATCGATGTTGTGAATTTAGGTTAATTCTTTTCTTGAATTGAATATAAATTTTAATAGTCTATGGTCACTTCTCAAAATAATTTTTTTTCAATAAAAAAATTGGCAGGCTCTAGTGGTTGTCCATATAATGGCCAATGCTTTATTCTCTATATTTGAATAATTAAATTCAGTATTTGTTAGTCGGATGTCCTTCTTGTGATAATATTCTAGATATCGAATGTCCGCTTACATCATTGGTTAACATAATGTCCTTTTGAGGATCAAAAATCTTTACTATTGGTTTCTTTGCCATAATTAATTTGAATCTATTAAATGCTTTTTGTTGTTCCTGAGGCTTTTAATTTCCGATGAGAGCGCTCAATGATTCTGTTGCAAGCTGGGTGATAACTAGTAGTCCTAGTAACAAAATATATTACAGTCATGTACGGTTGAAGCAAAATCCTGAATATGGGGGATAGGGTAACGATCGGGAATTGTAGTAGAGTTCAGCCGACGGAAATCTCCTGTAGGAAGCCAGTCCCCAGAATGCTTCGGAACCATATTTAAAAGGCTAGATACGCAAGGACTAGATGAGGGTCGAATAATCCCTATCTCCAGCTAGGGATTATTCGACCCTCATCTAGTGATTGCCTAAAGGCTGACTGCCTTTAATTTCTTCCGTGAAAGGTGCCTAGGACGAGCAAAAATGGGAGCCATGGTTGTTTCAATGAAATGCATAGTGGAATGAGCAGGTTTGTTTATGTCAAAGTTCAAGTTCGTTAGGTCAGGAATTCAACAACAAATCATAAAGATTGTCAGCAGAAGCAATAAAAAAATTACAGGACTAATCAGCTGTTTATTAGCTTTCCTACCCAATAATGACAGATTAGTGCTAGAATCCCTCAGTCTACATCTACGCATATCAACCATCAAGTCAAAGTGGTGCAAGAAATCAGCACCTAAGATGGGGTTGGGGACGTCAGCAATGATAAAAATCCACAAGAAATCTCTGCGTAGTTGCAAGTCCAAGGATCGTGCAACTTGACCAAACGTGGGTATAGGAGAACGGTTTACAGCCTGAAGAACAACCGTTAAAGTGTGTGTGGGGGGGGGGGGCTTTTCTTTGAAAAAGCTTAGACGCCCCAGTGTTTACTAACAAGTTATACTGGGAAATGTAGTCTCTGACGTAGAACGTATGACCTGTGGGTAGCTTCTGGGTAGAAAGCATCAAGCTGATCTCTCCCTTCTCTCCTTTCCCTGGTCCCGGGGTGTACATATACACCTCGGGACCTGCGACACTGGTAGGCCGAATCGCCGAAGCATATGTGGAACATGTGTGAACCCTCTGCATATGGTAATATCCTGGTCGCGGCGCCGGATTGTTAACCCCAGCTGTGCAGATCGTTGTGGCAATAAAAAAAAAATAGATCCAAGTCCCTCTAGGCTGGGATGGCGAAAATGATGATGATGACGTCGCCGATCAGGTCGTCTCGTCCAGCTACAAACACACTCCCATGTTGAAACTGTTTATAACAGCGAGCGATCACTGGACGAACAGCAACCGGCTAGCTCTGTGGAGCGAAGGATAATTCAAGCATAACAAAAGGAAAAGAACAATGTTCAACAACTCGGTCTGTGTTTTTTTCTTGTATAGAAGAGTAATTATTAATAAAAATAAAAGAATTGATTTTACATTGGTCAATGGTAGGATTAATGTCCACCGTGCTCATAAATGTCTTTAGCAAGGGTTGTTTTTTGCTAAGTTATTTCGCAAGTTCTCTGTGTGTGCGCATGTGCGTGCAAATTCTTTACACAAGTGGTTGTCTAAGTCACAAGCTTAACGGGCGAAGGCGGTGGCTAGAATTTCGTCTAGTCTGGTTCTTCAGCGCATGCCACTTCAGTCTTAACCTGGCGTCAATTCAACTCTTCTCGTGCGTGAAAAAAACACCTTCTTTTATTGAAACGGCAGTATCTTTTTTATGTCTCTCTCGTCCTCTGCAGTCGTACACACCCCTCTCTCCGCCATCTTACTCTCTGCCTGTCTTCCTTTACCCTTCTCCCTGTCTGTCTGTCTTCCTCTCCCAAGGAGCGTGAGGACGGGCGTCTCACTCCTTTTTTCTCACAATAAATGGGATTTCCCCGTAACCCACCGTCACCATAAATAAACGATGACAGGCTCACATAAATCTCTGTCAAGAGTGTTTTGTGTCTTCCTGGTCGTGACATCTTCAAAACAATCGTAAAAAAATTGTGTCTCTGAAAACGCGCCATTCACCCAAACAATACTATCATATTATTGATATTTCAGAATAAAAATTGCGATATTGAATTCTCTAATCTCTACCTTCCAGCTGATAACTGCCTCATCGCCTCTGGTGGGAATTGATTTTGAATACCTTACACGATTCCGCGAGACTAGCACATCACCAGGGTACCCGATCCCCATTGGCCCCCGGATACTTTGTCATACATGCAATAACTGCTAGCATCTCTACGATACTGTGCCGGTGAAGGGGAGCGATGATGGTGTCGACGCCTAGACAGCTTTAGACCTCAACTTCCCTAGAAAGATTGTCGATCGACTTTTGCATGGCTGCATAAGCAGGGTCAGGTGTTGGCTTTGCAGACACTGCACATAACCCCTATGACCTTGTTAGCCAAGGAAGCCTGTCGTGAGGATAGCCTGTACAGCAGATGGCAAACACGACACGAACAGCTGCCTCAACAAACCGCTGTCCATTGGGGCCTCTTCCGCCAACTCACACATTTGTTTAAGTAATTGTGTTGGCAACCAATCCCTCAGCAACTCGTCATATACCAGAGTTTGGAATCGACGCTTAGCAGAAAGCATCGTATGCCGAAGTATTTCCCACCTAACATGATGTGACTTGTTTTTCTTGCATTTCACATGGACAATTAAAATTTCTATAACTTAATGTTAATATTAATGTTAATGTTAATGTTATTTTTTTTAAATTAAAAATAAGTTTCAGAAAAATGCTAAAATGTATTTGACTGTAACACATTAGGAATATATATAAAAAAACGTATCTTTGAAAGTCGTTTTCATCTCAATGCTCTTCGTTTTCATTTTTGTTCTTTGTTTTAAGAATTTGATTAATAAATTAGTTAACATTTTTAGGTTTCTTCTAGACTCTAATTCAGCTTGTTCTTACATAACTTTCCAAAGTAGTTTTATTTATTTTTCCATCTGCCCCCTATCTCTAATGACCCATACAATGTTAGGGTGGGGGGGGTTCTATTGGTTTCTTATTTGTTCAAATATTTATGGTTAGTACTCCTTAAAAAGTATTTATGTTTAGTAATATTTTTTTTAAAGTAATTTTAATTTTAAATTTTTATCTGTTTGTACATTTTAAAACTTAACTCCTATTATATTCTTCAATTTAAAATGAGTCCCCCCCCCCACTTGCTTATTTTATTTGTAGGTAATTATTTAAAAATGTTTCAGTCATCTTCGTCGGATTAACTAATTTAAAAAATAAATTGTAGCAAAGTATGTTATTATATTGCCAATAACATGGTACAACGATAGCAAATGAAAATTGGCTAGTTAGAAGCAAAGCTTACATGTTATTTAGCTCTGACTTGTAAAATCTGACAAGATAATTTATATGTTAGATTGAATCTTTTTAAAACAATAGTCTCATTCTTCTACTATAAAAGAAATTGTCAGCTAAATATTTTTAAATAAATAAAACGAATGACACTTTTCAAATATATTTAAAATTGCAACAATTAGATGTGTATTAAAATTACATTAAGATAAAAAGAATTCAAATTGTAGGCTTTTAGAACTGGTTAAGTCGATGGACTAACAGGGTACAATTTTGTAACAATGCATTCTGAAATTTTTTTACATATGTGTGGAAGGTGGTAACGTATGTATACACGCGAATAAGTGTATTATTATTATTATTATTTTACAGATTGCTTAACTCTTATGATGTATCAGCAGATAAAGGCAATGTAAATTGATTCTTGAAAAAGGAAAGAAATGACATCATCCAAAAGAAACAAATAGAAATGTAATTCTGTAAATTGCCTCCAATTCGGAATTGTTTTCAAGAAATATTCCCCAAATAGATGAGAGCACTACCAAATAGAAAGTATGCCATCCTTGTGTCTTATTCTAACAGATGATAGTACTACCAAATAGAAAGTATGCCATCCTTGTGTCTTATTCTAACAGATGATAGTACTACCAAATAGAAAGTATGCCATCCTTGTGTCTTATTCTAACAGATGATAGTACTACCAAATAGAAAGTATGCCATCCTTGTGTCTTATTCTAACAATAATAATGGAGTCTTTGGTGTTTTTAGATTTTTCTTAGAAAAAGAAGTTTTCTCTATCAGTCACATTTTATAAGTGGATATTCTTTTTTATGTTTGCTTATTGTTTGAGGTATATAAACTATTGAACAGTGAAAACGTTACATTAATTATAAGATTTCTTGAGTTAATTAACTTGCTACAAAGAAATATGAAGAAAAGAACTTTCCATCGCTTTTTACTCTCATGTCATTGTCCACATTCTGCGGTAAAATTAGTTAATTCTGTTAATAGTTTTATTAAACTTTACAGTTTAAAAAAGTTCTCGCTATCAACTCTTATTAAATAGTAAACTATTTGTTTTTTTGTGTTAATTATTTATGTTTATGTGTTTAGACTATCGTCCATAAAGGATGACATTGGTGACGTTTGGTCCTATAAATTATGGCCAATATATCGTGAGCTCATGCATTACTATTTCTCTATAAGCATTTATAGCTCCCTATATTTTCATTGCTTTCTTTTAGAAGTGGGAAAGAAAATAAGTTCTTTTGAATTTTGTAGAATGAATGTCATGTCATGTCAGAAATGAATGTCATGTCAGAAAGTTGTTGTTATTGAATTCAAATGGGCTTATCTTAGCAATGTATCAACATTAATCTTTGTGGAACCTCAATTAAATAACATTGGAAGAATCATTAATTATTACTCAAACATTCTTATTTCATCATTTGTATAAAGATTGAATATAACAAAATTAATGTAGAATTTATGAATGTTTCATAAATCTTCACTTAATCAAAACATTGTATGAAATATTTAGTGATTTTCTAAAATATTTAAGAATAAACCTTAAAAAAATGAACAATATCACTATTTTATTATGTTGCAAAGATTTTAGATTTAAATCTTGAGTTAAAAATATCTTTTTGATTGAAAACTTTTCAATTATATTTTTTAATTTAAAATGTTATCTTATGTTTAGAAACAAACGTATATATCGTAGTAATAAGTATTGTTATCTTTTTGCCATAAATGGATGTTTAAATGAAACTTTTATCAATTAAAATAGATTTTTTAAATAAAACTTTTATCAATTAAAATCGATTTTTAAATGAAACTTTTATCAATGAAAATGGATTTTTAAATGAAACTTTTATTAATTAAAATCGATTTTTTAAATTAAACTTTTATCAATTCAAATGGATTTTTTAAATTAAACTTTTATCAATTAAAATAGAATTTTTAAATAAAACTTTTATCAATTAAAATCAATTTTTAAATGAAACTTTTATCAATTAAAATAGAATTTTTAAATAAAACTTTTATCAATTAAAATAAATTTTTAAATGAAACTTTTATCAATTCAAATGGATTTTTAAAATTAAACTTTTATCAATTAAAATAAAAATCAAACTATTACAGTTAGATGAATCCATTAAAGTCATTTTATTTCAAACCATATTTTAGAAATCAAATACATAAAATTGACTTTTTGTTTCTTAAAATTAAATACATTTTATATTTTTGTTGAATTTCATTTGAAAATGTTTTTAATAATCTAAGGTTTTATTTAAAGTTTCATGAATTTCAATAAATAAAAACAACTTATAATAGAAAAAAGAAATATAAAAAAACATCAATTTACACAATCACAATTTAATAAGCTGTCAAACAATTTAAATGAAAATTAATGATTAAAAGAATCTTTAAATTAAACTTCTTTTCAAATGATCAGATGAACGTCTGTATCATGATACATTGGTGGGAGGCTCGTGTTGTTTGGAAGCAGAGTGTGACAGTTTTTAATACAATTTACTCTCATTAGATGCATGCTTATAGAGTCTCCTTATACCATTCCTTGCAGTCTTGTAATCATGCAATATGTTTTCAATAATTATCTATCTTTCCCACATGCAGAACGTCTGCAGACCAGATAAGTATAACAATATTCATTTCATGTATTGCTTTCATCGTCTCACTTTTTTCTTAAATGATTTGTTTTATAGTTTTATATTTAGGAATTAAAAAAAAATGTGCATCACTAAACAAAGATGACCCCAAAAAATAACGAAAACAGAAAACAGAACTGTAAATCTTCACATGTAAATTTTCTTCATTAATTTTGCTTTATTTGAGAGCAGGCTGAAAATAGTCATCGCTTTTAAGCAAGCTGACATACGAGGCCTGTCTAAAAAGTATCCGACCGATTTTCTTGGTCACCAGAAGTGCACCGCACCATCCACTACAATCTGCTACTTTTAATATAAAAGAAGTCAAAGTTTCCATGTGATCATTGTGTAGATTTACTATGAAGATAAATAACAATTGAACACTTTCATTTCATTTAGTGTTTGGCTCAACAAATAATAAAAATCTTTTTTTCGATCAAATTGACTTCACGATTTCTTTGTACAAAAGTGATTCACAGATTTTTTCTATTATTTAATCATTCTGATATTAATATTAAATGTTTACTAATATATTTTATTTTTAAAGATGCAATTATCATTTCAGGTTGGCTTTTTTAATTATCGTATTTAAAACAAATAAACTCAATTAATTACACTTCATTTATTAGAATTATCGTAATTATTGTCAAGAAATTCTCAAGTTCATTTGTTTTTGTTTTTCCTTTTTGAAACTAAAACAAAAACAATTTAGAATGAATTTGACTTTGGAATCTTTTCATGCAATCAAACTTGAAAATCATTCTTTATAAACAGAGAAAAAAAATCAGAAATGTTATGGTAAAAAGATTGAAAAATACATCTTTAAGATGAGTCCTCAGTGATGTGTTGGTTCCATCAATTGTTTTGGGTTTTTCAACATCATACAAGGCCTTGCTTTGATCGAAAATCGGTCACCACTTCAAAAGTGGCATGATAGTCAGTGACACTTTTGTACTTTTCTGCCTAAGATTGTGTGGACGAATTGGTCACTGTCGGAAGGAGATTTCTGGCCTTGTATCTGATGGTGAGGCTCCAATTTAGTTGTCATCACTCACAGATTCACTCTGAGTGGTAGTACCTGTCAAGGCACCATCTATGGATTCAATGGATTCTATTGTTAACAGACTATTTATTTACAAAATATATGTCTACAAAACAAATGAATCTACAAACCGTTCATATACAAAACATATGCACGGTTTCGGTATAAAATGACCTAACGAGGGTTGGCATGCCATGCAACTTAACAATCAACCAACCAACCCTCTCATCTGCTTTACCTGCTTCTTCGAATTCCATTTATTCCTGCTTTTTCAGAGGCTCTCTTGACATTGATGAGTGCAATAACTTGAGGATGTTAGAAACTAGCGGCCATTTTATGTTCATTTTTGGACTTTTATGGGTAAGATTGGGGGAACAGAAGCTTTAAGGGACCGGGAAATGTGGGATGAGAATTCGTGGCCCTGCACCTACATGAATATTAGACAAAATAAGCAATCATGGAGATGAAAACTCTTCTGTTTAGGTCAGTAGGAAAAATATATCCACTTGAATATTATTCATACCCAGCCAAAGTATTATCAGGGAAAAATCAAATTGAAATGAATTATATTAGTGACAATAACGCAGTGGGAAAAACTAATTAAATAATGGGCTAGCCCAAATCATCTAGCGATATGTAAGATGGATTGGTATTTGTATCTGACTTTGAAAATCTGACTTCTCTTTATATGTTAGATGTATTTATATATCTATCTCTATATACATATAGTTACACATATGGATAAGCATATTTCATTTTGATCAAAGGCAGTGCAATTTTATTGTGGGATCTATGATGCTTAACATCTATAAAAGAGAAATACAATACTTTATTTTATTTATAACTTGATAATTATAGAAATTAAAAATAAGAATAGAAATAGGTTTAGAACTTGTAGAAGGTGTACACAAAATTCCTAATTGATTCTTGGGGAAACTCACCGAAATCTATTTCATTTAGTGTCACACATCCCTCCACCATTCCACCCAATCAATGCTGAGTACATCCTTGGGGCCCACTCCATGAATTAAATATCATAACATGTAAAAAATAAAAATATAAAAGGTAATATGGTATTATGGGCTGGGTGCAAAAGAATATAGGGTTTCTCATCCAGAAACACCGGGTTTTCCTGCATACATCATCTATTAGCAAACATTTAATAATTATGAAAAGAAAAATATTCCCCGGCCCAACTATTTCCATGTTTTTTTTTCTCCCTTTGTCCATCTCTCTATCTTTTTTGTAATGTTTTGAGGGAACTTTTGTGAACTGACGTTGAAACTGGTGATGGCCGAATCATGGCGGAAACTGCCCATAACTTTCTGATCCATAGTCTTTATTTTTTTCCTTCCTGACAGAACTGGATTCATGTGGCAAGGTGAGACGAGCTCTGCACTTAACCATCAAAATAATAGGCATCCATCTCTTTCTCTATGTATTCATCATTTCGTTGAATTTGCTGAGCCAGGCTTTCCGGTTGCTCGGGGGCA
Organism: Sepiola atlantica; assembly: GCA_963556195.1. NCBI lineage: Eukaryota > Metazoa > Mollusca > Cephalopoda > Sepiida > Sepiolidae > Sepiola > Sepiola atlantica. The sequence continues at coordinate 38,707,201 of OY744547.1, read as the reverse complement.
AAACTGCAGGTGAGTCTCTCTTTCTATCAATCTCTTTCACGCGCGCAAAAAATATATTTTATAATCTATATATAAGTTTGTTGACCAAAGCAGATGCGTTTTATATGATAGTATATATATATATATATATATATATATATATATATATATAAATATCCTCCACTCCCCTAGAAAACCTCTAGATGGGCACTGTAAGTGTAGTATAAACACAGCACGTCGCTAGCTATAAATGCATCGTTCCTTTCATAAAGTTGAACGCTCTTATGACGTCAAGCCGCCAAAATAAGTGTTAAAATTATCACTGTTTATTTAGCTATCCAGCGGTGGCCGAGTGGTTCTAGGTGTCGGGATTTGAGTTATAAAATACTCGTAGCCTGGGGTTTCGAATCACACGACCAGTAGTGAATAGTTATATCTCTATGCTGATGAGTCCCGATTAAAAAGGACGAAACGTATACGTACATAGATAATAAACAAAAAAAAACATATATTTATATATATATATATATATATATATATATATATATATATATGCACTGATTAGAGCAAAAGGCTCGAAACAATATAATTTAATATTTATTTATGAATATTATTATAAAGTCCCTTTAAGAAAATCAAAGTTGAGCAGATATTAGGAGATATTGAAAAATAGACATTCACTTAAACTACAAAGCAAGACTCTGAGTAAGTTCGTTGAGTCCTCTAGTTTGTCTTCATGTCTATGCTGTGTTTGGCATAAATACAACTTAAATTCTCTGTATCACGTGATAATTTCATATGGCCGAGAGTATAAAGTGAAAGCGTGTGGAGTACCAGGTGGCTCTGTGAACCAGGTCCACACGTCGTGACCGTCTAAAATTATCACTGATGAGAGCAACAAGCTCAGAACGACGTCGTCTGTAAGTAAAATATAATTTAATATTTATTAATATATATATATATATTAAATTATATACATATATAGTCTAAAGAAGCTTTGAGTTATTGCATAAGCCAACTTACCGCTGGAAAATTTACAAATAAAAAAGGGGATTCAAGTATATAACAGTGAAAAAAAACAGGAGACCTTAACTTGAATTATGAAATATTAAATGGAGATCATCAGCTGTTTACCATGTAACTGTTTCGGAGATTTTAAAACAGAACAGTTATAAAATTCATGGCTCTCCAGTGCTACTGATCAAACAGGACCGGCAGCACAGTTATAAAAGTGTGTGGGGGGGGGGGGGGGGGGCTCTCCTAAAAAGTGGGGGGGGGGCCCGTTTAAACACATGCATATATAACTTCATTATTGATGACCGTAAAGTGGGGGGGGGGGCCAAGTCAAAAAGTGGGGGGCTTGTGCCCCCTCTGCCCCCCGGTGCCGCCGTCCATGTCAAATGACCACTTCCCCAATAACCAAATGTAGAAACAATTCATTTTTTTTTCACTAATATGTATAAGTAAATAAATAATAATAATAATAATAATAATATTAATAAAACATTACCCTTAAGACTACAGTGTGATATAGTAATTTGCATATCAAATAATACTAATTATAACAACAACAATAATAATGATAATAATAATAATAATAATAATAATAATAATAATAATATTAATAAAACATTACCCTTAAGACTACAGTGTGATATAGTAATTTGCATATCAAATAATACTAATTATAACAACAACAATAATAATGATAATAATAATAATAATAATAATAATAATAATAATAATAATAATAATAATAATATTAATAAAACATTACCCTTAAGACTACAGTGTGATATAGTAATTTGCATATCAAATAATACTAATTATAACAACAACAATAATAATGATAATAATAATAATAATAATAATAATAATAATAATATTAATAAAACATTACCCTTAAGACTACAGTGTGATATAGTAATTTGCATATCAAATAATACTAATTATAACAATAATAATAATGATAATAATAATAATAATAATAATAATAATAATAATAATAATAATAATAATAATAATAATAATAATAATAATAATAATAATAATAATAATAATACTACTACTACTACTACTACTATTTAAACACTACACCTAAGAAACATTCTCCGATATGGTAGTTAGCATATAAAATTATATAGGGATAAAAGATGCATAAAAAAAGCTTAAGTACCTTTGGTACCAGATAGGCAAATAGATAAGAGGAAGGAAACCTCGCCATACAGATCTAAATACCCAATATATAGTATAAAAAAGCTTTGAGTCATTTTAAGCAAAGAAAGAAAATGCAGTTTAAATTCTCAGAGATACTAACTAAACCCAAAATATCGCAGAATAGCACTTACATAAGTCGACTTACCGCTGGAAAATTTATGAATAAAAAAGGGAATTCAAGTATATAACGGTGAAAAAAAAACAGGGGACCTTAACGTGAATTGTGAAATATTAAACGGGATCATCAGCTGTTTACCATGAGATTTAAAAGCAGAACAGTTATAAAATTCATGGCTCTCCAGTATATATATATATATATATATATATATATATATATATATATATATATATATATATATATATATATATATATCATCAGCATGACTGACTATGACTGTGCTCAAACCTGCGATCACTGGAGCTGTGACCGAGTGCGCTAAGAAACCCGTCTGAAATCATGTGACAATTTATCGTTTATATGCGGTTTTTGCCAGATGTTAAACGTTTCTCTGTGCATTCTTCTTTTTCCTATTGGCGCGCATTTAACATCTGACAAAAACCGCACTGAAACAATGCAATATATTGCGCCACTGCGATCCTGGTTAAAGAAACTTTTTTGCTACACTTCATCCATATTTTTTTTCATTTCTTTTCCTTCTTCATCTTCCTCCCTTTTCCCACTTTAACGTCTCTCTACACGCGCGTTTTATTATTCTTTCTTTTTTTAAATAGTTAAACGAGCGCCAATGACGTCTCTCTGCGTTTTCTCTTTTTCCTATGTTTTTATCGTTATCAAATAAATTTAAAATCTTCACTTTTTCTGAAGACGTTCGTTGATCTAAACGAAACTGGTAAAATCTCTCGTTTCTTGATAATTTTTTCCTGTATTTAAATTTGTTTTTTTCCCGTTTGTCTTTTTTCACACATCTTGTTTTTCACAGAATTTCATTTTTATGATATATCGTGCATTTTATCCACACACACACACACACACACACACACACACATATATATATATATATATATATATATATATATATATATATATATATATATATATAAACGATAAATTATCACGTAATTTCAGACGGGTTTCTTAGCGCACTCGGTCGCCAAAACCTTTTTTTTTCTTTTTAAATCGTCATTTTTTTTAGTTCATGTCTTCAGGGTCGACCTAGGACAATTTGACATAGCCCATCTATGCTACGTTTGGTTGGAATCCATTCAGTATTTTCTTAGCCCATAGACAGACAGAAATATATGTGTATAGTAAATCACAGTTAAAATTGATTGATGTCAACTTTATGAACATTCTACTAATATAATACACATTGTGTGTCTATTTAAACATTTAGCTTTTTCTTGCGGGGTGGGGTGGGAGGTCAGTAACATAAAAATATTCCATTTTAATGCGTTAAATAGAAAGAGCAGAAAAGAGAAACTCTGAATTCCACATGGAATAAATTCAGAAGAAAATGACGACGATGATATTGTAATATTGTTTAACTGTTATGATTTATCTAAAGGCAATTTAAATAATTATGTCCAACTAAAATAAAGTATTAAGTAATAAATCGTGATGATATATAATCAATGAACAGAACCGAATTGTATAAAAGAATGTTGTTTTCATGCATAAATGTTCGTTGTTGTCTGCTTCTTTCGCCATCAGGAGGTGTTATGTCAAACCATGAGCTGATGAAGAATCCATTGACTGGATTGATGATTGGAATTCTTGCCACAGTTCTTATGCAAAGTTCGAGCACTTCCACCTCAATCATTGTTACTATGGTAGCAGCAAATAGTAAGTACTATGTCTTAAGATTCCTATCACCATTATCTCAAAAGTACTGTCTTAACATTCCTATCATTATTGTCCCAATGAAATTGAATAGTATCCGCAGCAGCATTTACTAATAATAGCCGAAGTATCTGTCTACACTTACATCTTAAAATACCAATGAATTGAAAATTAAGCCTTATCATTATCTCACTATATTGAACTTACGAGACAATGAATTTCCTCTGAATTGGTACTTGACTGATGGGGAGTTTATAGTGAAGCAAGTGAAATAACAAACGCAATAAGAAACCTAAAGATGGGAAAATCCCAGGGATTGTCAATATTTATGTTTGAGCATTTGAGAACATTACAAACTGAACAAAAAAAGTAATAATGCACCATATTGAGAAATCACAGGTCTATGTGCATTTTATCTAGAAGGAATGGCGGAAGGGTGCAGAAATAGAGCTACAACACCAAGAAAATGGTGTGGTAACATATGTTCTTGGACTTCCAGATCAATCAGTCAACCAAACAAAAAAGTGAAAGAAAAACAGTGAACCGAAATCTGCCTGAGATCAATTTTGTCCGACTGACCATCGTCGCAAACGAGCACAATTCTCAAATGAGTCGGATGTTTTGAGTCACATCATTCAATCTCTTTTTCTCTTCTGGAGAAAACAAACCATCGGTTAAGGTTATTGTGTATAACAGGACAATTCCAACAATGAAATCGATGGGGGGGGGGCATGATTGACCCAAGGGATACAATCACTGACCATGGAATCAACTATCGATCATGTTGTGGTCAGTTACATGCTAATACTATAGAGGAAGGTATGAACCCACAACCCTCCATCAGCTTGAGGTAAAATAGCGACTTCTGTTCAATGAATCATTTTCAATCAGCATTGTTTCATCATTAAATAACCCAAAAGAGGTTGATATACTATAAAGTAGAAGACTCAAACCAACAAATCCACCCTTTGATTTTCAATCACCCACTCTCATGTATACATCTATCCAGTTTCTAACTACTAGTAATTTCAAAGTGCCATTAAAATTCATTTATTTCAAGAATATATATGTTCCTGGACTTCCACAATTTTAAGGAACAATGATCAATGACATTTTTTGTCAATATTTTTAGGATGACAAATCGATTCAAATTTCTCTGAAAGTTGGCAAGTATGAAAAATGGCCCTAATTCTCAAAATTACATCCGAATAAGTGCGTTCCATTTACGATTGGATTAAACATCTTTCTATTGGATTTACTTCATTTTTGAACATTTTCAACGCTGCCTTCACGAAACCATTTTTTCCATGTTTAAATCTCCTTTCACCGGAAACTTTATCTATGGACATTCACCAACTGGACAGACTCCATATTTTTACATGCACACTCTTACTCTCCATTACTTTATATTTTTTCAAATTTTGAATTTTGGCTTTTCCACTGCCAACTTATCTATCTATGTAATTCCTTTGATGATAAGATTTTAATCTTTGAAAAGCCTTGGCTTAAGGAAAGAAAAATAAACATGTTTTTACCGAGTACACTTTGCTTTGAACAATCGAAGTTGAAATAGATTTGTCATTCGTACATATTTATCTCTCTTCTTTCATTTATCTTTATATATATATATCGATTAGAAACTGGCAGTTTCAAGAGGAATATGATGCACAGCTTGTTGGGCTAGGAGCATCACATGTACCTCCATTGTTGTCAGTAATCGCTGAAATCAATGTCTAATCGAATATTAACTGTATAATATTATATATTATTGTTATGGTGCCGTACCTATACAACGAACAGTTGGACTCGTCCATTCCTAATAAAATACTGGAAGCATTTAGGCTTCTCGTAATTTGATTGAACTCCAGTCTACCTTGGCAGTCAGGACTTATGTACCACTTCTCTTGTTCTCTGTACATATCTTTTCTTCGATATATATTGTTCACCTAACCCAGTGTTCCGTGTCTTCATTTCGGCCTCTAAACAGGGTCACAACAAATTAGCGACGAGGTATTCGAACTTATACGGGGAAACCCCAACAAAACAACTATCGACGAGATAGTCAAAACCCAGCAAAAAACAACAACGGATTTTTCTTGAACCTTCGACAAAAGGACCCCCAAAATGGCAACGTTGGATTTAAATTTGAACGCTACAACAAGCGACAAATTAAATTAAGGAAAACCTTTTAAAACAAGAAGAACAAAACTTGGAGAAATTAATTAGAAACTTGTCTAGTTCTGAAAACTGGCTAACCGGTGGAAAAAAAGGAGAAAAAAGAAACACTTGAAAACAAACTTATTATTTCTCTTAATTGAAGAAAGGTCAGTGTTTTTTTTTTCTACGTTGCTATTCTGACTTAACAATAAGAGAATACATGATTTTTTTCTCTCTCCAAAAGAGAGAAAGTTACTTCTGCCGAAAGAAAAACATTTTTAAGTCATACTTTTTTTTCTTCTCTTGTTAGAGAAGAAAAAAAGTATGCTTTCAAATATTTTTTTTAGTACGCTTTTACGCGTTTTTGTTAAAACACGTAGAAGTGTACTAAATTTTTTTTTTATCGAGAGAAAAAAAAGGTTTATACTCTTTTACAACTAAGATTACATCTAGCAAGTATAATCTAAAGAAAAGAACTTCTTACAAGCCATACTCAAAAGAAAACATTTATTTCTTAAAGGACACACTTAAATATGGAAAATTTTCTGTCGACCATCACAGAATTAGTAAAATTTCAAATGCAACAACAAAAGAAAACTGAAGAAAAATTTCAAAAGCTTCTACTCGAACAAAAGGAAGATGCTGACGACAAATTTTTAAAACAACAGCAAACTGAAGAGAAATTTCAAAAGCTTCTTCTTGAACAAAAGGAAACAATACTACAACAGAAGAAAGAAGCTGGCGATAGACTTATCGAACAGAAGAAAGAAGCTGACGACAGACTTATCAAACAAAAGAAAGAAGCTGACGAAAGGATCGAAATGTTAATACAAACAATATCGCTTAGAGGCCAAGGTAACAAAAATTATAATGCTTTTTCACAGAATGCTGTGCGGAGTGCTATCGACGACTTCACATATTCTGTTGGTGAAGAAAAAACATTTGCATCATATTTTAGAAGATACGAAGACTTATATAGAATTGATTGCGAAAATTGAGCTGACTTTAAAAAGGTTCACCTGCTACTTAGAAAACCAGGTACCACCAAACATACTAAGTTCGTGGATTTCATTTTGCCTCGAAAAACTAGCGATTTGACTTTTGCAGAAGTGATAAAACTGTTAACGGAGTTGTTCAGTCCCAAGACTACGTTATTTCACAAACGCTGGAAGTGTTTAAACCTGGTAAAAGAAGATGACGAAGATTATTCTATGTTCGCATGAGTAGTAAAAAAGCATTGCAACGATTTTAAATTATCTGAACTTAGTGCTGATAATTTTAAATGTTTAATTTTCGTTCAAGGATTGGTATCAGGGAAATAAAGTATAGAGTTCTATATAAATTAGAAAATAAACCAAGCCTAACACTACAGAAATTAGCCGAGGACTGCCAGAGATTTGTAAGTGTAAAGCAGGATTCGAAAGACATCGAACAGTCGGGCATTGCACATATACGAAAAGTACAACAAAAAACAAAATTCAACTCTCATCCAAAAAATAAGTCAAAACAAAAACAATGACTTTCATGCCACAAAGACAAGCCAACCTGGTAAGAAACAGAATAAATGGCCGCCGAGCCCTTGTTCGCGGTGTGATAGCCTGCATTGGTATATGGACAGTCCATTTCGTTTTAAGACCTGCCTGACTTGTAAAAAAGTCGTACACAAAAGTTCGCACTGTAGAAGAAATAAAACTCAGGTACAAGCCACAAGTACAAATAATCAGTAATGTATCAATATAAGAAAATATATACACGTAAAAATCCTGGATAAAAATATTAAATTGCAATTAGATTCCGGCTCGGACGTGTCAATAATAAATCTACATACGTGGAAGAGGTTGAATAAACCCACTCTGTTATGAACCAACAGGTTAGCCAGCACAGTGAGGTGAGATTATAACAAATGTGTCCCTAATGGGAAATACTAAAGAAATTGAAAATACTGGTGTTTAAAGACGCTAATAACCTTTTTGGAACTGATTGGATGCAAGCATTTAATTGATAGGAGTTACCAATAAATACATTTTGCAAAAAATAGATAGTCGGGCGACCGAATAAGAAAAAAACTGAAGCTGGAATTAAAAGAATCTTTTCCCAAAGTTTTTTCTGGCGGCCTTGGTCGATGCACAAAGATGGCGGACAAATTTCAATTGAATGAAAACGTCCAACCAGTATTTAAGAAAAAAAGGAATGTGCCTTTGCCTCGATAGACAAAATAAATGAGGAATAGGACCGACTTGTGACGACCAGCATCTTATCAAAAGTGGAGAACAGCCAGCACCCACAGACTATGTGAAAAAGAACTCAAAAGAGATTCGCGTGTGTGAAGACTTTGTAACAGGATTAAATGCAGCACTAAAAGATTATCATTACCCACTGTACAGCCGGAGGAGGTTTTCTCAAAATTAAATAGAGGCAGATATTTTTCAAAAATAGATCGGAGTGAAGCATATCTCCAACCATGGAAGAAGAGAGTTAAAAACTGTTGTGTATAAATACGCATCGCGGTTTATACAAGTTCGAAAGGCTAACTTTCGGAGTCAAAGTTGCCCCAGCTATTTTTCAGCAAATGATGGATACAATGCTAGGCGAAATTGATTTTGCTATTGCATACCTTGACAACATTCTAATCAACAGTAAAGATATTGAACAGCACCGGTAACATGTCAACCAAGTATTTTCGCAAATCCAGGATTATGGGTTTAAAGTGAAAGAGGAAAAATGTGATTTCTTTCTTAAGAAAATAAAATACCTGGGTCATGTTATAGACAAGGACGGAAGAAGACCGGACCCAGAAATGGCTACCGCGATTAAGAACATGCCGGCACCAGAAAACGTCACAACACTACAGAGTTTTATAGGACTAGCAAATTACTACCAAGCTTTCATTCCAGATATGCATAATTTGCACGCTTTACTGAATGAAATATTAAAAAAGGATAAAGAGGCATTCGATAAAACCATTGAAATGCTGACGTCAGATTTATTCCTTACACATTACAACCCGGATTTAGACATAATCGTGGCTAGCGACGCTAGTTCATATGGATTAGGTGCGTGCATTCTGCATATAATGCCGGATGGAAGCCATAAACCCATCGCGCATGCATCAAGGACCTTGCTTCCAGCAGAGAAGCAGTATTCCCAAATTGAGAAAGAGGCTCTTGGGATAATATTTGCTGTAACCAAGTTCCACACGATAGATTGTTCACGTTACAGATGGACCATAAGTCGTTAATTACCATTTTCGGATCGAAAAATAGATTACAGAGATGGGGAACGATTTTACTGAACTATAATTTCAAAATGGAATATTTACCCTCAGAAAAGATCTATCACACGGATTGATTGTCTAGACTGATACCAAGAGAGGGAGAGCCACTAGAAGACACCGTGATCGCTTTCCTGCAAGCAGAAGGGGATATAAAAGCAATTTTGTGCAACGCGGTTAGAGAGCTCCCGGTGACTCTATATGAAATTTTTAAAAAAAGCTTCCGAGGATGAATTCATCATTAGTACAAAAGCTAAAATGGCAGATAAGGAAGTACATTGTGCGGAGAGCTTTTCATTCTGCGATGATGTACTCATGTACAACAAGAGAGTTGTCATTCCAAAGAAATTACAAAAGAGAATTCTAAGGGATTTTCACATTGGCCATCCAAGGACAAACAGGATGAAGAGTTTGATGTGGAGCTTCGTGTACTGGCCTAGAATGGATCAGGACATCATGTATGTCATAAATACGTTTAAAGGCTGTGCTTTGGTGGCAAAGGCACCTCATATCAAACATAGTCCGTGGCCAAAGACAGATCGACCTTGGTTGAGAGTACACATGGATTTTGCGGGTCCATTGAAAGGATTCTACTATCTAATCATGGTCGATAGTTTTTCCAAGTGGCCTGAAGTATTACGTTGTAAGAAACCCAATATGGAGGTGATAATCAACTTCTTGCATGAATTGTTCGCCCGTTTTGGGGTGGTCGATTGTTTGGTTAGTGACAAAAAAAAAGAGCCCTTAAAAAAAGCTTACGATACTCCCACGGAAAAGGCCCTGCAACAGTTTTTGCAAGTGCACAGAATCACGCCAAACATGAGCATACCATCCTCATTGTCTCCCTCAGAGATGATGTTTGCACAGAAAGTGAAGTCTGTTATTGAAAAATTACTGCCGAAACAGACCAAACAAGATCGAGCCTCTACTGTACCAAAGAAACGATACATCCCAAGAGACAGAGTATATTTTAAAATGTATCAAAACAACATATCTTTTTGGGAACCTGGTACAATAGAGAAAAGGATTGGGTTTATGGTCTACATAATCTAAGGACCTCAGTTCTCTCATAAGAGACACCTAAACCAGATTAGGAAAAGACTGTCAAGTGACACTGACAGCTCTCCCCAGGTAGAAGAAGTGATGGACGTAATATACGACACCTTTGACATTGTAGTTGCTGCACATGATGTTAAAGGCAAGGATGAGGTTTTCGTGCAGTTGTCTATGCTCCAGTAAATACAGGTTGTGGGCCTCTAATTGTTGTTCATAGGACTTTGTGTGGAGTCCACGGACCATCCATGTAGCAAGTCTCTTAACTGGCTCTAGATGCTGGATATCCTGAACGAAATAGGAGGATGAAGCTCGGATGCCATATTCTAGAATGGGTTGCACCAGAGATACATATAGCAGGAGGAATATGTTGGCTGTCACAGTGGCAAAGGAACTATAGATGAGAGAGAACACACTGCGAGCCTCATTTGCTGCATGAATGCATCGGTCAGTGGGAATAAAGTAGGAATCGACCACAATATCCAAGTCCTCAGACTGTGTCATTTCGTCCAGAATCAGTCGGTCAGATTCGAAATCAAGTGGCGTGTTGGGTGAAGAACTGAGTGGAAGGTGATTGCATTTGTTGACATTGAGTGACAAATCCTATAGGCTTCCAGACTTGATGGAGGCATCTACGGAGATCTTCAAAGTCACTTCTGGAAGCAATTATCTTGACGTCATTGGCAAAAAGAAGAACCTTCTGGGAGATGCTGGGATAGGTTAACGAGCCGGGTGAGGGAACCAGTGATGAATGGAGAAAGTGCTTGGAGTATTTTTGGATGCAGACCGTCTGGATAAGGACTCTTATTTACATTAAGTGATCGAAAACCTCGCTGAACATCGTTTTGTGAGATAAGAAAATTGTTCATCGATTAAGTATCTCTAAAGAACGGTGGGGCATCTCGGTCATTGTCATTTTTGTAGATTTTGGAAAAGATGTCCGCAAAATTACTGCATTGTTGGTTTACTTCATCCACATAGGAGCCCGTTTCGTCCTTCAGTTTAACAATTTGGTTATTCAAACGACTGTTGACTTGAGCATGGGCGGAGTATGCTTGTTCTGGTTAGGGTTAGGGAGAAGTATGCTTGTTCTGTTTAGGGCTAGGGTGAAGTATGCTTGTTCTGGTTAGGGTTAGGGTGAAGTATGCTTGTTCTGGTTAGGGTTAGGGTGAAGTATGCTTGTTCTGGTTAGGGTTAGGGTGAAGTATGCTTGTTCTGTTTAGGGCTAGGGTGAAGTATGCTTGTTATCTTATAGTGCTACCTTGTTCCTTTGGAGACTTGACCGTGAACACCTCTGCTTGCTGAATTTGAGCCAGTGAGGCAGAAAAAGACATATGTAATCGAAACTGCAAAACCGCATGGTCACTCTTTCCCAGCGGCGCCAGGACACAAAGTTAAAATACTGATCTGGGATAGCATGAGAGCACAAGATCACGGGAAGAGTGTTACTGACCATTTCGAAATCTAGTTGGTGTGGAGACGTGTTGGTAGAGGAAACAATTCTACACTGCTTCCAGAAGAGTTTGGTCAAATTGATTAGCTTAACGACAGATTAAAGACGCACAATCGACCGATGGGTCATTGGAATCACCCAGAATGAGACAATCCTGATGCTTAGCAGCTAGCACTCTTCTGGCTTTGAGCAAGTTGGTTTCATCAGAAATAACTGCTTGAGGAGAACGGTAGTCTGCCAAGATGGGAAGGCAAACATCACCAATACACAGGTTGCAAAGGATGGCCTGACAATTCTCAATTGGTTGAGCAAACAAAGGTAGTTGACAAAAAGAGGGCTTGATTTGGCATAAAAAGCAACCCCACCTCTACCTCTTCTGTTCAATCGACCACATCGGAAGATGGAGTAATCATCCAGATGAATTTCTTGATCATCAACTGTTGGACTCAGCCATATTTCTGTGATCACAAAAATATGAGTACTCCATTATATTATTTCTCAAATCAATAAGTATGCTATATATATATATGAAAAATGAAAAAGGAAAAACAAAATTATTTATATATTCATCAACGTTTCATCCTTATTTCAAGACTTTCTTAAGATGATTGATTTGAAGAAATAACTAATGACTAACATCTATACAATGCACTCCAAAAAGTCACATCCCGTGATACATGTGCTGGCAGCCTAAAAATACTTTTTGCAAGTCAACCATCTTTGATTTTTGTACTCAAGCCTCGTTCTGGTATAAGATCAGAACCAAACTGAATAGGTGGTCGCACATGTGCACTTCATTTGACTTCACATTCTCAAGTAGCTTCAAGTTATATCAAACAAAAACTAAGTGAATAGCCACAGACCTCAATAATAAAAAGAGAATAGGTGTCTGTCTGTGTGGGTATGTTTGTTCACTGAAAGTCAAACAGACTGAAGTGTCTCTCATATTAGTGAGTGTGTGTGGGGCGACTGGCCTAATGGATACTGTCGTGAACTATGGAATCAATTGACTTTGCCAAGTTAAAATCCTATCGGAATTATTGTCTTTAATTACTCAGCAATACCATTGTGAAACATATAAACTCACAATCTACATTTAGAAATGGCTAAAAGATCAGCTTTTGTCCAATTAATCGTAGACAATGCACCGTTTTGGAATGACATAACCCCAAAAAGAGTTAATATGCCGTCAAACCACAGACACACAGAATATCATTTCTTTCTTTTCTTTTCTCTTACAGTGATCGATGTTTCTCCAGCCATTCCGATAATAATGGGTGCCAACATAGGAACTTCCGTGACCAACACTGTTGTCTCGATGGCACAGTATGGGGACCGGAATGAGTTCCGAAGATCTTTTGGTGCTGCTACCGTCCATGATATGTTTAACTGGCTCAGTGTAATTATTCTGCTTCCCTTAGAAGTCTGTACAGGTAAGTAATGCAAGCAGAGCATGATCATTGTCTTTAGGTGAGAGGAATCTACAATTATGGCTTACCAGTTTTCCATACATTATGTTTAAATTTTATTCATAATAATGATTTTTGGTACTTTTTTACACCAGGACCCATGCTAACTTTGACCCTAAACCCTAACTCTAATGCTAACCCTAACCCCCACTTGACCCTAACCCTTAGTTAGTTAGCACAGGTCCTAATGTAAAAAAGCACCTGACATTTTTTATAAAACAGAAATATAATGTTTAAGAAATCTTCATAAGTAATCTTAGTATTTAAACCAATTTGAATAGTCTTGTAATGTGTTTTTCTTGCATACATATGTCATACAATTATCATGTATGGAAGGTCAGTAAGAAATAATTGTGGATGTTTTTAGTGTACAATAATATATTTCTGAAGTGACATGTAGAAATAGTTCCCAGATGCAATGGTTTATATTTTATGATTTCGGGAGGATAACCTTGGGGTCAGCTAAAGATAACCTTGGGGTCAGCTAAAGATAACCTTGGGGTCAGCTAAAGATAACCTTGGGGTCAGCTAAAGATAATCTTGGGGTCAGCTAAAGATAACCTTGGGGTCAGCTAAAGATAACCTTGGGGTTAGCTAAAGATAACCTTGGGGTCAGCTAAAGATAACCTTGGGGTCAGCTAAAGATAATCTTGGGGTCAGCTAAAGATAACCTTGGGGTCAGCTAAAGTCCCATATGAAAATTAAATAGTTAATTGGTTAGCTAAGTCACGTGATGTAGGAGAGATTTGAAATTAGATTTAAGTATCTGTCAGGATTTGGGTGAAATTGAATTACATATATATATATTAGTTTCAGTATTTACTTTAATAGTGCTTAATAGATGAGTAGAGTTTTGTAATAGTATACAACATACTTATGGCAAGTATGTTACACAGAAACGTTTGTGTTTCGCTCCTAGAAGGAATTTGTTAGGCTAACTGTGAAGAATAATCTTCTACAGATTCCATATATTTATGAATAAAGTTTTACAAGATTTGAAAATAACCTTTAACAATGGCAACATTTCAAAAATATTTATAAACTTCTGAGAATTTTCTTAATTCTATCTCAAAATTTGGGAATCTATATCAGAAAATGACAACAGATCTTGGCCTTTTGGCTAGGATCAAATTGCAGTACCTGTTCAGAGACTACACTTCATCTTTTCTGTCCTTGGTCAGTGAAGGAGGAGTTATTCTAGACCGAGACAAATTTTATTTTTGCTCAAATCCAGAGTAGCCCTTTGTGAAGAGCTGGATTTTCCCCACATTAAAAACCAACATTATGTCTAACTCTGCTCTCCGTGGGGAGGCAAATAAATAAGGACAGCTGTCTTTAGACAAAAAGACTTTTTTATGCGGTTTAAAGGCTTTTAACATTCCAGCACTATTAAAATAACTTAATTTTTCCCTTTTTTAATTCTTTTTCATTTTTATAACATTTTATTAGTAGTGTCTTTTGGTTAATTAATGTAATTTTTAAATAAATATCACTCATTTATGATTGCATTTCAAATGTGTATTATAAGTTCATAAAATCCAATTCATTACTGTGGAATCTTCATAGATTTTGCTATTTCTTATTCGTGCAGTGGTTCTCAATCTTTTTCCCAAAGGGTCCACTTTTAATGTGCAAAAATAATTCTACCTTTCCTCCGCCGAAATTAATTTAAAATCAGTCACAGCAAAATACAATCTGATTGTTGGTTAAAATGTGTATATTAAATGAGCGAAACAGATTCGTCATAGAAGGGGTTGGTTGTATCCCGGTAGTTTGTGTGCTGACACATTGTGTATTGCTTCATTCTGTGTGTAATCTGCAATGCAACTTAATGTTTTACGAGTTTAAACTGGGCTAATGGCACGACACAACAAAAGCATGTGCTGTACAAAAGATGAGGCAATCACAATGCCGTAAGCCAAATGGTTCAAGAAATTTTACTCAGGTTGGAAAACTCAACAATCAGACAGGGTAAGGTAGAAGGCCTAACAGCATGGATTCAAAGCCGTGTTCCAAGCCATAATGGCAAATCAGGCAACACTCAGAAAGTATCAGGTGAGCTTCACATCTCACAGTACAGTCATAGTTCATCACCATTACAACCTGAGCAAAAACACTAGGAGCTGCTGAATCGTGTCAAAATATTCAACACTTTTAACTCACCATTGGTAGCCAAAAAGTTTTCATTCAATAATTGACTATGTTTATTTCAACAGAATCAGTTTGGAACGCATAGCAAAACCACAGATTGCAGATTAAACAGCTTCTGCAATTTGTCGATTATAAAAATGCATTTAATAAAAGTTGCCACTTCAATGGAAATCACCCATGAGAAACAACAGAAGAAATATATGAAAAGAAAATTTAAAAATCAATTTTTTTTTAATTATCACAATTGTGTGGCATGAACAACTGGTGCAATTAGCTATGCTGAGTTCAAATCTTATCAGTTCCATTTACTGTTATGAAAGGTATGAACCTACAAAGCTCCTCTTAGTTGTGGATAAAAATAGCAACTTGTGTTTAATTAATCATATACAATGAATCACTTACAATAGAATTTGTGTTAAATAACCCCCAAAAGAGTTGATGTGTTGTAAAGCAAACAAACCAAACAATTCAGTTAAACTGCCACTGTTATTATTATTGTTATTATCGATTCTAAACTGAATAAAGCTTCATAAATTATATCACTTAGTAATAACGAACGATAATAACAAAAATAACGAACGCTAATAATATTATCGCTATTATTATCGTTATTACTAAGTGATATAACTTATGAAGCTTTACTCAGTATAGAATAGTTTAGTGCAAGTAAAGATAACTAGTTATAATCTGAAAAGGGAAATAATCTGCAATAAGTATTACCTTACTACAATAAGTTTATTTTTACAAATCATCGTTTTAATATTTCCCAAAATATTCCTCCATCCTACAACTGTGGTATAATCTGCACATCTTTAGAGTCACTGAGTTAACCAGAGAATACAAATCTTAATACAGTTTTTAAAATTAGCATGCTATTAAAAATGGAAATATTTATTTTTTAAATTAGATAATAATATCTCTCATTTGTTGTACATAAAATAATGGAGTAATTTGATGGAAATTTTGTGTTTTAAAAAATATTTATTTTTGAGAGATTTTTTTTACAATCTTTGCATTTTTCATTTTCCAGGATTTCTTTACAAGGCAAGTGGCCTGATGGTGTCAGATTTTTCCCTCTCTCATTACAAAGCCAAAAATTTAGACATGTTAAAACTTATTACAAAACCAATAACAAAAATGATCGTTCAGGTAAGAACTAAACTCTTTATTTTGAAAACAATCATCTGTATATAAATGATAGAAATTGTCTGTCTGTCTATCTGTTTTTAACACTTCCTATCTGATGAAAGTCAGTTAATTAAAAAAAAAGTGTGAGTAATCAAATAGTTTTGTAAGTTTTCTCTCATTCATTTAAGAATATAACTCATATTCTAAACTTTACATTGTGAAATGAACAACTGGTGCAATTAGCTATGCTGAGTTCAAATCTGAAGAAAAAATCTGAAAAATATTTTTAAATTTTGATTGTTTGAAGTTCTTTACATATTTATTCATGATGTTTGCTTTAACTCGTTATTCATTATGTAAATGTTTCATGTGTGCATCAACCATGAAGTTACATGTTGTTAAGATTGAATATTTAATATTTTAGCTTTAATATTTTTTGCGACCATGACGTTAGGAAAATCTCCCAGATATGTGGCCGACATTTTGTGGGTTGTGTTCTTTTAGGTAAAACACACATGGGGGAGGGGGAATAAACAAAGAAAAAAGACAATAATTAAGAAACAGTTGAATTTACATGCATATATACACATTCATTCTCACATAAAGAGTTTGTCAGCAATAAACATATGAGGAGTATATGAATCATGTAAGGTAATACTTGATATGACATGATATCCCAAATGGGAACAGACATTAGTATCTAAGAAAGAATACATTAATTGTCCCAATACAATAAGAAAGACACGTGTTGCTGGGGTTGATAGAGAGAGATATAGAAGCTACATACACAATAGATAAGTAAATATGACTTACATTTGAGTCAAACCATGTTCGGAGTTCCGTGTGACTGCGACCAGAAAGTGTCTGACAGAATACGGCATCAAGTTTTGTGAAAGCTATGTCAAGATGGCGAACCACTCAGAGTACATCCGAAGGCTTATGAGGCCTTAGCAGAAAAGAGGACAATATTCGGTTCTATATTCCCCACATGGGCAGAATTAGATATTTTTTACTTCTGGGACAGAAAAGTGCATTCTCTTCGTTGGTTAGTATGATCAGGGGAGATAACTTGGATAAAATCTAAGGGAGACAACTCTAATAGTTCTAGAGCCAACAATCACCCTAGAAAGTTTGCCAAAACTGAAACAACTGTCAAGTAAGAGATGAAAAAAGGAGACAACACATGTACTTAAAAATTATAAATGTAAATATATATGGAGAAAATTTCATTCACCATTGGTGAACGGAAGGAAAACAGTTCTGAAACAAAGAAATTATTTTACAAAACAACATTTAAAAAGAGGCCCATTATGTTGACAAAAAATGTTTTTGTTTGGCCCTTTCAATGCTCGATGTTAACATTTTTAATGTCTTTAGAGTTTCTTGGAAGGATCCATTTGTGGCCAGTTGTAAAGTTGCTTTTTTTTATTAAAGCCAAACCACATGTTTGCATTACTGTCTGGGCTTGGTCACAATGTAGGTCTCTGTTTTGTTTGTTTCTTGAACAAAAAAAACTGTTGCCAGAAACGTTCTCCTAATAGTAGTATGTTATCTTCTGGTGAGGTTTGGTAGTTCTTGGTGAAGATTGCCCAAGGGTGTATCCAAGTGGTGTTACGAAAAATACAGAATCTTCATGGCTAGTTCTTTTTCACTGCTGCAGTAGGGAATTCCAGGAGAACAGGGTCGATTTTTTATTTGCTGCTTCCAGATGCCGATAGAATAGACGTACATTGCCACGCACAAACTCGTCTTCTGAAACAAAACGTGTCAATTCAACTGCATTAGACTTATTTAATGAATGCTGCTTTATGCAAGAAATCAGAAAGTGTCTATTATTTTCATATATTAACGGCTATGTATACATTATACAATAAATACTGAACATTATGTAGGTATTTACTATATAATATATATGTTTTTATTAATCGCAATAGGACCAGCATATGTGTAATGGCATTAAATTCTGCTTAGCACAAGGCTCAACAAATGTCTGCATTTTGTTTTACCGTCTGTTCATATAGAGGATGCTTACAATAAAAAGATTTTACCATTCATACGTCCACAGCCTGTTCATTTTTATTGTTCTTAAATGAGTAGTTGGTGAGGGTTGTTCAAGCAATGTATAGAAATACTCAAAGTCGTGTTAGTGACAGCTTTAATGTTAAAGTAGAAATACATCAGGGATCTGTACTAAGTCCATTGCTTTTCATTTGTGTCTTAGAAGTATTGTCCAGGGAGTTTCGTATGAATTGCCCAGAAAAGATGTTGTATGCTGATGATTTAGTACTTAGTTGTGAAACAATGGAAGACCTACTTGTTAAGTTAAACTCGGAGGAATGCTATGGAGAGGTCTGAGAGTGAATGTTACCAAGACCAAAGTGATGATCAGTGGTTGTAGTGTTAGAAAGCTCCCAAAAAGAAGAAAGTTCTCTTGCTCAGTTTGTAGAAAGGGAGTCGGGTACAATTCAATCTTTTGTGGTACTTGTAAGCATTGGGTACACAAGGAGTGCAGTGGAATTATTGGTAGGATGAGAGATGATAACCAGTTTATGTGCAAGAAGTTTAATACAATGGAGATGGATGAGAACTCAAATGTGGACAAAGTATATTTGGATGGCAAAGCTATTGAGGTTGTCAGTTATTTTGTTACCTTGGTGATATCGATAGAGCAGGTGCTAGTATGATTGCAAGAATTAGGAGTGCATGGAGTAATGAACGAGTCAACACAACGTTTCACAAAAATAAAATGCGGCACTTTCTTCTTCTTCTTCTTCTTCTTCTTCTTCTTCCATTCGAGCTCACCTCCCAACGAATCTCCCCAAATCACGTTTTTTCGTGCTTCTTATAGTAGCGACATCTCACATATGCAAATAAGCACACCAAAGCCGCCCGCCGCCATTTCCTCTTTAAAAAAAAATTAAATTCAACTTTTCGTGAATGGGCGTTTCCGGGTTCGCGCCCGCAGGTCTCCTCTGCACAAGCAGCAAACCAAACGTCTTCTCTTTGACCGCCACGGACAAGCGTCTTGGTCCATAGCAATCAGCTGCCTCTGCTGCTATCACTAACCAGCAGAGTGTTAACACTGTCAACCAAAGGAAGAGTTTATTAGACATGTGTATGCAGTGTGATGATGTATGGAAGTGAAACTTAGCCAGTAAGGGTTGAGGACATGCGTTGCATGGAGAAAAATTATATAAGACTACAATGAATGTGTAATTTGAATCTTAAAGACAGGTATAGTTCTGATCAAGAGGAAGATTAAATCTGGACAGTATAGGGATATGTGTGCAGAACAGGAGACTTCGATGGTATGGCAACATTGAAAGAATGGATGAGAGTTCTTGGGTTAGTAGATATAGAACAGTTGAGGTAGCAAAGTCAAAGAAAACATGGGAGAAAGTGATAAAAATGGACTTGAAAGAAAGAGGGATAAATAAAGACCCTTTGGAAGTCAATTTCTTAAAGCTGTCCAACACATGTCGTCAGCATGTAAAACGGATGTTAAACCGAATATGATGATTAGATGATTCGTTAAAAAGGGTTTCTATTTTTAGGCATTGAAAATTAATTGATAGCAAGTTGACGATATAAGGCTGGTTTAAACTGACCGAGTGAAGGAAAAGGAGTGGCTAACAATTCAGCTATGTAAGAGACAGAAAGGGCAACACTTTCTGTATCTCAGTAGTTGCCTGTATGAAAGGAGGAGGAAGGAGGAGGGTAGAGAAACATAGACTGGCTCCTATTGCCAGCTAGAAAAAAATAGGAAAGTGGGAAAAACGCTGCTACTATTAATTATAATCAAGATGAGGGAAAATCGGACATAAAAATATTTTCTGTGAGAAAAAAGGCAAATGCTAAACATTTAATTTTTCCAACCACTTTAAGTGTGAAGAGAAATAAAGGTATTTTTAAATATTAGTATTTATGTGTACACAGCATTTTGTTTACATTCGTCTTAAACTTTATCTTAAGAAGTCTAAAAAATAAAGTATGTCTTTTTTAAGTAGCCAATGTAATGTATATATTTTAGTAAAGGAATCGATACCGAAAAATATGAATGGTATATTCCTTGTTCTGTGCATTTTTACAAGGGATAACCAGTGAAAAGCTATGGGTTTACTTTTTTAGTATTCCCATAGTGTTTGTGTGTGTTTTACGAGGGGGGTGGCATCAATGTTAAGTTAATGAATATTGGATAGTCGACCTTTTACGCTTTTTATGACTACATGTTTGCGTACCGCGCCTAGACATGTGGCAGCCATCTTGTCTGTTGATGATACACACGAGGGTCGGAATACGAAGGGAAAGAAAACGGTTGAATTTACATATGCATTTATTCTCATGTATATAAACGTAAGAGAGGTTTATGAAACATGTAAGGTGATATTTAATATGATAACATGATATACAAAGTAGGAAAGAAAAAAGAATACATTAATGGTCCCAATACAGTAAGAAAGACATGTCGTTGGGGTTGAAAATGAGAGAAGATATGTCTGCAATGGATAAGTAAATATTACTTACATTTGAGACAAGCCACTCAGGGAGTCTTGTGTGACTGCAACCAGAAAGTGCCTGACAGAATATGGCGTCAAGCTTTGTCCGAAAGTTTCTAATACACGGGCAGAAAAGAGGATGAAATCCGATTCTATATTTCCCATGTGAGCAGAATTAGATCATTTTAAATCATAAGAAAGTTATTTTAGTTGAAAAAAAAAATGAATTAGTTTGTGACGCTTCAAAATTTTAAAGGAATGTGGAAGCATTTAAACTGTTTAGTAGAAAGTTATTTCTGGCTTTAAAATTCTTAGCAAATCCTCATATATTAAAAGATTGTTTACATTCAATAATTTTATAGATTATAACAACAATATCTTGACAAAATTAATTATAGTTTTATAACAATTTAATTCAATTAATAATTCAATGACTAAACGATAACGTTATAATTAAATTTAACTTTAAAAATCGTATTTAAAAATACTAATTTGGTAAAAAAACGGTGTAGTTAATAAAGAAAGAAAAAAGTGAAGCAAAAATGGAACGCAAGATACAGCCCCGGGATATTTATAAATTGGTGATGTTTCTTTCTTGTTGAATGTGTGATTTTTTGCAAGAAAAATCACAGAAAGAAAATAATTTAAAATGTTGAATTTTCGTTTGTTGAATGCTTGTTTTTCTTTTTTCATAATTTTACAGTTAGACAAAAATGTCATTGAAGGAATTGCAGCTGGTAAGACCGAATGGAATGACAAGAGGATTCTTAAAGTAAGTAAAAAATCATTTTTATCATTTTTATAAAGATAACAAATCAATCTTCTTCTTGTTGATTGTCATGTCCAATGATGTGTCTCTTGTCTCGACTTATGGCTGTACAATCTAATCTGCACTGTCTGCCATAAGAAGAACAACAAATTAGAGTAACGACATAGGATGTAGATCCAGTTTGGGTGTTTTTTATACATACTTCCATCACCACTTGACTTTTGATCCTCATTTTGGTTATCGAGGCCGAGGTGAGTAGGTGCGCAGAGATCATTTAGAGTGTCCCTCTGAGGGTGTGTCCCTCTGAGCAGCACAATTTCATCACAAGAGAGCACTGAATCAAGTGGCAAGAGAAACGATACTCTTCCATAGTTGCAGAAGGATGATGGAATTTCAGGTCATCAAAGCACCACCTATTGTATACCGACACATGCATGCTAAATGGCCATTGACCGTTTGTCTAGTCTTGTTTTTTCATCCTATTGATTGACTAGCCACCTTCCTCACCAATCAAACTGGGCGAGGGAACTCGTTTGTTACTGATAACCCAACTAGGCTACAGGCAGTATTGGATTACATGGTACCAATAGCAAAAGCATCTATTTTTTCACCAAGATTGCTTATTTGCAAACTTTGTTTCCCACTGAAAAAAATTATGCTTTCCTCGATAGATGAAAGCATTTTCAATTTTTAAAAACCTGTGAAAAAAACAAACTGGACCGATTTAGTCCAGTTGAACACATTTTAGAAACGCTTTATCTATTGTTTCCAAACAAACGTAAAATATGCGTAATCAACAGTAAACATTTCTTTCTTTATGAAAATGATGGATTATCTATTTTTATAGAAACTAGTTTTACCTATCTGGCGTTGTTAGAGGGTCTTTTTACTTTCATTTTTGTTTTTCATTCTTCAAAATTATTTTGTTTCTTCCTTTTAGATTTGGTGTAAATATAAATTATCGACTGTTCTTCAAAATGTGACACAAGAACAGAATTTCTCAGCGGTCGTCAACGGGACAGTTGTTACTTCTTTGCAGAATGTGACGCGCATGGACAATGTTTCAGTTGAAACCAATTCAGAGAAATGTAAGTTAGAAAGCATTTTGGATTGCGGCAAGATGAGGGTATTTTTAAATAATAAACTGTCTCAGTTTGACCTTTGGCAAAAAGAAATATCAACCCATTTTATACAAATTTGGGTAAATTGCAAAAGGTTATAAATAGCATATTTAGGTCAAATTACTAATAGTTTCATGGTATTTGCTCAAACCAAAGTTTGGCAAAGAAAATTTGGTAATACTAAAAAGGTGTAAGAGGTGTTTTTGTCCTAATTTAGATTGAGTGCCATTTGTTATTCTGACTTAATAGTAACAAACGATAAGAGGTGTAGCATCTTATGCAAATTACACACTCAGCTGTAAAAGCAACAAAAACAACAGGCAATGATGGTAAATGATGTTGGCTAGAAAATATCTACTCGACGAAATATGCACATCATAATAATGAATTGAATCCTGCACGACGAACAAGAGCATTTAGAAACATGGATTAAATGTTTCATAAAGTTAGCGAAGATTAAGAAATAAAAACACAAAAACTCCACCAGAGGAGAGAACGAAATTACACACATATTTCTTGGTTCTTGTAAAGAAGATATCACCAATAACACAGCCAAGAGAATTAGAAAAATTAACTTAGGAAGAAATTGCTAAAATAATTAAGAAAAATATAAAACCAAGACAAAGAGTCAGAGTTGCTGAAAGAACCAAATTCATGGAAACTAGACAGAACCCAAAAGAGTAACATGCACAAACTACATGATACATCAAGATACTGCAAATTTGAAAAAAACATGGGGTCAAAAGACATGAATACGGAGCATGAATAATCCTTTTTAGATTAATAGAAGGCATGCAGGGCCGATCGCACAAGCATAAAATACTTGAAAGATTACGTATAAGTAGCATTTAATTTGGAATTGTATTTGAAAAATTGTTTTGTGGCTCAAAGAAAAAGACCCAGGAATTAGTGTAGAAGAAAACACAGCATTTTTAATACAGCTAGAATTAAAAAAAAAATTTTTTTTAACATAGTTCACCCCAAACAAGACAGGCCGCCACTGTAGACGTACTGAGAAAAAGGGTGAAAGTTTGGGGGGGGGGGGGTCAACCTAAATTGGGAGCTGTGCAAGCAAAATGTCTGTTTACATTAGTTTTAAATTTCTGCATATCAGTACTGTCATGAAAACAGGGAGCAGGGAAGGAGTTCCAGAGTCCAGCAGCACGAGGAAAGAAGCTTTTGGAGTAGAAAGCTCTTCGGCATCTGGGGACCTCCACAGTGAATGGATGGAATTTGGCAGATTGTCGGGTTGGTCTAGTGAATTTATATCAAGAGGGCACCAGAGCAGCAAGTTCATCAGAGCACAATCCATTGAAGTACTTGTAAAACAACATTGCAGCGATTGGACAGGGGCTGGAGCTTGGTGGATAATTAGGGACCTATTAAGTTGATGACTCTTTTTTGGACCTTGTCTAAGAGGGAGAGTCTAGTGGATGATGCCCCAGCCCAGATGTGGCAACAATACTCCATGCATGGGCGGATGGTGGCTTTGTAGAGATATAAGCTCACACAACCAGTCCATTAGTCGTGATTTGGTTCATGGAGGTTGTGGCCTCGGGAAAGCTCACCGGGGATAACTGTTGGGTCCCTTTCCATGTGTGACATGGCACGTACAGTTACCCACGATATTATGCAACTGTTGATGAAGCAGCCGTTCTTAGTGCTACCTAAGAGAATTGATTAAACTCTACAAAAAAACTGTGAAGAGACTACAGTTGATGATCAAATTCAAATATTGTGGTAGAAGAAGGGAAAGAATTAAAAGTAAATGCCCAGCCTTTGGAAAAATATGTTCAAACTGCAAAAAGAAGTATCCTTTTGTGGCGGCCCGTAATTACAAAAGAAGAATAGAAAGAGTAGAATGCACAAACAATCCAAATGTCGAAGAATTTACAATAAGTCCACTCACCAAGACCAGAGTAAACTCTAGTTGAATGACATGCAAATTGACATAGGGAGTGATATTATTTTAATACCAAGAAACTTCTGGGAAAAATTGGCGTACCAAAACTGAGAAATGGCAATCTCAAATTGAAGTAATTCGGCGAAACTGTAATTAAAATAATGAGCACTTTTGAAGGGCCATTCGAAATTTTTAAAAACACTTTGAAATGATGCCGAACACGTTCTAGCATGTCATAAAGATCATGGAAATTCACATTGAAGGTAGACACCACAAAACTCACAAATTCTATAAAAGCAGAAAAAATAATATAGGTTGTTAAGAGATTACAAGGCTGGCATTCGTTTAAAAGAAAATCGTCAACCAAGGTATTATTGATATCTTATCTATGGTAGTGGCCAAATAAAAAAAAAATGATAGAACTTGATAACAATTTGGGCCTCCCCGATTGTTATCATAAGAAAACCAGATATGAGGATCAGAGTGAATCAACAAATCTGCTCGCCCGTTTCCATTGTCAAATATTGAAACTGAGCCATGAATTGAAATCGACAAAGAATTCACTACTATAAACATGCAGATAGGCTTACTTATGTGAACTCATCTACCGTTTGGCATAAAAACTTTGATGAAGGAAAGCAGAATTAATCACATAAAGAAACAAAAATTAATTCGAAAAATTGGGGAGATTAACAAATTTTTATAGTAACCTAGCTGTCCGAAAGTTGTCTTGGTTCTGTATGCAATCTCTATATACACAATGCCACCGTTGAATATCATATTTTTGTATGAAATATAAATATTTTTTAAGCAGACTGTTTTCCATCATAAACCAAACAGTAAAATATTTATAATTTTTATTTTATATATTTATTACTTGTATTACTCAATACATTATTGGCAAGATAATGCACAGAACGAATATAAGTAATTTCCAACAAATATGTTTGTGCAATTTATGCTATGCATAACAGGAATCAGGGTAAAGAACTGATGTAATACTTCACCTCATAATCTTTTGAACAGTTAATTTTTGTTTGCGTTTATTATTTCTAAAAATTCAATTTATTAGCAGTTAGAGTAATACTGTGAAACTGCAATAAAGCGTTAAGTTAAATAACATTTATTAAGAAGATAGGTAATGCCCTGAAACTGCAATAAAGTGTTAAGCTACATTAAATATCTGATCATTTATTATTATGAGGATCGTTACCACCCCTCCCTCCGTGAAACAGTTTATACCTAGGAAGTGCTGCTACTAGAATTCTACCAGCCAGCACTGGCACCATATTTTTATATTATCTGTAACAGCTGTGCTGACTGGAAGAATTCTAATAGTAGCGCTTCCTAGGTATAGTAGAAGTAGTAGCAGCTTAAGTTGGGAAGAGTCTACTTTTCAATAAGAAGAGAATAAAGTAATGAAGTGTTATTAGTAGAAGTAATTCATTCTTTTTTTTTTTTTAACTATTAACAAAAACAAAATGTATTCTGGTGGATTTAATTTTATAAATTTTTTTTTTTAAATAGGATTTGGAAAATTTATTTTTATTTTTACTGCATTTTTTATTTAAAATACCGGTACTTGTTCATCTTTTACCATACTCCGTTTTTCACAACTTTTTACTGACCATTTTTTTTTTGTTCTTTTTTCGGTGTACACTTACCTATCAGGCTACTAGAGAATTCCGGGGTTTTTGGAAAAGAAATTCAAAAAATTTAGATTTTAAGACGAGGGATCATTTTTCAGTGTAAATTCAACGTAGACTGATCCCCCTCTTTTTGACCATCTCCCATGTTGCATGTGTTGTTCTTATGAACCAACTTTTTTTTTTCAGTGTACAATTAGCGAGTATGTAACATGAACAGGCACTTGTAGCAAAACTTTACTTACTTGGTATTGAAAAGTATTACCGTACACCGACAATTACGGAAAACGAGCAATTATTTTCATCTAAAGACACTTGTGAAATATGACAATTCAAAAACCAAATTTAAAAAATATATATTGTTTTTATTTTTTACAAGTTCCACACATAAAAAAACTGATCCCCCTCCTAAAATGTAAAATATTTGAAAAAAAATTCCAAAAACCCCGGAATTCTCTAGCAGCCTGATAGGTAAGTGTACACCGAAAAAAGAACAAAAAAATGGTCAGTAAAAAGTCATGAAAAACGGACTATGGTAAAAGATGAACAAAACTGATCCCCCGTCTTAAAATCTAAATGTTTTGAAATTTTTTTCCAAAAACCCCGGAATTCTCTCGCGACATGATACGTAATTGTAAGCAGAAGAATTTTTAAAATTTGAGATGGTCTACGTTGAATTTACATTGAAAACTGATCCCCCGTCTTAAAATCTAATTTTTTTTACATTTTTTTCCAAAAAACCCGACATGAAAAAAATTTTTTTTTAATTGAGATGGTCAAAAAGAGGGGGATCAGTCTACGTTGAATTTACATTTGAAACTGATCCCCCCTCCTAAAATGTAAATTATTTTGAAAAAATTTCCAAAAACCCCGGAATTCTCTAGCAGCCTGATAGGTAAGTGTACACCGAAAAAAGAACAAAAAAATGGTCAGTAAAAAGTTGTAAAAAACGGACTATGGTAAAAGACGAACAAGTACCAAAATACCATTGGATTAATAGTAAATAAAATAATAATAATTCAAAGTGTGAAGTTGTCTCATCATTTGATTAATATAGAGATATTAACATTCTTTTCAGTCTGTAGGTTCAATTTTCACTCAATTTGCCTCATAGCAATATTTTTTAACAAATTGCATTGAAGCATTTGGGAGGCGGAATGAACTCTTTAACTTTTGAAAGGGTTAAAAATGATGAATCCATTCTGAAACGGAATTGCCAGCCATGTCAAAATAAATTCATATTATGTGTTGTGATGGGATAACCTGACGTCCCCATTCACGAAATAGATGAGCTCGTTGGACTATAAGTACGACTACAGCGAGCAGTCGAGTTAAGACACATGCAGTCTTAACATTCTATCTTATGTGTTCTCTAGTACGTCTGCCCTATTCTGTTAACATATCTTGTATGTACAAGATATATATATATATATATATGACAACAGAAGCTGAAGAGATCCGGATGGCTAAGTCCTTCCGTGTTTGAAACCGACGGTAAGAATGTTGTACTAATTTTTCTGTACCAAAATAAATAAATATTACGCTCTTAATTTTTAATTTTTTAACTTTAATTCTTAATTAATCGAGCACTCTGCTGGGATTTTTCCTGCTATACATATATATATATATATTTCCTGCTATACATATATATATATATATATATATATATTTTTTGCTTCTTACAAAGAAGTTATATATATATATATATATCCGGAAATAAACCTATTATTTTAAAGACCTTCCACTCGGGTTATTTGTCATTATATCTTCCACAAGATATATCATTATGAAACTAAACGTGGCTAAACAAAAACATTTACTTCTTTGGCAACACTTGGTTTCATAATAATGTTGGTAGCCGTAATCTTGACCCCAATGTGAGATCAAATCCTTATTTTCTGTTTTTCACTTTAGCTATTTCGCATAAAAATCTTTCCATTTCTTGTTTAATATCCTTCTCCTTCATCCCCCTCGAAACAAGCCATATTCATGTCACATTTTACTAATATATTTATCAAGACTAAGTTTTTTTTATGTATATAAATATTAGATATTTATTTCTGCTTTTCCCATCAGAGAAGCAGTCCCAGACGAGGCAAAAATGGCAATTGACAGTATAATTTCTTCTATTCCCCAGTCAAAAATAGACCTCCCCCCCTAATATTATGTGGAAAAAAATTTCTTTTGCAATTTTTAGCTGCACAATCCAATTTCAACATTAAAAGGATTTCTTTCATTGGTTTTTCTTTCTATTTTTAATTTCCAGTAAGTTGAGATTATTTAAAACATCTCATCTGAAAGTGCCTAATACGACTGTCTGCACAATCGATTTTTATACTCTGAAAATCGGTCAATATTTTTAAAGATTTTTAACACTAGTTACATTCTTGACAACTTGTAATGAATTGCTCTCTCGCACTAAAGTGTTTGTTGGGGTGAGCGATCAAATTTTTTGTTTTTTGTTTTTTATCATTTAAATATTTTAAATATTGTCTAAATCAATTTATAATACAAAACATTAAATACCTAGAAGCCACAAATATTATAATTAAAAATGCAACATTTAAAATCATTTTATGAGATTTTAACTGATTTTTTCTTACCATGTCTTTCCAGGTTACTGTCTGCTGAGTTACATTGAGTGGAGTGACACAATATCTGGGGCCACCCTCTTAGCCACATCATTGCTGCTGCTTGTGTTGTGTCTTATGGGAATGGTACGATTGTTACATTCCATGTTGCAGGGCCCGGTGGCTTCGGCTCTCAAAAAGACTATAAACTCTGACATTCCAAAACCTTTTTCTTTCCTTACTGGTTATGTTGCTATCATCATCGGAGCTGGACTCACCATGATACTCCAAAGTAGTTCAATATTCACCTCCACACTGACTCCACTTGTCGGCCTAGGCGTGATCCACATTGAGCGAATGTACCCATTAACATTGGGCTCTAACATTGGAACAACAGCGACAGGTCTTCTGGCTGCAATGGCAACCTCCGGAAACAGGCTCCGTGCCGCTCTACAAATTGGACTCTGTCACTTTTTGTTTAACGTCAGCGGTATCCTTCTCTTTTACCCGATTCCAATTATGCGCAAGATTCCAATCAATCTTGCAAAGAAGTTGGGAAACACAACTGCCAAATATCGTTGGTTTGCCATTCTCTATTTGGTGGTGGCTTTCTTCTTACTTCCGGCATTTATCTTTACACTCTCAATGGCCGGCACGAATGCAATGATTGCTGCAGCTGTAATCATTCTACCTCTTATTGTCTTTACTATTATCGTCAATATCTTGCAGAAAAAGAAGAACAAGCTTTTACCAAAAGTCTTGAAAACTTGGGATTTTCTACCCCTTTGGTTGCACTCGCTGGAACCTTTAGACAAGTTCATAACAAAATGCACTGGAATCTGTAAATCCTGCCAAAGAAAACTGGACCATTCTGTACCTCCATCGGTTTTGCTGACCCCTTATCCTAATCAAAGTGAGATCAGTCCGGCTAGCTCTCGTCAAAGTGAGAATGGAAGCCCTGTCAGTTCAAGGTCCACATCTCTATTAATACAAAAAACTACAACTTTATAACATTCTTTATTATTTAACCATTTTTATACAGTGGAGGTTTAGTTTCTTATTTGTTGGCCTCCCAACAATCTTCCATAATTTAGTGTAAAACCTGTGCAAAGAGGAGTATACTCCTTATTTGGAAATAAACTTTTATTCCACTCTATCAAGAGTGATGACAAATACAACAACGATACAACGCCACCTAGTGGAACAGGCTGTCATCTTTCACTGCTGTGTATGTTTTTCAGTTGTCAACATCCATTTCTTTATTTTATTTTTATCATTCATTTATTTAACAAAATTCATTATTTTTCTTTTCTTTTTTTACACCCATGTTTCATTTTAAAAAAAGTTAAATCATGAAAATATTTTTGTAGAAACTGGGTTTGAAAGTGAAATGTACAATGAATATACAAAATTGGAGTGCTTGATACAAAAGCATAGAGCCGATTTAAAATTGTAGTAATAAAATACTTATTAAAAGCAGTCTATCCAGTTTTCACTGTAAGGATTTTAAGGAAGACTCTAAAAATTATTTTTAAAACTAAAAATCTGATGCCCGATTTTGCTACCTCTGCATGGAGGAGACGCTGGAATGTTAGTGAATCAATGTTCTAAAATGGTAAATGGATCCCATCACAAGAATTAGTGTCCAACACCTCCTTTTTTGTGTGTTTTATTTTTGGTCCTGATATATTTGTTTCCTACGTTCAGAATTTTCCTGCAAATCCTAACAGTGGAACCCGGGTAGGCAGCTCTTAATAAGTATTTTATTATGACAAATTTTGTATACATAGAGTAAAAGGACATAATTAAAAAAAAAAAAAAAATTTTTTTAAACGTTTCTTACTGATTGTCAAAGACAAAGCAATTATAACAATCATTTGTTAGTATTTTACTAAGAAAAGAAATATGAAAGGATTTTATTCAAGGAGTGATCTTTTAACATAAAAAACATAGAGCATGAACGATCACTCCATTTAATTTGCCTAATAAAATATGAGATAATGCCATATCCGTTATGACGTCACCCCTCAACATCTAAGTCTTGATGGAGAAAACAAACTTTCCCCTCGTGTGGAGGCAAGTAAAAAGGGACTTATTGAAATACATTTATTAATTCCATACAATTTTTTACACATGGATGTGGAATTCAAATGGAATTAATGACAATGTTTATTTACCTGAACATTATATTTCTTAAACATTCATAGCATAATTAAAATAATAAAGTTCTTAACATAAAATTATTATCATTTAAACTTCTGACAATCAGTAAAAACGTGTATGTAAGATTTTTTTAAAAATTGTTGCATTTTCTGTTTTGTCTTTTTACCTCTTAGATATGCATCTTATATATATATATATATATATATATATATATATATGATAATAAATTATACTTAGCTTAACACTTTACTGCAGTTTCACAGTATCATCAGAAAGTATAATGTTATGAAAGTGCATTAAAGTACAATTTATTATCATTTATTATTGATATAACTATCTGATAGGATATTGGGCTTTTGATTTGTCCAAGATTTGCTGCCTTAATTCGATTCGGTTCCAATTTTGAGAGGTTGTTTTCTTGTTATATGTCAATAACATGAAAAATCAACTCAGAATCGAAACAGAGTCGAAATAAGACAGCAGATCTTGCACAAAAAAGAGCTCAATATCCTTTCAAGTAGAGCTTTATAACAATAATAAATAATTAAAATGGGCTTATCTTAACATTGAATATTAGATAAGAAATGAAAGAGGTAAAAAGTTGTCATGTAAAAAAGAAAAAATATCAAATCCATATTCTCTTTGGTGAAATTCTGCTCGACTGATTCTTCATGTTTGTGACCCCCACCCCCCTAATCTCATAGTTTTATTTTCCGAAATAAAAGGAAAAAATGGCTGGTTTTCATCGACTTTCCACCTTTTATTAAACAAATCTCTTGAACAATGACTTTGAAACCATAAACAATTATTCATATATTAGTTGTTCTCCGGTGATATTTGAAACCCAGTTTTGCTTTCACCAAAAATATTTTATTTTTTAAATTGTTCTTCACTTTTGGGCATTTTCATCATCAATATTAAATCTGAAATGGATCTCCAATCATGATGATGTTAAAAATAGTTCTGTAACAACCATTATTTTTCAATTCAATATTTTATTATAAAGGATGACTTTTTATTTATTTTAATGAGTATTAAGTTAGGGAGAAAAGACTGTCTATTATATAATGGAAAGTCGTAATTCTGACTGTTCATATATGTGTTAAAGTAAAAGTCAGAAACTACACAAGGTACACTTACAAACCTTACATCAGCGAATTTGGTATGACTCCGACCTGGTTATAGTAAAAGAAATACTGTAATATTCATTTTCTTGGATCATCAGAGACCAATGAGGGATGAAAAATAAATTTATTTTTTTCATTCTTACTGGTAGTTGTTTAAAAAAAACACTGAAAGTAGTTCAAACAATAAGTCAGATTTCTTTCTCTTCCTTGCTTTCTTTTTTTCTTTTTATTATATTGAACCAGTTGATAGAGAAGGAAATAAGTTTTAAAAGAAAGATGTTACACACATTTTTTTTAACTCTTCCTTAATATCCTTGTTAGTATCAAATAAAAGAGAAATGGGTGACAATAGGGATTTATTGGTTTGAACAAGAACCAAGGCGCACTGACTATATTGTTTGCTTAACAAAATGACCACATGAGAAGATCTATATTTCTGTTTTTTAATAATACTTAAAATTGTATTATGATTAATGGTAAAAAATATGTTAATTCTATCGTAAGAAGATAGCTTTAAGGCTGCCAAAATACATACTAGAACTGTTCACGTGGACATGTGGCATAACAGGTAACTGTATTGGCTAACAATTAGTTCTAAGTGATAGTCTTCTGGGGGTGAAGGTTCAATCCTCACTATCTAAGAATAAAATAATTTAACTCTTCTACACTTCTGGCTGATGGAATGAGAACAATCTACCTCCGTGGATTAAATAAATGGTTCGGTTCAAAATTCTGTAGATGTTCCTGAGTTCAATATAAATATTCCCCCTAAGTTTGACTAGAAGGTTTCCAAATTCAAAAAGATGCACCTGAAAATAGTGGTGGCTTACATGGGCCAAAATGTTATGAAAATAACAACCAAGATGAAAATAATAGTTCGAATAATACAAATTTTCAATCTTCATCCCCAAAATTCTGAAACATCAATATTTTTCCCATAATTCGCCAACGTTCCCATATGGGAGCATGCCCTTATCTTCAGAATGGTAAGATTTATATCTTAAAATGTCAACTCTAACTTAAATTGAATTTTGCCAGGTTCTATGTGTAATGAACATCGTAATTTCAATGAGTGTTTATTAATTGATCGTTTCTCGTTGTTCTAATAGACCCTTCTTCTCTGTAGCTGAACTCATAATCATCAACCGTTTCTATTGAAACAAAATGTCAACTGTAAATCTGCGAACCATTTGTTACCATTGATGACATCATCATCATCATCATTATCTTGAGACACCAAACAAATTGATCTCCACAAATCAGAACTTGGACAACCAAATCACAACCAAAATTCTAAATTTATTGATTAACTTCTAAAATAAGCTAATAATTATTTTCAAACAATAACCACAAAACATCAAAGCAATTATAACAATCATTTGTTAGTATTTTACTAAGAAAAGAAATATGAACTTTTCTTCTTTTTCAAGTCTGATGAGGCAATGATTGATATCACAAAACTAAAAAACCCATCTTAAATGCAATGCAAATTCATATATATATATATATATATATATATATATATATATATATATATATATATATATATATATATATATATATATACAGTAAGCAATCTACAGCTAGCAGGACAAACTCCTTGGAATGAAACACAAACGTTTGTGTAGCTTACTTGCCCATAAATATATTTTACACTACTATTTGTACTTTTATACAAGTAGGTATTTGTATATACAAGATTCACTCCTAAACTTTGTAACCGATCATTTTCGAAGTTTGTCATTAATACATTCTCTCCTACAAAATCAATATTTCATTCGATCGAACATAGACAATTTCTAATATACACCATAATTTTCATTGGCTACTCAGCTATGTGGATTTGTCAATGAAATCGTTGCCTTTGTTACAAATACTAATGGCAAATGGCGTCAAAATTTGCTCGGTAGATATTCACTCACAACTTTTATTTCATTTACATTACTACTTAGCTTTCAGAGTGAAATTCAAAAACTTAAAATATATAGGCTTACTTATAAATTTTCATTCATTGACATAAATAATTTTTATTTCAAAGTTTATGGGGATTAAATAGTTTTTTTTTCCTCATGTGGTCATGAGGAAATCGACTGGAATTTCAATTTTCGATGCCAAACAACAAAGACCAAAAATTTACGTAATTGACTGGCTATTCAAAATTAAATATTGATTTTGTAAGGGAGAACGTATTGATGGCAAAGTTAGAGAATCTAACTGATTTCATTGCATATATATATATATAAATATACGTGTGTATTTAGGTAGCATTCTTTTATTTTAGCAAACATTTTTAAACGTAACAGAATTCTCATGTTTGATTATCCCTTTTTTGTATTTTTCAAATTATCTTTTTTGTGTCGAAATCACAAAAAATAAAGTATGTTCCATATTTATCACTAACGTTTTCGATTCTTTATCGAATCATCTTCAGGTGACAAAAAATGGATTCAAAAAAAGAATGCGCATATTAAGTCAGTTAGACGTCAAAAGAATGAATCACTGCAGTTCCAGGAAAAACGTTAACAATTTAAATTCTGAGACACCAGAATTAAAATCACAGAATAAATTGTATTACGTCAAGCATTTTAAAATGATGTTACTGGTTTCATGAGTAATGTAACAAGTAATAACATTTTAATATGCTTAACATGATGCTAACTCTAGCGTCCCAGAATTTAAATTGTTAACGTTTCTCCTGGAACTGCATTGGTTCGTTCATTTGACGTCTAACTGACTTCACATGCACGTTCTCGGCTCCTTTTCTTTTTTCCAGCTTTTTTGCTCATTTGTTTTTGTCACCTGAAGATGATTCGACGAAGAATCTAAAACGTTAGTGATACATATGGAACATACATTAATATTTTTGATTTTGACGCAAAAAAGATCATTCGAAAAAAATTTTAAATAAAAAAAAGGTATAATCAAACAGAATTCTGTTATGTTTAACAATGTTTGCTTTATATATATATATATATATATATATATATATATATATATATATATATATATATATATATATATATATATATATATATATATATACCGGCATTGTTTCCAGTCGTCTTGAACTGCTTGCCATTGGAATCAAGCAGTGCCGACTCAGGAAAGATGTTGTTGATGATTACGCAACCCTTGCTTCACAATTACACGCGCGACCAGCCCCTTGCGGAGCACTCATACATCGAAATCGACGGGAGAGTCCATCATATATATATATATATATATATATATATATATATATATATATATATATATATATATATATATATAAGCAATTTTTGTCTACATATTTTGATTGATATCAATTCAAATGTCCTGATGTGAGTCTTTGATTTAGGTGAAAATTAGCTAATAAATTCACAATAGTTACAATTCCAAGTACTTTTGGTCGCACGGTAGTCTTAAGGGTAGTATATTATCATTATTATTTTGATTATTATTATTATTTATTTATGTATGTATAAGTAACATTTTAAGCTGAATTATTTCGACACTTGATTGGGGAAATGGTAGTGTGATCTGTACCATTGGAGAGCCATGCATATAACTGTCCTGTTTTTAAATCTCCGAAACAGTTACATGGTAAACAGCTGATGATCCCCGTGTTAATATTAGATGCTTACGTTAAGGTCTCCTGTTTTTGTTTCACTGTTAGATACTTAATGAACAAGGAAAAAAATATGGTAAGGATTTTGAATGTCAATCTGAATGATACTTAATCCCCCTTTTTATTTTATTTACTTACTATTATATATTTTATTTTTGAATTTTCCAACGAATGTTAAGTCTGCACTATTTTGGATTTAGTTAGTTTCTGTGGGAATTTAAACTGCATTTTCCTTTTTTTTGTCTGTTTGTTTAAAATAACTCAAATCTTCTTTAGACTATATATATATATATATATATATATATATATATATATATATATATCTATATATATATATATATATATATTGTGTGTGTATTTAGGCAGCATTTTCTCATTTATGCAGACATTGTTAAAAATAACAGAATTAGTTTGTTTAATTATACCTTTATTTATTTTTTCAAATCAAAAACGTTCGTGAAACCTATGGAACATTTATTAATTTTTTTGATTTTAATACAAAAAAGACCATCAGAAAAATTGAAAAAGTAAATAAAGGCGAATTCTGTTATTTTTAACAATGTTTGCATATATATATATATATGGGGATGGCACGGTGGCTAACGGCGAGTACTGAGGAGGACCTGGGTGTGCCGGGTTCGAATCCAGTTCGTTCCACAGAAACAAAACCCACACCTGACCTTGTGTCTAACCTCCTGGAAAGAAGGTAAATAATATATATATATATATATATATATATATATATATATATATATATATATATATATATATAATGAAACTGTTCTCTGTACAAAATATGAAATTACATTTGAGATCTTTTTTGCTTTTCTTTATCCATGCCTTCAGATTTAAAATGTTTTGTTTTTTTTTACTTATATATATATATAATTTTACAAATCAGCTAAAAGACAGAAAAACTCGACTTTCCAGGTGAGTTCATGGGACTGTTAAATAAAAGTCTAATGACAGATATAGCAAGGATTTTGAATGAACTAACAGGTTCATTCAGATTGACATTCAAAATCCTTACCATATTTTTTTCCTTGTTAAACAAACACATTTAAATGTCTGAGTTTAAAGTGTATCCCAAAATGTCCCATTCCAAAATATTGTGATTTACATTTAGGACCAAGTATATTTTCAGCACTCCGATTACACTGGTGGCAGAAAAGAATGGGTTTCACATGACGTCGTATCTAACGCCAAATAGAAACAAAACACTTATCTTTGTTTCAAAATAACTTCTTTTGTTTGTTTTATTTTTATTAAAAAAAACTTTTTAGAAAAAATATTTATATTTGTTATTATTTATTACAAAAATTTAATATTCGTTTTGTAACATTTCTAACTTGAAGCATGAAAATCACAAAAGTTGTTTTTCATCTTGTCTCAATTTATAGAAAATGAATGGAGGGGGGGGGGGGGCTTGTACATTGTACAAAATATCGGGGGTGAGAGGGATTTTTCAGTATTTACTGACACTGCTACCCCTCACTCCCAACCCACAAGAAAAACTTCAATTGGTGCAACAGAAAATTGTTGTGAAGGTCTGGGAGAAGGGGAAATACCAACCAGACTTCCACTGCATAGAGCACAGAGAATACTGGAATCATGAGGAGTGCTATTATCACTCAGATTCCAGAGAAACCTAATGGCCGTTATCAGCAAGAACACCCTGGTAGACGGCTTTTGCGAGAACGCAAAGTGATCTATAATGGTGATTGAAAGAAGTAGAGAGTATTGAAAATTTGTGGAGACTTGTTGTCACTCAGACTCCAGAGAATATCACCTGTTTTCTGAATGTGCAAATTAATTATCAGCTTATAATGAAACATTAACCACATTCTGTTTTCAGTTTATTTCTGGTTGTAACATACAAAAGGTAACAATCAGATCTGATTACATTTTTATGGACAGATTACTTATTATCATGAAACATTTCTCTTTTTAATTCTACGTAAAAATAGTTGTTTACATTTCGATCAAATTGAAATGATTTTTTATGTGTAAGAAGTAAATGTAAATTTTTTGGGATTTTTTCATGTGAAAAATGTTATTTAGAGTTCAATTCAATTTAAAAATGTTTTGGGAAAAGTGTGGTCTTCTAATGACATCAGATACAATGTCATGGCAAAACACGTTCCTTTCAACTGCTAGTGCTCCCGATACACATGGTTCATTTATGTAGGGACATTTATAATATATGTGCACACTCTTTAGTGAGGAATAACGACACGGGGGAAAAATAGCTTTTTGGGGTGGAATGTTTTGTTGTTGTTGTTCTCAATTGGGCAATTAGATGTGTTTTTCTGTCATTTTGGTTATGGCTAAGTTATTGATTGTTAAACATTAATCCGGTGAACTTTAAATCGTTGTAGCAAAACACTGAAGGTTTTTCTTTTCTTCTTTTACTATTTTTGATTCATTACCAAAATCCATCCTTCCAAAATTCCACTGATAAATCAACATGTATTGTTGATTTATAGAGAAAATAAAACATGAAAAAACAAAACAATTCCTTTTGTAAAACAAGGATATCTTTCCTATTTCTATAATTCCATTTTTTTCTTTTAATTCTTTTTTATTCAATA
This sequence comes from Sepiola atlantica, assembly GCA_963556195.1. Taxonomy (NCBI): domain Eukaryota; kingdom Metazoa; phylum Mollusca; class Cephalopoda; order Sepiida; family Sepiolidae; genus Sepiola; species Sepiola atlantica. The sequence continues at coordinate 38,668,529 of OY744547.1, read as the reverse complement.
AATTGTAGTAAGGATCTACATCTAATTAGTATGGGAGTTAGTAGTAAAAAAAGACACATGCGTATGCATATGGAGATAACAAATATTTTTATATATATATATATAGCATAATATAAAATGAAGTAATAAAATAAGGTGCAAATCAAATTTTATTAGAATTCAATGTTCAGGCAAAGTACCTTAAAGTCCTTAACTCATGAGTTTTCAAAGAAAATTCTTCTCAGAGGACCATTACCGCAATGACATTACTGCAGATAATAAAATTAAACTTTGAAAATATATAAAAAATATATATAAAAGTATATAAAACATCAAATATATCAGCCCAAAACATACTTTTTTGTTAAAGCTATACAATTCATCCAAGTCATACAATTTAAAACATATTCAGGAAAGACACCCATATATATATATATATATATATATAAATATATATATATTACAGGGTGTTTGAGACAAATTTGACACTTTTTGTAAAGGAAAGAAAAAACGTTATATCTTGGCTAATACTTGATGTATTCTCAATTCAAAATGCATCTGTTATATGACTTTTTGTGAATACAGGTGTCCTTCAAGAGACACCTGACCACCAGTTTGATAATGGCAATCAGCTCGTCGTCCTTGGTGTTGTAGGTGGTATGATTGTTCTCTTTCTCAACTGCGCTCCACACATAATAGTCCATGGGGTTGCAATCAGGCGACTTGAAGAACCAGGTGGGTTAGGACTGGTGAAGTCATGGAAGTTTTCAAACAGCCACTTCTGGGTTTTCATGGCGGTGTGACACGGAGCTGAGTCCTGCTGCCACACATATGGCTTTCCTGCAGTCACTCTCTCCACTCAGCACTTGGCAAAAGTTGACAGCAACTCAATATATTCATCTGAATTTAGTCTGAGTTCCTTTTTGAAAATAGGGGACAGCATGACGTGGCTTTTACTGGAAACTCACCCAACGACCATCACTATGACGTGCGGTACTTTGTGTGCAAACTGTAGGCCAGCCTTAATCTGTTCAGCCGCGTTGTGCAACTGGTTCTAAGAAGAATCAAAGCATCCCCGGTTCGACTGAGTGTTTTACCTTGTTGAGGAATTTCTTGGTTTTCATAAGGCAGTTCTTCTTGGGGCTTAGTAGTTGACCCTTGCGACTCTTGTATAAAATCCTCGTTCAGTGCTTACTTCATAGTCGCCAATGCACATCTCTCTTACTTCATAGTCGCCAATGCTCATCTCTCTTACTTCATAGTCGCCAATGCTCATCTCTCTTACTTCATAGTCGCCAATGCTCATCTCTCTTACTTCATAGTCGCCAATGCTCATCTCTCTTACTTCATAGTCGCCAATGCTCATCTCTCTTACTTCATAGTCGCCAATGCTCATCTCTCTTACTTCATAGTCGCCAATGCTCATCTCTCTTACTTCATAGTCGCCAATGCTCATCTCTCTTACTTCATAGTCGCCAATGCTCATCTCTCTTACTTCATAGTCGCCAATGCTCATCTCTCTTACTCCATAGTCGCCAATGCTCATCTCTCTTACTTCATAGTCGCCAATGCTCATCTCTCTTACTTCATAGTCGCCAATGCTCATCTCTCTTACTTCATAGTCGCCAATGCTCATCTCTCTCACCAAGCATTAGCTTGCCTGGATCTTGCCATACCTTTTTTTCTTTTTTTGCAACTTCTTGATGAATTTTGTTCCGTGGACACTGCTATGATCCTTCTTGCTAGCCACTCTTATTATCCAGCTCACATCTAACAGCCTTCAAAGTATTAAAGCAACACTGAGCTGCAGCTAAAATTTCCGAATTTTTTAATCTGGCACAAATCATCATCATGTAGGTCTTTCAATATTCTGATGCTTCCCAGTCTTCCATGGTTTCCATCTCTCAAATGCACCACTTGTACAAAGAAACATCTATACGTTGCACTTAACCGCTATTACATACTGATCGTTCTGAAATGAGAGAATATCAAAAAAGGTATCAAATTTGTCTTGAACTCTCTATGTATGATTTACCACGGAAGGTATATAGGGAGGGGGACTGAATTTGAGGTATCCTAAACGAGGTCAGTTTGTCTAATTCCCCCTTCAACCGCTTAACCCCAATTTCTTTCAAATCGTCTCTGAAAGACGGAAATTCAAATTATCCATCTGGCGATTGATAAGTCAGTTAGGAGGGGAAAATAAAGTGGGAGGAAGGAAGGAAAATAGATTATCAGACAACCAAGGTTGGAGACATGTCATATATATATATATATATATATATATATATATTTTAATCTAATATATATCAATTTAAAAATAAAACAATTCAACGAATAAATTATTTGATTATATGATAATAGTAATGATAATAATACAATTTAAGAAAGTATGTACAATATTATTAAGAGCTTACTTGATTTTTTTAAATAAATTATTTGATTATATAATAATAATAAAATTTAAGAAAACATTGACAATATTATTGATAGCTATAAAAATATATAAATATATAATAGCTATAAAAATATATAATTATATATATATACATACACATACATATACACACACATATGTATGTATATATATATATATACATACATATGTATATACACACATACACACATATATAATAATGGAGATCTTAATAATAATAATTATAATTGTATTTAGTTATTATGAAATAAAGAGATACATAGATAAAGAAATAAAGAATCATGAAAGGGATTAAAGATTAACGGATAAGAACAATCCAGGCAGACCCAATTCAGTATATCCACCACTACGGATCTTAATGGATCTCGGATTATGAGTTATTGGTTATTTTTAATTTACATTTATGTCTGCACTCGCCATTAGTTCATCTCTTCTTCATCAACAGTAAAGACATTTTATTAAGAAACCAAAATTAACACCGCCTGAAGAGGATTCGACGAATCAAATCGAAAGTACTCGCAAAAAAGGAAAGAAAATGGAACAAGAAACACATAGAACTTACATACAGCAATTTCACCGAAACACTAAATGGACCATTCGGAAATTGAAAAAATAAAAAAAAGTCTTATCAAGCAAAAACACTGTGTTATTTAAAAATGTTTGTCTAAATTAAAATATGCTGCCTAAATACACACACACAATATATATATATATATATATATATATATATATATATATATATATATATATATATGATTATTTTTATTTATACAGACATGTACAAAATCTGCGACAGCTGTTATAAACTGAGATCACATCAGGTAGAGTTAGAATCCGATCTTTACCTCAGATCATATTTGGGAAGAATGAAATAGAAAAGGAAAGGAAATTTAAAATTTGGAAAGTCACGTGGTTGGATTTGAGAATCAAATATAAAATAAAATGAAATGGAGTAAAATAAAATATAAGATAGAATATAAAAATATAAATTCATTGAGGATAGAGAAAAGAAAGGAGAGAGGGAGGGAGAAAATTAAAAAGAAAAATATGGAGGGGAAAAGGAAGTAAAAAACACACACAGCTAATGTCTGAATTTTTGGTGGCTGTCAAAGACGTGTTGATATCCGGTTGATGTTTTGTTGTGTAGCGAGACATGCTTTCCTGGCTGGTTTCAATTGGCTCTAATCTTGTTTTGTTTTTTCCCCTTTTTTTATTTGTTTTAGTTTTTTTCTATCTTTGAATTCTAAGGTTTACTTTTTTATTTCATCTTATTGTTATTAATTTCTTTTATTAATTTATTTAGGCTGAGTACAGCACATAATTGGGAGGTACATTAATTAAACATTTACTCAAGTTTACTAACATGATAAAAGGATGATAATAGTATTAATACTAATACTGATAAAAGTGATGAATATAATAGAAAAATAATAATTATGATAATAATATCGATAATAATTTTTAAAATTGTAATATTAGTAATAATGTCATATTTAGGTGTGTGGAATAAACGAATAGAATAGAGAGAATCAGGATAATTTCATTGTGATGGAGACAACACCAACTATTTAAATGGGAAGTTTACCCAATAAGTGATAATAATGATAATAGTAATAATAATGTTAATAATAATAATAAAAGTAGTAAAAAACTAATAATAATAGTGATAATAGTACAAAAAATATAAATTAATAATAAAGATGATGATGATGACGATGGTAATAATAGTGATAGTAATAATAGTAATAATAATGAAAATAATAGTAATGAAATTAGTTATAAGTCAAGGAACTATAGGTACTGGTTTTTCTAATAGTGTTAATAGTCTTCCAAATCACTGTTGGTGATTGATTATTGCCAGTTCCCAGTGGTATATAGAGAGTAAAGTTCTTTTTTGTATTCAGAATTATTGAATGAGCATTTATGGCCGGTATATCTTTCTTTAAAAGTATTACCCGCCATGTCTATATAGTATTTTTTCTGGGTTGGGTTTTCTTTAGTTGAAATTGTGGCCCGCTATACTATCAAAATCTTTTTATCTACAAATACACACTCATATATATATATATATATATATATATATATATATATATATAGTTTCACACATCTTGTCTTTTACAGCATTTCATTTTTATGATATATTGTGCATTTTACCCTCATATATATATATATATATATATATATATATATATACGTATATATGAGTGTGTATTTGTAGATAAAATGATTTTGATAACGTTATGCGAATAGAGGAATAAAATATTAGTTAAAAAAATGTTTTTGATTTGAGTTTGTCTTCTATATTTTGCGTGTGTCCATTTTTCCATTTATTTGTTCTGTACATTCAGTTGGATTTCCTCCTGATATGAATCTCATATATATATATATATATATATATATATATATATATATATATATATATATATATATATATATATATATATATGTTAGGTATGTTTATATATTTGTATGTACAGGATTCACTACTAAACGAATTAACCAATCAATATGAATTTTAGAACACAACTGTTAGGCGTAAGGGGTCGTAATGTGGACTATATTTAGTTTAATTTAGTTTTATGCAAAGGGGAGGCTCTTCAGAAAAATTCAAATACCTCCGATTTTGTGAAATTTTAACAATAGATATTAAACATCAGTTAATAAATATTCCCCTAATTTTAGTTTCTTTAGAGTATTTTAAAGAGGACATAATATGGGCACAACCTCCCATTTGAAAATTCAAATATTTCAGATTTGCATTAAATTTGATTCCAGATACCAAGCAAAGATTCCTTGAATTTCCATTTCTTTTTACGCTTTTTTAAGCTTAAGTTTTAAATTTTAGACATTTTATAGAATCAAGATCATGTAATGGATTTTGATAAAAAATGAAATAAGGATTCTAAACAATGTTTAATATCATTATATCTTTATTTTAATCTTCGTAAGGGGACATAAAAGTGGTGCAAAACTGTTTTTTTCTTTTTTCAGTGAATTAATTTTACCCGCTCTGAGCGGGTATTCTTCTTGTATATATTATTATTATTTCCGCTCACTAGGAGTTATCACACAAGTCATCGTCAGTGATTGCTCATCGACAACAATCAGTGGTGTTCCCTTAAGTCTGAGTGACAACAAGCCTCCCCAGATTTCCAGTACTCTCCACCTCTTTTCGATTACCACCGCAAATGACCTTCGGTATCGCAGCAGCCGCCTACCATTGATTTCTCGCTGGCAACCACCATTGGTCTCCCCTGGGATTTGGGTGGCAATAAGCCTCTCCAAGGTCCCAGCACTCTTTGAACTCTTCCAGTGGAGGTCTGGGTAGTGCTGTCCCTCCTTGGTGCTGTCCTTCTTGAGCCTCTACGACTAGTTTGTGTGGTGTCAGCCGAGACCAACGCCATCATTTTTTGGAGAGCAGCTTATGATATTTCATGCAGTTTCTGTTCCTTGATTCGTGCGGTGATGTTCTTCCTGTGGTTTTGTTTTCTTCCTATTGTAACTTCCATGTGACTGGTTACCATTTGTAACTTATGTAGGTTAGTTTCCACATTCGAGTATTTTCCTTAAGATTACAGCTGTTTTGATCATTGCCGTCTTTTGTATGGTGATCCCTTTGATTCCAAGTTCACCCAGTCTTTTATCCAGGATTTTTGAGACTGTTCCTAGTGCTCCTATGATTATTGGTATTATATTGACTTTCTTCATGCTCCATATTCTTTTCAGTTCTCTGGCAATTATTATTATTAAACTAAATCTGATTGAATCAACGTTTGTTTTCTAAGGGATGTTTCCCTATATACTTTAATACATGCTAAAATATTCCTTAAATCTAGAATTGAGTTATGTTTGAAAAAAATCCATTTTTATTGTTCTAATATACATACTATTAAAAGCTATGGTGTTTTGGGAGTTTGTCTGTTCATACGCAAATAGAAACATGTGATTGGTTGACAAAGAAGGAATAGGCAGAGTACACATTATTAAGGAGTAGTTTTTACGATATCACTGCCCGAGTTTGAATCTCATGTAAGTTTAAAGTATGTTTTTTAATTGGATAGGTATTTTATAAGTTTACGGAAATTAACATAAAAACATTACATAAATATTTTTGTAAACTAAGTGACAATAAAGGGTATTCAGCATTAATTCAAAGCAAATTATTTTTGCTTAAAAACATAAATTCGATTTTTTTTCAATAAAAACATAAATACATTTATTGTAGTTACTTACTCTCTCATGGAAATATTAGCATATTTTTTTCCACAAAATTTCGCATATTTTCTTCTTACTAGTTATAAAGCAGTAGAAGCTAGGAAAAGATGGAAATTGACATACTCAGGTAGTGTAACAACACCGCTCAAGGAGCGGGTATAAACTTATATATATATATATATATATATATATATATAAATAATAATATTTATAAATAAATATTTATTAATTATTTTAATACCTACAGACATCGATGTTTCATGCTAACGTAATCTTCAGTGTAGGAAGTAATTCTCAACGGTCAATATATATATATATATATATACTTGTAATTGTTTTTACTTGGTAAAAACAATTACATTCTGCTTAAAAAATTTCTATTGATCCATGTAATATCTCCTATTAAGCATAAGTTGCTTGAAAGTCAACACAGCGGACTGCCCACAACGTGAACTGCTGTCCAATGTTAATAAGTGTTATGTCGTGGACACATTCGGACAATTATTGTTATTATTATTATTGTTTTTTGGTGGAAGAAACATTTTGTTTCAAAGAACATTTTGTTTCAAAAAACATTTTTACCTATATTTTTCTTTTCAGATGGATATCAAATATTACTTTAGACTGGAAAACATTTTAGAAATTGTTTTAAATAGTTTCATTCGTGCAATTTCATCCTCATCAAAATGTAAAGAAAACAAAAAAAACAAAAATATAGATCAGTGTTTATTCTGGTCATGTCCCCCTTCAATCGAATTCACATTTCATGTCAACTTTAGTCTTTAAACCACTGATTATTTATATATATATATATATATATATATATATAGAGAGAGAGAGAGAGAGAGAGAGAGAGAGAAACTCTTTCTCCCAGCCCTGAACCCTATATTAGTGTAACTATCAATTATCAAGTTATAAATAAAGTAAAACGTTGTCTTTGCTGTTTACGGATGTCCGACATGAACGCAAACAATATTATTGTATGACCCTATTAATCATCAATATTATTTTTTAACTCCATTAATTAAGGGATAAATAGTTTTAAGAACGTAATTTCTAGTTGTAAGTAAAGGTTACAAGCCCCTAAAATTCAGTACTGTGTGAAAAAAAATGAAAATAATGAAACATTGACTGTTTTTATCCAATCAGAATGCGTCATTGTAGAACTCTGCTTTCCCCAAACTCTTCACTCTACTATTCTCTTTCACAAATACATGACTTCAATCTGTTTGTACTGATGCTTAGTTTTCGGATGGAATTACCTCAGTATAATAAGCAAACGGTTTGTTTTAGGTGACTTATTTTTGCCAATGCCTCTGTATATAATACAATCCTAAACAATAACACAATGAGACAAGTGAAATCAAACCAGAAGATAAGTATTAACAGGCACATTGAGAAAACAGTATTGTGGAAATCAAATAACAAGTTTTATATATGAAAGAGAGAGAGCATTTATATATATACTAGCAGGGTTACCTGGCATCACCCAGGGTCATAATTTCCATAGATTACAGTTAAAAATAAAAGTAAAACAATCTGCTTAATATTGTAATGTGAAAGGTTAAAGTTCATTTTAGGACAAAATCAGAGTAACAATAATCATGGCCTTTTTCTGTAGGTACAGTGCCCATAACGATTGAGTCGGCAATTAACTACATAAATATAACAGATTCCCCCCTCCAATCGAATGTGGGTCAAAACCAGAACAGAACAGGCGGCTGTCTGTCTGTCTGTCTCTCTCTCTCTCTCTCTCTCTCTCTCTCTCCCTCTCTCTTTATAGTCGAATGTTGGTCAGCGAAGGGCAACTAAAGAAAAGAGTGAAAAGGACAAATGTAGATTTCCTTTCTTTTTTCTTTATGGTGAATCTCTAAATGTTTGTCTTATTAAATTTCTTTTCGGTGTTATGAGTGGCAGAGGGAGTAAATTTAACTGTGAGAGTAAAAACTCCTTCGCCTTCCTTCATTTATGACTAATCAAAATGTCGATCAGGATTCACTATTAAAGTTGATCGGAAATATATTTTCTATTTTTTTAGAACGCAAACCAATATTTGCCATAACTCACTGATGAAACAGATTTTACTATATATCTTTTGTTAAGAAAGCTATTTAAGTCAACACAATGGGAAAAACTGTCTTTACTTTATATATAAGAAAAAGAAAATATGTATATGTGTGCGTGTGAGGATAAGATTTCGACAGAATTTATAAGAAAATATCGATCCCCTCTACATGACTTGTTTGATATGTTTGATTTGTCTCATATTTCGTGTCCATTTGTTCCTTTTCTTTCATTTTATTTTTCTTATACAATAATGGAGTACCAAATTTGTGGTAAATTTCCTAAATTGAATCTAGAAGTGTTCATTGTTATGAAAAGTAGAGAAGTTATAATAGTGATAATATTTGTGGCCTACAGCTGCTTTGTTAGTGATCTATTCAGAGCCAAATGTCTTAACACAACAAAATAAACAGATTTACTTAAAAAATATTCAATGCAAATAAGAAATCTTATTTGCTATTTTATTTAATCTTTAATTTATTTGAACAGATAAGATGAAAAATATTAAAACTTTGATAGGCATTTAAGATAAATAAATTTATTTTGTTGTGTTAAGGAATTTGGTTTTGTAAAGTCGGTTAGGTCGAAACCTTGACAGTTTCAATGTAAGATATAAATAATATATATATATATATATATATATATATATATATATATATATATATATATATATATATATATATATTAGACGTACCCGTGATTGGTTAGGTCTCAACCACTATCACTATTTGCTCCACTTTGATTTCATTCAAACATTCATAAACTGTGATAGATCTGTTAAGACATTCTTCTTACATAACAAAAAATAATACATCTCTTTACTCCTATAGCATGCTTATCGAGTAAACAAACCTATAATTTTGCTATGTAATTTACATATGTGCTTATGGTGTGGACAAACATACTATGTCAATTAGCTGAAAAGAGAGAATCACACTTTCTCTAAAAAACTATTAGCTAATGCTTAAATAAACATTAAAAACTATTAGCTAATGCTTAAATAAACATTAAAAACTATTAGCTAATGCTTAAATAAACATTAAAAACTATTAGCTAATGCTTAAATAAACATTAAAAACTATTAGCTAATGCTTAAATAAACACACAGTGAGAAAGGGTGAGAGAAATTCATAGACGGGCGAATTGTTCAGTTAATTACAAATTAAAGAATTAAAATGGATTGTTTTTTAAACATAAATCAATTCCAGAATAAAGGAATATTTTAGCATACATTTTATGTATGTCATTAAAGTATAGAGGACAAAAGTATTTAGGAAACAAATGTTGATAAATTCAGCTTTAATATATATATATATATATATATATAGCTTTAATATATATATATATATATATAGCTTTAATATATATATATATATATATATATATATATATATATAGCTTTAATATATATATATAGCTTTAATATATATATATATAGCTTTAATATATATATATATATATATAGCTTTAATATATATATATATATAGCTTTAAGATATATATATATATAGCTTTAATATATATAGCTTTAATATATATATATATATAGCTTTAATATATATATATATATAGCTTTAATATATATATATATATAGCTTTAATATATATATATATATAGCTTTAATATATATATATATATAGCTTTAATATATATATATATATATAGCTTTAATATATATATATAGCTTTAATATATATATATATATATAGCTTTAATATATATATATATATATATAGCTTAAATATATATATATATATATATAGCTTAAATATATATATATATATATATATAGCTTTAATATATATATATATATATATATATAGCTTAAATATATATATATATATATATATAGCTTTAATATATATATATATATATATATATAGCTTAAATATATATATATATATATATATATATATATATAGCTTAAATATATATATATATATATAGCTTAAATATATATATATATAGCTTTAATATATATATATAGCTTTAATATATATATATATATATATATATAGCTTTAATATATATATATATAGCTTTAATATATATATATATATATAGCTTTAATATATATATATATATATATAGCTTTAATATATATATATATATATATATATAGCTTTAATATATATATATATATATAGCTTTAATATATATATATATATATATATATATATATAGCTTTAATATATATATATATATATATATATATATATATATATATATAGCTTTAATATATACATATATATATATATATATATATATATATATAGCTTTAATATATATATATATATATAGCTTTAATATATATATATATATATAGCTTTAATATATATATATATATATATAGCTTTAATATATATATATATATATATAGCTTTAATATATATATATATATATATATATAGCTTTAATATATATATATATATATATAGCTTTAATATATATATATATATATAGCTTTAATATATATATATATATATATATATAGCTTTAATATATATATATATATATAGCTTTAATATATATATATATATATATATATATATAGCTTTAATATATATATATATATATATATATAGCTTTAATATATATATATATATATATATAGCTTTAATATATATATATATATATATATATATATATATATATATATATATAGCTTTAATATATATATATATATATATAGCTTTAATATATATATATATATATAGCTTTAATATATATATATATATAGCTTTAATATATATATATATATATAGCTTTAATATATATATATATATATATATATATATATATATATATATATAGCTTTAATATATATATATATATATATATATATATATATATAGCTTTAATATATATATATATATATATATATATATATAGCTTTAATATATATATAGCTTTAATATATATATATATAGCTTTAATATATATATATATATATATATATATATATATATATATTTATATGCAAACATTGTTAAAATAACAGAATTCGTCTGTTTCATTATACCTTTTTTATTTTTTTTATTTTTCTGATGGTTTATTTTGTATTAAAATCAAAAAAATTAATAAATGTTCCATAGGTTTCACGAACGTTTTCGATTCTATGTCGAATCAAAAGCAAATGAACAAAAAAGCTGGGGAAAGGAGAATTGTAAAAAAGACGGTGGAGAGAACGTTTTCCGCATTGTAGCATCACAGAACAAAATTGCATTACGTTAAGCATTTTAAAATGTTACTACTGGTTTTATATGTGATGTTAATTTTAGGTTGTTGTGTTTTTATGTAGATAGCTTCGAGTATATAAATTTTTTTTAAATTGGTTTAGGAATGTATAATTTTAGTGTTATTAACTAGAATTTGTCTTAAATTAGGACAGTTATATTTTTGTAGATGTTAGTAAATTGAGCTAAAGTTTACAAGATGCATGTCGAGGCAGCGGGATAGGGTAGTGCTTGTAAAACCAATGTAGCTATTAGCTTTATTTATATTATAGGAGTTACATTCTCCTAACAACCTAAAATTAATAACATCACATATGAAACCAGTAGTAACATTTTAAAATGCTTAATATAATGCGATTTTGTTGCTGAATTTAAAATCGCCAACGACTTCCTGGAACAATGCGGAAAACATTCTCTGCGCGTTTCTCCGCTGTCTTTTTAAAATTCTCTTCTTTCTCCAGCTTTTTTTGTTCATTTGCTTTTGACACCTGAGGATGATTTGACGAAGAATCGAAAACGTTCGTGAAACATGTAAAACCTATGGAACATTTATTCATTTTTTTTATTTTAATACATTAGAAAATTACATCAGAAAAATTGAAAAAATAAAAAAATGTATAATTAAACAAACGAATTCTGTTATTTTTAACAATGTTTGCATAAATGAGAAAATGCTGCCTAAATACACACACAATATATATATATATATATATAATATATATATATATATATATATATATATATATATGTTTAGAAAGAATTTGTTAAAACATTGAATCTCTTTGGGGAACTTTGACTTTAGGAATAAACGCAGAGATCTCAATAACATATGTAAGAGAAATATTTATTCTTTGCAATACTATACAATAGCCATGCAATAGCAATGTGATTTCTCGCATGACATTGCAACATTGTAAGTTTGTTCAATCGTACGGCTACTAATGCATTGCTAAAACATTTAAAAAGAAATTAGTAGCCGTACAACTGACGACAGTGCAAGACTGAAATGTTTGTCCACAGGAAAATTAGCATTAATAGTGCATGACTATTTGCTTGGATATTGTATAATGTTGCTAAAGGAACAAAATAATTCAAGATGTCAAATTTGTAATGCTTTGATTAGAGTTACTTCCCATTTGAAAATCTTTGTAATGAGAGAATGGTGACGGTAAATGTCACTGACGGATTATTTGTATGGCAGTCATGTGCTAATCTGTTGACCAATCAGAAGTGATTGTCAGGTGGATTTCTGTTTTGCTAAATGTGTGTAGACCATAAAACTTGAAATTTCAACAAAATCAAAACAAACTTTTACTTTGAATGATTGAAAGGGTAATTTTTTAAGCCGACTGTCCCTTTAATCAAGGTTAGTTGATAAAAGTGACACAAAACAATAATGGTATTATTTTTTTACTCAAGTGAATCATTAAAATAAAAATGGAGAAAGCTGTTCATTTATGAGAATCAATGGATGAACAATGATGTTAATCAGAATTAGAACAATCTACCTCTGAGGGAGGCTAATATAGCTGGGTGGCACCAGAAGTAACGCTTTCTACAGTGCTTTGAATGCCTCCTTAGTTTGTTTTTTTTCAAAGCTACGATGCATGTGCATTAATCTGACTCAAAGATACATTCCCTTAAACTTCCATTCTTTTGATGTTAAATTTTTTAAGTTTTATTCTTTATGAAACAGAATTTAGTGAAAATGGTTAAAATTACAGTAAAATTAGATAAGTCTTTGATTATTGGCACACCGGAAGTACATATACGGCATAATCATGTTCTTGTTAGATCACCGAAGTTAAGCGACTTTGAGTTTGGTCAGTACCAGATAGGTGACCATTTAGGAATACCAGGCATTGTATGTGCGAGGATGGTGACACCTCCCTGCAAATATTGCAAAATCTAATTTTGTCATCTCCTTTGACCAGAATATACATACAACTGGGAGGAAGCTGGCTAAACCTGCCCAGGGTGAATGCCGCACCAACTACAAGACACGTACTAGAAAGAGCGATGGTAATGAATCTAATTCCGTTTTTAAGATCTCATCAGCAGATGCTGTGCTACTGTAGCTCATCCTATTTATTTTAAGCCACAATTGAAATAGCATTTAATAGAGGTAATAAATTCTCACTTTCTGGTTAAAATGGGCTTTAGTGTCGCAATGTTGCAGGAACAATAAACATTTTGATATTACTATTTGCTTTCTTATGAATTAAAATTTACATTTGCTTTTAATTAAAAAAATTTATTTGTACTGAAAAAAATACATTTTTGTTCCAATCTACTACATGATACTATTTTAAAAAATTTAATTATACCCAAATGGGGAATTTAGAACGATATGTTATCCTGTTTATGGCTGGGTCTTCAACGCCATCAGACATGCTCCATCAGATGCTTTCTGGTCACAGTCGCCCAGACTCCCAGAACAGCTCACCAACAAATGCCAGTCATATTTACTTATACCATTTTTCATGCATATTCTCTATTCTCCGACCGTTGAAACACATGTCGTTGTCGATTGTATTGGGACATTAATGTATTCTTTCCTTTAATAATTATGTCTGTGGTTTTCAAACCATTATGCATCGTATTAAGTAGCACCTTACATATTTCATATCCTCTTTTTATATTTGTCTTTTACAAACTGTTTATGTGAGAATAAATGTGATTGTATGTGAATCCAACTGTTTCTTCACGTACGTTCTTTCCTTCTTCTGAACTTGTGTTATCCAATGGCAACTGCCCGTATGGGAAAAATACCCGAACACATAGTCGCTAAAAACGTTAAAGCTAAGATATCAAATACATTTACAAAGACATTTTAAAATTGCACCTTCTAGCATTTGTTATGTTTTCTCTTGGTTTTCAATGCGATTTTCAACTGAAACATTTGAAAAGAAACTGATTTTTATTTACAATAAATTGAATTAAGATTTTTGTTATGAAATTTTATTGATTTTTTTTAAACTTCAATATTTTAACTTTTTTAAATGTTAATTTTTTACTTGAAAAAAATCCTTTTTGATTTTTGTTTGGAAATAAAATTAAAGTTTTTTTGTAATATTTTTTGGAAAAATTATTTTTTCAGCAGGAGAGTAACAAAAAATATTTTAAGTTATTTTAATTTCGGCATTTTGTACAATTTAAAGCCACGAACCGCCACAGTTATCGCATAGGATAAGATGCCATTTTAAATAATGGCCAAATATTAACCCTGGAATTTTTGTGATGCATGATTGCAAGACGGTTGTACCATTCCCTCCCTTATTTTTTTGGAAGAATTCTTATTTAAATTTTGTAATATTTTTATGTATATAAAATGCTTTACTAGATTTTTCTAGTTGCAACTTTAAAATTGTTCTTAGAATTTGGTAATATTTCAGCATCGATTGCTCAAAATCTTTTGACGATCACAAGGAAAGTAACATCTTTGGAATGGAAAGAAACAATAATTTCCAACTTGAAACCATTTGTTTTTATTATTATTCCAGGAAGAAAAGTCACCGAAAAAAGGAAAAAGAAAAAAGAAAAAGGCCAATGTTAGCAGAAATGCGTCTGCATCTGTCGTTGTTTTATGCTTAATATTGGATATGAAGAAAAAGCCTAAATGTTTGTTTGATTACATTCTTATACTCATCGTCAATATATTCTGTTTTATTGCTTTAATTCTTTACTAATGGGACCCCATGGAAATTTCATGGTGGATTTCTGCATATATCTATATGGTTTACTGTCATAATAATAATAATAATAATAATAATAATAATAATAATAATGATGATGATGATGATGATGATGATGATGATGATGATGATGATGATGATGATGATGATTTATCATCATCATCATCATCATCTTCTTCTTCTTCTTCTTCTTCTTCTTCTTCTTGAAATAATAAATGCCAGTCTGGGTTAATAATATTAAGAAAAAAATAGATTTTTTCTTCTTCCATAAAAATAATTTTCACTGTCAGCTAAATACTATTTAAATAAATAAAATGAATATCTTTCTTCTTTATTTATTTATTAAAAATTGTAACAATTTAAATCTTGTTAAAATAAATAATCTTTTTCTTCTAAGAAAAATAATTGTCAAATAAATATTCTTTAAATAAAACGAATGTCACTTTTAAAAATTTATTCAAAATTGTAACAATTCGATGTGTTTTAAAATTATATCAAAATACATTAAAATAAAAACAATATAAATAGTAGAATTTTTAAACTGATTAAGTCAATGAGATGACAGAATTCGCTTTTGGGTTTGCTGTCCAGCTCCCCACCAAAGCTATTACCTCCTAAATTTGATTCCTATCACAATTGCTCCTTATGCTTTAGTGACATATGTCTTGTTTGGGGTGAAAAATAAAATTCATTTTTAAATGAGTAAAGTCAGAATGTTTTATATTCGCAACACCAGTGAATTTTTTAATTACTTTGTTTGCATTACATGCTTCAGCTTCAGCTGTCAAACGATTTTATTTGTTAAAATAGGTGTGAAAGACATGAACAAGCATCATCATCATAATAATAATAATAATAATAATAATAATAATAATAATAATAATATTATTATTACACAGATGAGACTTAAATCAATTCTGACAGACATGAATAGTTTTGTTTGATTACCTCTGATTTTCTTTCCTTGACAAAATTGTGGATTTTTTCTGTGACTTTTTTCCCTGTGACTTTATTACTGGTTACGATTTTTTTTTTTTGGGGGGGGGGGGGGGGGGGGGTCATAACAGTAATGTTCCGGTTAACGGAAACCAAAAATCAAGAATGTTTTGTATGAAGAAAGCAATATTTTGAAAAGGAAGAGACAACCCGGTTATGGTTTTATTATGTGTGAGACGTGTTTGTAATCATCAGTTTAGAATTGTATCTTCATACTTGTTGAAATTCTTTCTAAAGTTCAACCATTTATCGTCAGGTGATAATCAAATATTGATTTTGAATCCATACAAATTTCCAGTAAAAATATCATTTATTTTGAGAATACAAATCCCTTCTTATCTCTGTATTAATAAAATTATCAGACAATCTTTGTGTTTCTCGTGTATACATAACTTTGATAAATACATATTAAAGTATTATTTTTCTTCATTTACTGTTAATCGAATATTTGTTAAAATAAACAATAAAAGAAAAGAAAACGAATTTTTTAAAATCCTATTTTTAAAAATTTTGGAAATATGACTACATTTTGAATTATTTTTTCTAAGCCCTCCACTCGCCAATATGTCTTAACCCGTGAAACGCCGGGCAAATACAGTTAGTTTTATATATAAAAAACAATTTTTGAGTAACAAATGCCCAAGAAATTGCCTTGATTTAAACTAAAGAAAAAGAAAAAAATATCTTTTCACATGAAATGAAAATAATTCTATTTTTTGCATACTAAATATTTACACAAAAAAAAAAAATTAATTTTTTAATTTTTAATTTTAAAGTTCTAACTGAATTGGATAGAGTTGCAGCTACTGTGATCATTTACGCACTAATACTGTTGGGAAAGGTATGAAACCACAATCAGCCCCACCCCCATCAATGGATAAAATAACAACTAGTGTTCAATTGATCAAAATATTATCAACCCCTAAAAAGGGGTTGATTTGCCGTAAAACAAATAAACTCAAACCAAAACTGTAACTTTCTCAATTTTGCTATCCTCTAAATGTATTCTGTCAGATACAACCATTAGGTTTATAAACAGTAAGTTGTCACAATGTGAGTAGGCAATGAAATTAAGAACTTGTACAGTGGGATTGTATAATTTAGTAACTGGTCCATGCCAACCAGTGAGAATCTATTGAATGCCATCACTAGTTGAAATTCTCAGAAAAGGATTAGACTGTTGGGATACTGGCTGCGCAAATCCCGGTGAGCCTGTCGGCCTGTGTCACCCATAACTAAACAACTAAGATGGTGACCCCATTAATTTCTCTACAACAGTTTCAAGATTATCATCTACCACTGAGCAACCAAATGAACTCAACATTATCTGTAGGTGCCTCAAAATATAATTGTTTCTTATTAAAATAAGTCAGACTTAATCCTTACAATATGTTTTAATACTTTTTCCTCGTTAATCAATTTACTTGAAGAACTCATCCTCTGCTAATGATGAATGTATAAATTAATGTAAATATATTTTACTGATACGGGGGGGGGGCTGATGTCTGTGGTGCTGCACAATTGGAGAAATATAAAAGGAGCTGAAGTCATTTTTTATCCCTTCACCGAGTATTTTGCCAGGTGCTAGTGCCAGACACTCCAATTTTAATTGACTTTATGTCAGATTTGGTAAGAGATAAGTAAAAGCACCTTATCTATGTTTATTATGGATTGATTATATAAAGGGCAGTTGTCTGTGTGTCCAGCTAAAATACAAAAACTGGTACTTCTGCAGTTTACAGACCGTGCTAATTTTTAAATAAGATTTTCAAGTTAAATTCAATTTTTACGGTATCTTTTGTTTATCAATTGTTAGGTGAAAGTACACAATAGTTAACAAAGGCCCCTTCCCTCCCCATGTTAAGAATGGGTTTCTAAATAATAACGTTATTATTTCGGCACGGTCTGTAAATTGCAGAAGTACCCAAAAACTACCAAAGGTAGACCCACAAAACATATATATATATATATATATATATATATATATATAAATAGATAGATAGATAGATAGATAGATAGATAGATAGATAGATAGATAGATAGATAGATAGATAGATAGATATATTTACATACACACTCTGCTTCAGTGAATAAGAACCAAGGAGGCAGGTTTTGGTAAGAAGAAAATTCCTCAATTCATACTCATTTATTTACATGCCATCAAAATCTATAATTTGTGGAATTTCTTCATTCATTTACAATTGTCCAACCTCTTATTGATCTCTCCAGAACCATAAACAACATAAACGAATCATTTTTAGTCCTTTTCAAATTCCCAATCTTTCTCTGAAAATGTTACTATAACTCTTATTAAAGAATCCAATGTAAAGTTGAAGATACAAAGTTCAATTATGACTGATGAAAACAATGCTTTGTTATTCTTTGTTGATTTTTTTGAGGGTGATATTTTTTTGTTGTTAATCCGACAAATATTGTTGGTTGTTTTATCCAAAAAGAAAGACAAGAAAAAGATTTTGTAATTTATAGAAATGAATGCTGTTTTACATTATCACGTGTTTTCTTGTTATTTCATTTGTGAATTGTATTGAGAACTTACTCAAGAATTTCACATGGCTGGGTGCCCGGTGATTACCACAAAAAAAAACTGAATTCAAACTTTTCTATTTTTGAATGCAGGTTTATCAGGGTGGCTTCAAATACTCCAACTTGCATGAGTGACCAAAATAGCAGACGTTTTCATAACTACACTCTGACCAGCGATAATAGCTTAGTAATAAAAGTGAAGATTTCAAAATCACCTCTGAATCAATCTCTGAAAAATGTTTCACTAAAATATATGGCATCATTGTGCTTGTTTATTGTGCATTTTTTTAATTTTTCAGGGTGATCGGTTATAATAGCTTTTAATATCTGCAACAAAACTATGGTATCGAAAATCCCTAACCGATGATAAAATAACAGTTATGATCAAAGAATCTGCTAAAGGTAGCTCTCCTGATGCCATAACTGCAAAATAGGTCGCCATGTCGACACTGTAAAAGGATTCAGCGAGGAAGAAAAAAGAATCCATCACCAAGGAAAGAAAAAAAGGATCCATCACAAAGAAAGAAAAAGGGATCCATCACCAAGGAAAGAAAAAAGGATCCATCACCAAGGAAAGAAAAAAGGATCCATCACCAAAGAAAAGAAAAAAGAATCCATCACCAAGGAAAGAAAAAAGAATCCATCACCAAGGAAAGAAAAAAGGATCCATCACCAAGGAAAGAAAAAAGAATCCATCACCAAGGAAAGAAAAAAGGATCCATCACCAAGGAAAGAAAAAAGAATCCATCACCAAGGAAAGAAAAAAGGATCCATCACCAAGGAAAGAAAAAAGAATCCATCACCAAGGAAAGAAAAAAGGATCCATCACCAAGGAAAGAAAAAAGAATCCATCCCCAAGGAAAGAAAAAAGGATCCATCACCAAGGAAAGAAAAAAGGATCCATCACCAAGGAAAGAAAAAAGAATCCATCACCAAGGAAAGAAAAAAGAATCCATCACCAAGGAAAGAAAAAAGGATCCATCACCAAGGAAAGAAAAAAGAATCCATCACCAATGAAAGAAAAAAGAATCCATCACCAAGGAAAGAAAAAAGAATCCATCACCAAGGAAAGAAAAAAGGATCCATCACCAAGGAAAGAAAAAAGAATCCATCACCAAGGAAAGAAAAAAGGATCCATCACCAAGGAAAGAAAAAAGAATCCATCACCAAGGAAAGAAAAAAGAATCCATCACCAAGGAAAGAAAAAAGGATCCATCACCAAGGAAAGAAAAAAGAATCCATCACCAAGGAAAGAAAAAAGAATCCATCACCAAGGAAAGAAAAAAGAATCCATCACCAAGGAAAGAAAAAAGGATCCATCACCAAGGAAAGAAAAAAGAATCCATCACCAAGGAAATAAAAAAAGGATCCATCACCAAGGAAAGAAAAAAGAATCCATCACCAAGGAAAGAAAAAAGGATCCATCACCAAGAAAGAAAAAAGAATCCATCACCAAGGAAAGAAAAAAGGATCCATCACCAAGGAAAGAAAAAAGGATCCATCACCAAGGAAAGAAAAAAGGATCCATCACCAAGGAAAGAAAAAAGGATCCATCACCAAGGAAAGAAAAAAGAATCCATCACCAAGGAAAGAAAAAAGGATCCATCACCAAGGAAAGAAAAAAGGATCCATCACCAAGAAAGAAAAAAGAATCCATCACCAAGGAAAGAAAAAAGAATCCATCTCCAAGGAAAGAAAAAAAGGATCCATCACCAAGGAAAGAAAAAAGAATCCATCACCAAGGAAAGAAAAAAGAATCCATCACCAAGGAAAGAAAAAAGGATCCATCACCAAGAAAGAAAAAAGAATTCATCACCAAGGAAAGAAAAAAGAATCCATCACCAAGGAAAGAAAAAAGGATCCATCACCAAGGAAAGAAAAAAGAATCCATCACCAAGGAAAGAAAAAAGAATCCATCACCAAGGAAAGAAAAAAGAATCCATCACCAAGGAAAGAAAAAAGGATCCATCACCAAGGAAAGAAAAAAGAATCCATCACCAAGGAAAGAAAAAAGAATCCATCACCAAGGAAAGAAAAAAGAATCCATCACCAAGAAATAAAAAAGAATCCATCACCAAGGAAAGAAAAAAGGATCCATCACCAAGAAAGAAAAAAGAATCCATCACCAAGGAAAGAAAAAAGAATCCATCACCAAGGAAAGAAAAAAGAATCCATCACCAAGGAAAGAAAAAAGGATCCATCACCAAGGAAAGAAAAAAGAATCCATCACCAAGGAAAGAAAAAAGAATCCATCACCAAGGAAAGAAAAAAGAATCCATCACCAAGGAAAGAAAAAAGAATCCATCACCAAGGAAAGAAAAAAGGATCCATCACCAAGAAAGAAAAAAGAATCCATCACCAAGGAAAGAAAAAAGAATCCATCACCAAGGAAAGAAAAAAGGATCCATCACCAAGAAAGAAAAAAGAATCCATCACCAAGGAAAGAAAAAAGGATCCACTACCAAGAAAGAAAAAGGGATCCGTCACCAGGATTTTTAACAGAGGGAGCCAAACAGTTTTTGGCGATATTCAACAATACCTCCACCATGTCTAGGGCTAAATAACTTCGCTACTGGCTGCTGATATGAGTCTATTCCAACATCCCCTTTTTTAGCAGGTAAAAAAATATACATTTATTTATTTGAAACGTTTTTGTTAGTTTCGGCGATTTCACGCTTTAGTTTACTCTGGCGATTTCACATTTTTAGCTTACAAACTCCGCCCATTTTCGATCTACGCCATACTGTCAGTCAAAGAGATTGTAACACGATGTTTTTAACGGAATATAGAGATAATTAATTCAATAACACTAGGTTTTAATTTTTGAAAAAGCTTAGAGAATTTATTTAATAAAGCAATAGTAATTCAATAGCAAGTCCAAAGCAATACAAACAATTTTTTCAATGAATTCAAAGCAATGGCAGTAATAAATATATATAGTATAATATATATTTACAGTTTACAATCTTTTCAAAGCAATAGTAATTTAAGTGAAATAGCAAGTCAATAAGCAAGTCAAAGCAATTTTTTCAATGAATTCAAAGCTATGGCAGTAATAAATATATATAGTATAATATATATTTACAGTTTACAATCTTTTCAAAGCAATAGTAATTCAAGTGAAATAACAAGTCAATAAGCAAGTCAAAGCAATTTTTTCAATGAATTCAAAGCAATGGCAGTAATAGATCCTTTCAATAAGGAATGGCAAGTCCAAGTGACGGTGATAAATAAATAAAAAAAATAATACCTCCCTTGTGTGGCGGTCAACCTGTTGTGTAAAAGTTTCCCTGAAAATCCTTGTGTTAAAATAAAAATTCTCTCTTAAAAAATTTAATAATACATTTCAAATAATTTATATTTTGTGAAAAACGTCCTGTTACAATCTCTTTTAAAAAATGTAATTTATTTCATGGCTATATTCCGAAAAACCTTGTGTTAAAATAACTGTAAATAAACCTTGAAGAATGACTGACAGTATGACGTAGCTGTTTAAGTTTCTCTCAACAGCTCTCTTTGAATGGTTTGACCAGGACGACAAACAACTCATCGTTACTGATGGAGAGGCAGTGCTCAGCAAGCCTATCAGATCTGACTTCACTCGACCCATGCAACCATGAAGAGGCTGACAGTCAGATGTTGCTGCATGCATCTCACACAGCTAAGCACGGACACCATTCAATAGTCATCCAGACTGTAGACACCAATATTGTGGTGCTGGCAGTGTCAGTGGTACAGGAATTGCAACCAGAAGACAAACTATGGCTGGCAATCGGAACGGACCCAAGTTTCCAGTACCTAGCAGCACATGAAATAGTAACTGGACTGGGACCAGAGAAGGCTCGTGCACTGCTAATGTTCCACGCTCTAACTGGATGCGATACTGTGTCAAGCTTTGCTAGACATGGCAAGAAGACCACATGGACACTGGACAGTACTGCCAGAGTTAACTGAGGCGCTGATGCAGCTGTCTTCCGCACCAAGTGAAATACCAAATGATGCAATGTGCATCATCGAGAGGTTCGTGATCCTGTTGTATGATCGAACCAACAAATGCACGGACATTGACAAGGCCAGGAGTAAACTCTTCGCAAGGAAGAACAATGTGCAGCTGATCCCTCCAACGAAGGCAGCTTTAGAGGAACATGTCAAGGTGGACATGTGTGGGGTCAGATACTGCTACCTGCACCAGAACTTCCACCACCAACCAGCTGGGGTTGGTCAATGACTAGAGGACAATACACACCATACTGGACCAGGCTACCTGAGGCAGCTCACACCTGCATTGAGCTGGTTTCTTGCAAGCGCCAGAAAGGGTGTGTGAGATGCTGCAAGTGTAAGAAGGCTGCCCTTAAGTGCACAGCCCTCTGTGTGTGTGAAGGGGGCTGCACATGAAGATGAGTCCACAACATTCATTTACTTGTGGCAGTGCTGAACTGGTTAACATGACACTGTTTATGTACACATATCTTCAGTACCGATGTATACCTAACCTCAAATATCAGACCATTGTAGCATGCCAGTACACACCCAACCTTATATATTACACCATAGCATGTCAGAATTTTAACTTAGATATTTAATGACTTAAGACATGTATCAAAAGTATAAAACTCAAAATTAGTAGTTGAAGTAAATTGATATTTTTATTTAGATTTATACAGGGAAATCTAGTGTTGAGAAGTTTACGTTGTTTTGTGTTAATGTTCACACTATTTTTGTGGATATTCAGACGTAACCCTGAATTGATCATTTTGTGATATTGATTGAAGAAACAGAGAGAAGACTAATCAAGCAAATCTCTTATGAAAGGTAACTCAAACTTGTCAAAACAATTTTTACTTCACAGATTTTGAGTAAAATGTTGTCTTGTCAAAAATACATGATGATGAATATTCATCTCTCATCAATTAAGTGGAGTACTGTAATAAAGTATGTCATTTTGAAAAATGGATTTTTTATTTGTCAGGTACTATAGAAATATTTCACCCAGAGGTAATTGCACATGTAGAAATCCAATATGTTGGCTAATTTATAAAGATATACAATGCAGATTGTAACCATCGAATTTCTTTCCTCTCAAAACATATATTTGGACACCAGAATCGAGTCAATAGCAGCATTAGACCAAAAGATAATCGAAAATGTAGGTTTCAAACAACGGCCATTTTGAAATCCAATATGGCGGCTTATTGGTACAAGATATGCGATGCAGATTGTTACCATTATATTCCTTGCCCCCCAAAACATACATTTAGACACCAGAATCGAATCAATAGCAGCATTAGACCCAAAGATAATCGAAAATGTCGATTTCAAATGGCGGCCATTTTAAATTCCAATATGGCGGACATGAAGAAAGAATTCTAAGTGGCTCAATATCTGAAAATGTTCGCCATATATCAATGTACATTTGTGCTAAATTTGATGTTTGTATCACAAAATGGACAATCCTTCTGAAATTTTGAGCTAAACCGCCCTACTATAATATATTTTATTACAATGTTATAATAACTGTTTTTAAAAAAAAATTAACTTAAAAATAAATCAAACATGAAAGATTACGAATTCATTAAAGTAACACAAAATCAATAATTTAAAATAATTAATAGAACATTTATTGAAATAAATTAAAATGTGTTTTTTTTTCGTTTTTTGGAAAAAAAAGTGTTTATACAATACAGTAAAAATTTGTAATAAATTACAACAGTCATGTTTGGGGGGGTGGGGTGAAACTTATTAATTAGTCTAAAATTGTATATTTTATCTCGAAATAAAATTCTAATTTTTTTTAAAACTTGAAATTCGAACTTTTGTTTTAAACCATCATGACGTTCAAAGATAAGGCATTGCATTACGGCCGTCATAATATAATGCAATGCCTTATCTTTGAACGTCATGATGGTTTTTTAAAAAATTGTCTTTCGCTTAAAAAAGGAAATACGTTTGAAAAAATGAACAAGGTAACAATGATTTCCAAGTGAATGAATAATCCTTAGGAGGGTAGCCGTGTTCTTGGTAGTGAATAACGTCACAATAGCAGGAACAATTTAAATATGATTTCCAAGTGAAATCATATGAATAATCCACGCTGTATATGAATCTTGATTAAAGACGCACGCATGCACATTACTGCACAGTTAACTTCCGGTCCTGATTGATCGTGGGTCTAAAAGCCACGACCCATGACACAACCAGAAAATCTCGATTCAGTCGCTAGGCCTGCTATAACGACGGCCACGGTACACCTCAAACAAAAACGTGGCAAAAATCGCCAAAAAAAATACAAAAAACTAAGAAAAACGTTGCAAATAAATAAATAAATCTATTAAAAAAACTGGCAATTTTAAAAGCAAACAAAAAGAAACTGACAAAAAGAACAAGAAAGTAAGAAAGATATTGTAAAAAAAAACTAACAAAAACGTTAAAAATAAATAAATCAATCAAAAACTAACAAAAACGTTAAAAAGAAATAAATAAATCCATAAAAATAACATGGCAAAAAACGAAAAAAGAAGAAACTAACCAAAATAACAAAACGAAGAAACTAACAAAAACGATTCAAATAAATAAATATATCTATATTTCTTTTAACGGCTAAAAAAAGAGAATGTAAATTTGTTGGAATAGTCTCATATCAGCAGCCAGCAGCGAAGTTATTTATCTCTAGGCATGGAGGAGGTATTTTTGGATATCGCCCAGTTTTTAATATTCCAAATAATTTAAAGCATAATTTGAAGTAAAAAATATATATTATAGAGAAATAAACAATGTATAAAATCACATAAATCAATGTTAGAAAATAAATTGAAGTCTACGCTTGTCTGTAGCATAATTATCAATTACACTATTAATGAAGTGCTCATGTGACTTTATGCGCTCTCGATGAACACTCATAAGACAAAGGCCCGACAACCGTTCCCCTCCCATGGTTGACCTTAGCCGCAGTGTGCTGAAACTTCGTTCAGTGACACACGTGGAAGCAGGCAACATAAGTGCTGTCAAGAGTATGTGACGAATGGCTAGAAAAAATATTTTCTCCTCAATGAGATCAGTCAGAGTGATATCAGTGGTGTTACACTCCTTCCAACCAGCCTACATTTGAAACCAAATATTTGACTCCTCGCAAATATTGTCAAACTGATATAGCTCACAACTTGAGTGGCCCACACACTGGTTCTAGAATTGCTTCAGACTTAGCTATAATGTCGAAACAAACAAGGAATGTTGATGTGGTCACTGCTGACAGCATTTGATATGCCGATTGTCTAGTATTTCCATTACTAGATACTGTCGAGAGGTGGCTGATGGTCGCTACAATCTGCTCTATGTTCTTGTTGAAAATACGAATGCTGCTGTGGTTTGTCGACCATCTAGTTTCACATAATAGTGGCATCTTCACTGTCAGAATAGATCGTCACTGAGAACTTGCTGAAAAAAATGTATAATGTTCTTCACAGTGCCAATACAATTGTGAATTTCGGAGAGCACATTGAGATCATTGATGATCAAGTTGAGCCAATGAGCTGCACAGTGGACAAATAAAGCTTTTGGATATATAGCTTTTATTTTGGCTTGTACGCTTCCTTCTTTGCCAGCCATCGCTGAACAGCCATTGTATCCTTGAAGTTTGTTCAAATTGAGTCAAGAATTTCTGCAATAGAATAAAATCGTTTCTGCAATGTTGTTAGCATCCATACCTTGTAGCTCCATAACACCAATGAGCTCCTCTTTAACCATTATGGGTTTTGCCGTCTCATCAACAGAAACCTCACAGCAACTGACAACTGCTCTTTTCCAGCAATATCAGCGGGTTTGTCTGCAAGAATAGAAAAACCAGCACTGGCAAAATTTGCTGCAGAGATAATGTCCTTCTTGAGAATGTCACCACAAACATTTATGAGGTCATTTTGCACTTGTACTGATGTATATTTTGTGTTTCCGCGAGCATGAGTAAGATAATCTTATAACTTGGTATCACCGGATTCAACACGAAATTTAAGCAAATCTACAAAGTTGCCGGTGTCTGCCATTTTACCACGAAGTGCCATATCATGTGTCGCACATAAAACAATTGACGCAAGGATTGGCTGCAGTTTTTCCCGATTAGCCATAATTTGCGACTTGACTGCTTCATTTATCTGAGAATCCACACTTAATTCTGACCTCAAACGAGTTTTCATGAAATTTGCTGCATCTTGCGTAGACTGTTGATGCCATGACGATTTTTGGTGATTCCGCACGGCATCGTTAAAGTCTTTATATTTGTTAAATGCCTTTGTTATAAATGCACATTGTAAACTGCAGTGTACTGGCTGAGGAAAAA
Organism: Sepiola atlantica; assembly: GCA_963556195.1. Classification (NCBI taxonomy): domain Eukaryota; kingdom Metazoa; phylum Mollusca; class Cephalopoda; order Sepiida; family Sepiolidae; genus Sepiola; species Sepiola atlantica. The sequence continues at coordinate 38,641,036 of OY744547.1, read as the reverse complement.
GGACACAATATTTACACAAAGCACCCTGCAGTTTACGAGAGTACGCCAGCCATGGTGACTAAATGTCCAACCAATCTAGTCAAAACCATCGTAAAGTCATAATTTTGTGCAGGTTTGAAGCAATCTAGGCCGTTTAAAGTAATTATGAATATCTATTTATAATTTATTTACTGAGAAAAATAAATGTAATACGAAGCTGGACAGATATTATTAAATGAACCTATTAATGCGATTATCTTCACTCACACAAATAAGCAGATACCACTGTAGTGGTTAAGTGTGTAGCGTGGTGATGGTGCACAGATGCAAAAAAAAAAAAAATGTGAACAAATAATTTCTTGTTTGGTACATATAATCACTGCATACAATTTACGTGACTAAAATAGGAATTACTTTTTTCACAATCCAAGTTTCGAAAGTACAAAACAAATCATCATTTCACCAACAATAATTTACGTGACTTAAATAGGAATTACTTTTTTCACAATCCAAGTTTCGAAAGTACAAAACAAATCATCATTTCACCAACAATAATTTACGTGACTTAAATAGGAATTACTTTTTTTCACGTCCCCAGTTAACAAAAGATGCTCATATGTGACCTAATTGCGTTAAAAAAATGTCTATATAAGTTATAAACCTTTATTATTTATGAATTTGGAAATTCGTCAAAAAACAATGTGTTTTGCTTTACCTACTCATGTGTGACCTATTTGCGTTAAAAAATGGTACGGCTGCATAATACGGGCCCCCGGGGCTGTGCGCATGCGCCAACAAACGGAAGCGCAAAAATGAAGCCTTAATAATACGGGGGCACCTGGCCGTGGCCACCGAGAGTTACTACAGGCCGGTTGGCTAGAAAATGACGTCACTGCATTCCGTGTCAAAACAAGGACCGTCGTAATGACAATAAGAAGGCATTTCGACTTCTCTATTCACTAAATAATCCATCAAAATTCAGGAAATTAACCAATTTTAATGAAATTTTCAGTATTTATTAATTAATGATCACGGAATATAATAAATCCATTACTTTATTATAAAGCTTGGTGCAAATGTATTATTTCTTGTAAACAAAAAACACCTTTACTAAAGTTATCCAAAATATCAGAACATGTTGACCATACGATATTGTAAATATTTAAAACAAAGCATTAGAAAACTTTAAAAATTGCATGTAAAAAAAGAAAAGAAAGGAACACGATTCGATTTATCTTGAAACTGATCTTTATTCAATATAAATTTAAAGAAAATAATAATTCACGATCAAATACTGCAAAGAACTGAATTATGAATTACCATTATTTAAACTTCTAACCCAATTAACCGTAAGTAATTCAGACTTTGAAATTTGTTTAAAAATTATACAAAAAAAAAGTTCAATGTTAACTGGTTGTTTAATAATGGAATCACCAACTCCTATCTTGCTATTAAGAGATAGGTACGTGCAAAATCAAAGGCCGATTCCCAAAATGTAAAAACATTTTGACCCTCCTTTCACTTCAAAATTCACCAAAATTCAGGAAATCAACCAATTTTAATGAAATTTTCAATATTTATTAATAAACAAGCACAGGAGATATAGTGAAACATTTTTTTAAATCTTAGTGAAAATGCATTATTTTTTTTAAAACAAAATACACCTTTACTAAACGTGTATTTTTATATATATAAAAAAAATCCATGATTTTTTTTTTAATGAAAATAAGATCTGTATATGTTTAAAATATTTTTTTTTTTAAACTATTTCGTATATATTACGGAAAATGCCCCTACACTCTTAATAAAATCAGTATAACTAGAAAAATTAACGATATTATTGAATAAAGCATTGTTTAATTAATATTTTTTGTGAAAATTTTGATTAAATATGATGTTATTTCATTTATTTAATCTACAAAAGTACAGAGAAAAGATAAACTATACTACACTTAAGACATCGAAAAAAAGTAATTAAAAAAAAATGGAACACTACTTTTTTATCAAATAATGAATAAGTAATTCAGACTTGATTTTTTTATATAATTAAAAAAAATTCAAACTTACTACACTATTTAGTCGGTGTAAACATTATTACGTGTATCCATATTTGCAGTAATTATTTCTCTTTTGGAAATCCAAACATGCAGTAGGCATTTTAACTTTGTGAATTATGAAATTTAAAAAAGCGCGAAATTATTTTAAAATTGGTTGATTTTCTGAATTTTGATTCCATTATTAAACAGACAGTTAACATTGAACTTTTTTTTGTATAATTTTTAAACAAATTTCAAAGTCTGAATTACTTACGGTTGATTGGGTTAGAAGTTTAAATAATGGTAATTCATAATTCAGTTTTTTGCAGTATTTGATCGTGAATTATTATTTTCTTTAAATTTATATTGAATAAAGATCAGTTTCAAGATAAATCGAATCGTGTTCCTTTCTTTTCTTTTTTTACATGCAATTTTTAAAGTTTTCTAATGCTTTGTTTTAAATATTTACAATATCGTATGGTCAACATGTTTTGATATTTTGAATAACTTTAGTAAAGGTGTTTTTTGTTTACAAGAAATAATACATTTGCACCAAGCTTTATAATAAAGTAATGGATTTATTATATTCCGTGATCATTAATTAATAAATACTGAAAATTTCATTAAAATTGGTTAATTTCCTGAATTTTGATGGATTATTTAGTGAATAGAGAAGTCGAAATGCCTTCTTATTGTCATTACGACGGTCCTTGTTTTGACACGGAATGCAGTGACGTCAGAGGGGGCCAGGAAGTTAGTTGCTTGGCCTTGTCAACTCTCGGTGGCCATGACCTGGCTATGCGCAAACAAACGGAAGCGCAAAAATGGTAAAAATGATTTGGTAAAAATGAAATTATAAGTCTATCGATTAAAAAAAACAAAAAACAAACACCTAAATTTAAACAGAGTACAAATTGTTAATTTTATTTACTAATGCAGTAAAAACTTCTTCGTGTTCTTTTCTAAGCAAATATTCACAAATATACTCCCATTGATGAGGATTTCTATTAGTGCCCTTTTCTCTCAAAAATCTTTTTAGGTGCAGCCATGAATTTTCGATATTTTGTGTTTCCACACTAGTATCACTTTCATACAATAAATACGTTGCTTTTTATTTCTTCGGTAAAAATCTTGTATAGTATGGAAGGTTGGAAATGCCAAGTTTTACGCATTTATGCAGTTAGATTAGGTCAGTGACAGACAGGAGTAAAGTGAAAGAAATCGTAATAGCTAAGCTTCCATAGAATGGCTATCAAATATTTCGTTATATTTCGATATAAGCCGTTCGCTCATTTGCTGCTTGATGACGGTGATGTCTGAGTGAAATGAAATACCTTTACTGTTTTTAATTAGAAGCTCTGGTGAGCGGAACAATGTTATATTTAGTCGCCGCCGGTGAGCGCCATTACAATGAGAACGCGGGCAACAAAAAAAGGGTTGAACTGGTAGATTGTATCGGACGAATCTCCATGGTGATTAATCAGATATAAGTCGGTGTAAAACTCTAAATAATAACAGAACCGAACAAGCAGGACAGGAGTCAAATAGTTATGGAGGATGGTCAGGCTAGTGATGATGATGCTACTTATGATGATGATGCTGTTGCTACTGCTGATAATGTCCATGCCAGAGCGAGTGTTATGAAAAGAAACCAGGGTCAGTTTGAACAAAACCGGTTAGTCTCATGACAAATATTCCTTAGATGCGTCCATTCAATCTGCGCGTTTAGCGATGAAATTGCTATCTCTATCTTCATAATGTTTAATGGCTTTACTTTAATCTTCATAATGTTTAATGGCTTTACTTTAATCTTCATAATGTTTAATGGCTTTACTTTAATCTTCATAATGTTTAATGGCTTTACTGTATTGTCCGTGACATGAAAAAAATAACACTCTTTTTTTCATTCCTTCTTTCAGTAAAGCCAAGAGAAAAAGATCCATCAGCAAAGAAGAAAAAAGATCCATCACCAAGGAAAGAAAAAAGATCCATTACCACTGAAAGAAAAAAGATCAATCAGCAAGGATAAAAAAGGATACATCACCAAGGAAAGAAACTATGATCCATCATCAAGGAAGAAAATTGATCCATCAGCGAGGAAAGAAAAAGGATCCATCAGCAACAAAATAAAAAGGATCAATCACCAAGTAAGAAAAAAGGATCCATCACCAAGGAAGAAAAAGGATCCATCACCAACAAAATAAAAAGGATCAATCACCAAATAAGAAAAAAGGATCCATCACCAAGGAAGAAAAAGGATCCATCAGCAACAAAATAAAAAGGATCAATCACCAAGAAAGAAAAAAGGATCCATCACCAACGAAGAAAAAGGATCCATCAGCAACAAAATAAAAAGGGATCAATCACCAAGTAAGAAAAAAGGATCCATCACCAAGGAAGAAAAAGGATCCATCAGCAACAAAATAAAAAGGATCAATCACCAAGTAAGAAAAAAGGATCCATCACCAAGGAAGAGAAAGGATCCATCACCAACAAAATAAAAAGGATCAATCACCAAGAAAGAAAAAAGGATCCATCACCAACGAAGAAAAATGATCCATCAGCAACAAAATAAAAAGGATCAATCACCAAGTAAGAAAAAAGGATCCATCACCAAGGAAGAAAAAGGATCCATCAGCAACAAAATAAAAAGGATCAATCACCAAGTAAGAAAAAAGGATCCATCACCAAGGAAGAAAAAGGATCCATCAGCAACAAAATAAAAAGGATCAATCACCAAATAAGAAAAAAGGATCTATCACCAACGAAGAAAAAGATCCATCAGCAACAAAATAAAAAGGATCAATCACCAAGAAAGAAAAAAGGATCCATCACCAACGAAGAAAAAGGATCCATCAGCAACAAAATAAAAAGGATCAATCACCAAGTAAGAAAAAAGGATCCATCACCAAGGAAGAAAAGGGATCCATCAGCAACAAAATAAAAAGGATCAATCACCAAGTAAGAAAAAAGGATCCATCACCAAGGAAGAGAAAGGATCCATCAGCAACAAAATAAAAAGGATCAATCACCAAGAAATAAAAAGGATCCATCACCAAGGAAGAAAAAGGATCCATCAGCAACAAAATAAAAAGGATAAATCACCAAGAAAGAAAAAAGGATCCATCACCAAGGAAGAAAAGGGATCCATCAGCAACAAAATAAAAAGGATCAATCACCAAGTAAGAAAAAAGGATCCATCACCAAGGAAGTGAAAGGATCCATCAGCAACAAAATAAAAAGGATCAATCACCAAGAAAGAAAAAAGTATCCATCACCAAGGAAGAAAAAGGATCCATCAGCAACAAAATAAAAAGGATCAATCACCAAGGAAGACAAATGGGATCCATCACTAAGGAAAGAAAAAAGCATCCATCACAAAGAAAGAAAATAGGACCCATCAATGAAAAAGAAAAAAGGATCCAGCATCAAAGAAAGAAAAAAGATCCATCACCAAGGAAAGAAAACATGATCCATCCCAAAGGAAAAAAAACACACCCATCACCAAGTAAAGAAAAAAAGATCCATCAGCAAAGAAGAAATAATGATCCCTCACCAAGGAAAAAAAGATCCATCAGTGTGGAAGAAAAAAGGATCTATCATCAAGGAAGAAAAAAGAATCCATCAACAAGAAAAAAAGGATCCATCAGCAAGGAAGAAAAAAGGATCCATCACCAAGGAAGAAACAAAAAGATGTTTCGATTTCCAAAACTGTCACTGATTTGAGAAATATTGTTTATCAGCTCCATACAAGACTTGGAAAATCAAGCAAGTCTATTTTCGCCCGAGCTAGTTATCAAGACATTTGAAAATCAAGAGGCATTCTATTCTTTGGACCATAGATTCAGTGAAAGTTTCACTGAAAAGGTCCCCTTTTATACCAAGACACAAAAGTTTTTGCATGGAATAAGTAAGAATTTATTTGAAGATGGATATGACTATGTTCTTTTCACTGACGGATGCATTTGACGGCTGTTTGTGTGTATTTCAGAGATAAATGTCACCATCGTTTGAGGTATCAACAACAATCATGGTATTGGCAGGCATCATCAGAGATAGTCCTATCAGAGTACATGAAGGAGTAAAAGTGGCATCTGCTGCCTGAAAAAATCTTTGGTGACTTTGTTAGATGACATTTTGTTTGCTATTACAAACTTTGTTTTTCTCCAGAGAATGCGTCTAATTTCTGTGACTGCTCGGCCGCAGCGATCGGGCAGGTCGCGGAAGCGCCCGAGAGCTGCCGAGTCAAAAACGAGGCTGTCGAGACGAAAACGAGGCTGTATAAACAAAACCGAAAATCGTGAAAATGGAAGGTTGGCAAACGGCAATATAAGACGATGAATACGGAAAGAAAACATTAAGAAGCGATTTTACTTGATAATTTAATTACCTTACTCTACTGTAATAATTATATTTACTTTACAGATTTTTCCTTATTTTTAAATTATATCTTCATTTACGTTTTTGCCAATGATAGACAAAATGTAAATACATGTAGTCTGTTGCTAATGTTGCTGATTTTTCCAGCAAAATTAGCAACATGCTAAATGTTGGATCAGTCTACCACTCCCGAAAGTACTTGACTTTCGATGCAATCCTCTATCTATATAAGAGCCAGATACATCCGAAGATGGGATACTGCTGCTACATACAGAGCATTCTTTCGTGCTTTCTTGACAAAGTACAAAATCAACTATGAAATCTAGTGGAGATCTCTTCTCTCTACAGTCCCTTTCTCACAGAAGAGACGTTGTTAGCCGAGCACCTTCCATGGTGAAAGCAATTGGTAGTGATAATCGAGAACAAAAAAAATACCAGCTCTTAGTATGTTCGCTGCTTCTGGTGCCCAATTTTTTTTTTTACCAGCAAAAGTAGTTACGTTGTAGTAGTAGCAGGAGCAGTATCCATTCCAATTCAATTAAGTGGTGGTGTGAGCTCTCAGACAAATAGAGCAGCAGCCTAAAATAAATGCCGAAACTTTGAAACCACAAAAGGATGCTTGACTAATGTTAGCGATGACAATCCAAACACATGCGAATGACGTTAGCTGCATGGCGTCCCAAAACGATCTCTCTTGAGCAAAAAGTGTCAACCCTTTATTGAGCTCTTTTGGACTGCCAAAAGTGCCTACTTTGCATAATCACGTGTGTTCGATTGTCGCCTCGAAATCAGACAGTTCCAAGTTCGCTCCTGTATGCATGCCAGTTGTGGCTGCTTACCTCTCGGTCTCTCCGCACCGTCACCACACATGGAAATAACAGTAGAGTAGAGACTCTATCGTTATTTCCATGGAAGGCTGAGTCCAATCTTTGGTTGTTCTTTGTAAACATGAAAAAAAAGTATACGATAAGATTGTTGTTTAACAGAAAATATCTTTTATTTTGCCAGAACACTAATCATCCTGGCAGATTCCATTCTAGGCTGGTCTGTTGCTCAGGACCAGCCTTAACACGTCCAATTCCTGATGTGGTTTGACTCCAACTATTAACAGGTGGGAAAACCAACAACTGCGTGGGTGCTTCAAAGAACTACTGCAACAAACTATATTCATACGCCAAGCCATTCTATTAATCGATAGGCCAATTACTCAGCGATAAACTTTGTCTATTTACATCAAGAGAAAATAGTACATCAAAACATGTGAATGCTAAAAGCGCCATAAGTAAGTAATCAAATGCAATGTTAGTTCTCCCATAATGTTTCTCATCTTTTGGCTGATAATCATTTCGTGTCATTAACCCTTTTCCTCAAGTGGCTCATAGCCTTGATAAGTGGTGAACCAATAGTACAAAAAAAAACAATTTTTATTTGCTTTATTGGCTAGAGAGAGAGAGACATATATGCTAGAGAGAGAGAGAGACATATATGACGCATTCTAATTGGATTTAAAAACATTAATTGCTGAACAAACCTAATTATGTCAAATGTAAGTAAAAGCTTGTCTGTTTTTATTTCCTCTCTTTAAATTAAATGTTTTCATAATATACAACTAATATATATGCATATATACTAAAAAATAAATCTGTTAATTAAACATTTCATACAAAACCAACCTTTCGAAATTCGTAAAATTGGTTCAAATCATTTAGAACAACCAAATGAATGGACACATTAATTATTAACTTTTCTTTTAATAAAATATTCCAAATAAGAAACTATCATCTGTTTTTATTTCATTATTAAACACTTACAAACTAAAAAACGAAACTGTAACTAGCTTACCCGGTTTCTTCTCTCTCTCTCTCTCTCTCTCTCTCTCTCTCTCTCTCTCTCTCTCTCTCTCTCTCTCTCTCTTTCTGCAAATTTAATAGGATTAATTTACTGTCTTCTCTTTCTTTTCTTTATTTACATCGAATGTTTTTGCCTTTATTTCTTTTTTTTTATTTTTCTCATTAAACTTTACACTTCATTTGACCTCTTTTATCACAAGTTTTAAAAGCTGCCAGTCACAGTGACATTGATTTCCATATTAAACTATTAAAACAACGATTACGGGTTTAATTTCATTCCAGGACAAGATTTTTTATTTTTTATTAAACTATTATTTCAGTTGCCCTAACCAATTCTTAGATTTTGGGAGGTATTTAACCTATTTATGTTCTGTCTTTCCCCCGACTTTGCATAGTAATTTTTTTATTTTATTATTATTATCTAAGCTCTACTCATCCACCTTCGGTATCAATTTTTAGGGGGAGGGGGATTGAAACTATTACTTTACCCCCCCCCCCCCAAGTAATTACTCCTCACCTAAACATAACTTCAATAATAACATGTTAAAATGTCCATTATCTTATATATAAAGTTTTCTTGTGGGATTTTCGAAGTTTGTCAACGATAGCAATTAATCTAATAAATGAATATTTGAATCTGGCGAGCTAATTTTTTTTTCTTTCCTTTAACCTATGTCTTTTTTATTTTTTAATAAAAAATGTGTATTTCACTTAAACTGGTTTCAAATAATATTTATTTCGGGTTGGAACTTTCTTAACATGAAGCCATTTTTCCCTAATCACTTTCTCATCTTCACCTGATTACTATCTTAATAAAAAAAGCAAAATTCTACATTTTTTGTATTGATAATAGCTTTAATATAACCACTTACATACGTTTACAAAGAAATAGTAATCTATTTCTTTCTTTAAATTAATTTTATAATGTAACAGTAGCTAAAACCTTTTTAATTAAAAACACTATTTAAATTTTTCCATAAGCAGCCACAGTGCATAATAACCTATTGACCGCACTCATTATAACTACTTTCATAACAAATAACAATCCATTAACTGAGAAAAAACAAATCCAAATAACCTTTGTCCTGAATAGGGTCAAAATACTTTTTTAGGAATATGTGTACAATTTCGATTTATTTCTTAGCACGTAGAAAAAGTATTAGTCTATTTCACGTCCAACAAAAACTCACTACAAACTTTGTCATTGTGTATGTACCCTACTCTCTCTTTATGCCAAAATGCTTTTATACATATTCCCACATATTACAGGAAATTTATTAATTAATTAATGAGACACAAATAAAATAATTAAATAAATAGGAATAAATTAATACACCCATTTTGAATATTTAAACTAATAGGTATGATACCCCCTTCTCTCTTTATGCCAAAACTTTTTATTTTTTAATCATAATTTGCGTTTCAAAATAGTTTTAAAAATCTCCACGTTTTTACTTTCTTATTATATTTCTTTTTCTTTTTCCTCTTTCCTCTCTCAGGTTAGAATAAACGGCAGATTCAGACTTCCGCTCCCCGCCGTCCCTACATCCACTGTCAGCCAAGTTTGGCTATGACATATTTTGACCCAGATAAACTTCATAGCTAAAAATAGACATAAACTAATAAGTCGAAGCCATCAATCCCATTCATTTTGCGTCCTTTGAATGAGACAGGCTACTGCTGATAACACTATAACCAAAATCACGATTTTCATTTTCTGCTTGTTCGTGTCTACAGCCATGCCGAAGTCTGGACACTTTCTGACAAATCAAAATTAATATTCTGTATGATTTTTCTACATTGTTTTCTTCATCCTGAGGAAGTCTTTGAATAAAGACGATACATTGATGAATACATAAATAACATAGTTTTTGGCTTTCCTTTTTCATTTCTTTATGTGTAAGTGTGTATTGTCTTGCTAGCGAGTTCAACAGGTTAGTGCGATCTGCATTTCGATACAGACCGATCAGTCTCCTATGTGTCATGAGTAAGCTACTTGAATCTGTGATAAAACAAGCAATTGTTAACGACCTGAGTAAAAACAACTTACTTAGTAACAAGTAATACGGATTTCGCCCTGCAAATCAAATGCTGATGTGCTAACTGTAGTATCGCATAGGATTAGCGAATCTTTTGACACGGCTTTGTCTCTAAGGCAATAGCCCTCGACATATTAAAGGCCTTTGATAGATTGTTTCACAAACTTGCCAGCTATGGAATCTTAGGCAATGGAGTCTTTTCAACCATTGAATACTTTTTCTCGGATATGTTTATAAAAGTAGTTGTTGATGGGCAGACATAGGAACGCATATTGAATCAATGCCTCAAGGATCTATTCTGGTGTAAAAACTCTTCGTGGTCTTCATTAACGACCTGCCAAATCATATCCTGAGATCATTGGTTGACATCTATACAGATGGCATAACTGTCTATGGCTGTACTTCGAAGAGTATTGGTAATCAAGATCTCACTGATTCCTTCTCTTCAGACCTGGAGTATATGGTGCAGTGGGGAAAAAGTGGCTTGTTATTTTTTAACACCTCTAAAACCAAGCTTCTCTCCTTTCACCACCAATGCTTGAATCCTTGTTTTGCCCCTAGTCAAAATGAATGACTCTCTCCTCAAAGCAGCTCTTTGTTTTGATAAACTCTTAGGACTGACTTTCACTCCAGATCTAAAATGAGAGTTGTATATCCAGTGTGTTTCTAAGGTCGCTCAAAAAATGGTTGGATCATTCTAACGCTTCAGAAAGTATCTGATTTCAGATGCAATCCTCTACCTATATCAGAGTCAGATCTGTCAAAAGATGGAATAATGCTGCCACATCTGGGAGGTGCCACACTGAGCACTCTTTCTCGCCTTGACAGAGAACAAAATCGATTTTGAAATCTAGTGGAAACGAGTGATCTCTTCTTTTTCTTACAATCCCTTTCTCACAGAAGAGACGTTACTAGTCTCTCTCTACTCAATTGTTATTTTCATGGAAAGTACTCGGCTGAGCTCCAGTTTTTAGGTCCTTCTTATAAGACATTCACAGCAGTAACTCATCTTTCTACCACAAAAAAAGTATTTTCTTTCTCCATCCACGTGCCTAGCATCAGGCGAAATTTTCATGGATAGAGCTTCCCGTCTGTGAAAGATGTTATCCCTCTGCTGACTACAACATGGTCATCTTCAAATCCAAGATCAACAAATTCTTGTCATGGATCACCCGTAAGCATTCAAACGCAGTTCACACCCGACTGCTTCATATCTTTCAGCTGGCTATTATTCCCGTCTCATTCACCCTCATCCTCAAGTGGCTCTCCAATAGTAAGAAAAGAAAATTACCATAGAAACCGGTTGTGTATACAACACAGATAATAATTTATTTTGCAAGTTTTTTCTCTGAATGACAACACATTCAAAAGATGGTGTTGTGTTCTTTACCTCCCGCAGATACCCACTTATAGGGTCACAAATACCTTAGGGATATATGTGTACATTTTCGATTTATTTCTTGGCACATAGAAAAGGCATTAGTTTAAAGATAGAGATTTGTATAAAGTTAGGTATGTGTATATGTTTATACATTTCTATGTACAGGATTAGGATTAGGGTTAGTGTATATGTTTATATATATCTATGTAAAGGAGTCACTCCTAAACTAATTAACCAGTGTTATGAATTTTGAAACATAGCTGTTAGGCTTAAGAGTGAGTAATGTGGACTTTATTTAGTTTAACTTAGTTTTATGCTTGGAAGCCTTTTGTCAAAATTCAGATACCTCCAATTTTGGTGAAATTTTAACAATAGATATTAGACATATTCCCCAAATTTCGATTTCTTTAGGGTATTTTAAAAGGTTTTAGGGAGCATAATATAGGCACAACCGCCCATTTTAAAATTAAAATATTTCGGATTTGCATTAAATTTGATCCGTAGTCATTAGACACCAATTAAGCAAGATTCCCTGAATTTCAATTTCTTTTTAAGACTCCTTAAACTTTGACATTTTCTAGAATGAAAATCGTGTAATGGATTTTTATCAAAATTGGAATAAGGATTCTAGACATTAGTCTAGAATCCTTATTCCAATTTTGATAAAAATCCATTACACGATTTTCATTCTAGAAAATGTCAAAGTTTAAGGAGTCTTAAGTAGTATTATATTTTGATTTTAATCTTCATAAGGAAAAATAAAAGTGGTGCAAAACTATTCTGTTCGGGAATTAATTTTACTTGCCATGGGACGAGTATGCTAATATATATATATATATATATATATATATATAAAGTAATCCAACAAAAGATATAAGAGTCAACTAATATCTTATAATTAGTGAAACATCCGGATAAAAACTGAAGCTCAATATACTGGATAGAGCATTAATATCATAATATAAAATGAAATAATAAAATAAGGTGCCAATCAAATTTTATTAGAATTCAAAGTTCAAGCAAAGTATCTTAACGTCCTTAACTCATGAGTTTTCAAAAATAATTCTTCTCCTCAGAGGACCATTACCTCAGTGACATTACTGCATGTAATAAAATTACACTTTGAAAATATATAAAAATATATACAAAAATACATAAAAGTATATAACATCAAATATATCAACCCAAAAACATATTTTTTTGTTAAATCTATACAATCCATCCAAGTCATACAATTTAAAAACATATTGAGGAAAGATATCCAGGAGGTTGACTGAAGATTGATCCAGGTAATGAGCGACAGTCCAAAAATGAAAAATTGAAAAAATTGAAAAAGTTATCCAGTCGTGAGATGCGTCCGCAATCGATGCAGTGAAAAATGCATCCAATGTTTATGTTAATTATTACAATGATAAATAAACCAAATCAAATAAAAAGTTCAGTAAACTCACTATGTGTAGAAATCATACTGTTCAAAATTTAGGGTTCCAATGATTTGATCGGAGCAGTACAAATCAAAATTTGCTGGTTAAATGGAAAATCCGTTAAATCCAATTTGAATAAAATTAAAATTGAATTGAGCCGACAAACACGGTCATCTCTTCCCCCGGGTCCAACAAAAGTGAATACTTTCAAACTTTACTCATTGGAATTATCTTCCACTGCCCCTTCAATAAGAAAAATTATCTCTGCAGAACCCAAAACAATTACAAACACAGGCTGCTCATGCCAAGACAAAAACAACTGCCCCCTGGAGGGAAATTGCAAAATCGATTCAATCATATATGAAGCAACCGTCACAGACCAGAATACCAGTAGTGCAGAAAAATATATTGGGATGACGAAGTGAAACTTCAAACAAAGGCTATACGCACACAGAAACTCCTTCAGATACAAAAACAAGGCTAATACGGCACTCGCGACCCGAATATGGCAGCTTAAAGAAGAAAATACACCCTTCACCATCAAATGGAAAATAATTGAGAGAAAACCATCCTTCTCTCCAGCCATAAACAGATGTCCTCTATGTGACGCTGAAAAATACCACATTTCAAAGGCCATCATCGATCCGAATACAGCCTGTTTAAATATCCGCGATGAAATATTTAAGGGGTGTATCCACAAGAGACACGCATTACTTATAAACTGGTCTGACCGATTCACATAATGTCTAACTACCCCCCCCCCCCTTCTACTAATATAAACACAATAAAAACGAACAAACACCTCATCAACCTATATCCACATAAATTTCAAGAGCAAAAACTTCGACCTTCACAAAAATACAAAAATATTTAATTTATTTATCAGTCACTAGATTACTCTACAAATCCATTTAAACAAACTATATCCACATAAATTTCAAGAGCAAAAACTTCGACTTTCACAAAAATACAAAAATGCAAAAATATTTAATTTATTTATCAGTCACTAGATTAATCTACAAATCCATTTTAACAAACTCAAACATTTCATATTTCCAACTAAGTTACCTCCCTTAGATCCAAATTTCTTCATTAAAATCACTCCAATCTGGGTAAAAGATTTTTAACACGTTAACGGTTTTTCCTTTTAGAACGCATACCTTCAAAAATATAACGGCTAATGATACAAATTCATAATTTGGCTCACGGGAATTTCAGAGAAACCCTTTCATTATTTTTGTTTTTAATTTTTAATTTTATTTATTATTATTATTATTTTTTTTATTTTTTTTATTTTTTTTTTTTATTCATTATGTTTTTATTCTTTCTTTCTCTCTTTTTTATTCTCTATATTTTTTATTATTCTTTTTTATTCTCTCTCTTTTTTATTCTTAGTATTGAAATGTTTTTATATATATTTTTTATATATATTTTTTTATATATATTTTCATATATTTTTTATTTTTTATTCCCTTTAATCTGGAATTTCCTCGTGTTTTAAATCTCAACGGTCTTATTACACTAAATTTATATTTAAACAAACACACACAACACACTGAGCAAATAACGCGTCCCAACGAGAGTGTCATGTGACCTCACATTTCCAAAACAGATGACAACAGAAGCTGAAGAGAGCCGGATGGGTAAGACCTTCCGTGCTTGAAACCGACGGTACGAATGTTGTACTAATTTTTCTGTACCAGAATAAATAAATATATATATATATATAATAAACACATATATATATATAACATGATATAGTTATTCAGAAGATTATTCCATATTCATTCAAAAAAGACTTTATATAACAAACAATTGTTTCTGCACATTTCAAAAATATATTTATGGTATACAAAATTTACCAAACATTCACAAATTTATATATATTTAATTTCTATATTCTTCTATTCTTTTTTTTTATTGGAGTGATATCATGAACCCTTAAATGCAAATAAAAAACAGAGTCTAAGAAATGTTTTCTTTTGATTGGAGTAATAAAAAGAAAAAATGGTATCTAGAAATTAAATGAATATTGAACGCATCTTGATTTTTTAGCCTGACTGGAGAGTTATACACTGATTAAGCTTATTTGTGAATGTTTGGTAAATTTGGCATACCATAAATATGTATATTTTCGAAATGTACAGTAACAATTCTTTGTTAAATAAAGTGTTTTTTCTGGATAACTAAGACTATGTCATGTTAAATTAAGAACTCTAGTCATATTATACACTATTGAGCTACTACACTAACCTTTGTATTAACCTAATTTATAATATATATGTTATGAAAATATATTTATGCCAATTAAGCTACACAGAGGCTTCCGTGTTTCATCCCCATAGGGAATCGTAAGGCTAAAATGCATTGAATTTGTGTTACCGGGTGTTTTTATAAATACACGTGGAGTTTAGTCTAGCGAGCTAACAAATCAGAAAAAATCCCTGCCAATGGCTAATTAAAACATTAACCCGGGGTAGGGAATAACGATGAATTTGATTGGTTAGCTTGCTAGACTAAACACCATGTGTATATATAAAAACACCCGGTAACACGAATTCCAGGCATTTTAGCCTTACGATTCCCTACAAGAATGAAACACGGAAGCCTGTGTAGCTTAATTGCCATAAATATATTTTCATAACTTACTACCTAGCTCTACTCACGTATTGAGAACTGTTGAAGTAAATCCTGAAAATCGATACATAATATATTGTATCTCCTTATAACATTTTATGTGGATACATATTTAGCTGTTTCGCCAATTTTAGGAAGAAAATCAGAATGACAAACTTACTCTGAAGACTTAGTACGTCTGACCGAATCCGACTAAAATAGAAATGTTGTACAAGAAAAGGGTCACCAGTCTTCCTCGAAATAAATAATGGCTCCACAACCAAACAAAATGAAAATTGATGTTAATATTTATTCACTGGAACACAAGAACAAAAGAGAGATTTTACAATGGCTGATTAATGACAGATTATGTAGTATCCTGGAGTTCAGCATCTCGCCTGCTCGTGGTTGAGTCAGATCGAGAAGAGGATAAGATACGTCTTGTCTGCTTGAAGGAAACCTGTGAACAAAAGTTAACCTTGTGTATGGTCTTAGCGTCAAAATGTGTTAGCACGTATGAATCTCGCTACACGTAGAAACGTAGTAAAAAGGCAATGATTATGCAATCGTAAAGCCGAATTACCGAATTAACATACATCTATACAAAATAGTTTGCTCATGCAACTGCTACATAAACCCCTACTTAGGCCTTTAATCGATAAAACAAGACAAACTTTATTGATAGTAGCAACACATGGGAATACAATGGAGAGAACATGAAAAATGCAAAAATAGAGTATATGACTGATAAGCTTGAATAAGAATGTCTTTGTTATGCTGCCAGAGGCAAAATGTCTCTTTTGCTGAAAAAGAAGAAAAAATGCAAACTTCTGAGGTGAAAAGAGGAAAATGTCCATTTGTTCAAAAGTGAAAAATGTTCTGTTACTGAAAAATGTCCTATTACTGAAAAATGTAACTGTTCATTTGTTGAAAAATGAAAAATTGTGAACGTTTTCAAAAGTGTAAAACGGTTAATTCAAAAAAATATGTACATGCAGGTGCAAAATTGTAGAAGAGGTTAGTTGATTTCTTTAGGAAATTTAAATGTTCAAATATACAAGATAAACATGTCAATTGGCCGAAAAAGTTATACAAGACCTTTCTTGTATAACTTTTTCGGCCAATTGACATGTTTACCAGAACGTGTAGTGGTAACGTGAGTGGGAAGACATGATTGAGCTGTATCACTTAGCTCAAGCAATATTATGGTTGGTGAAATATCAGGGTTCCAGGGTGCCATTGTCCAAAAGTGCTCAATTAAGTCTGTCAACCGACACAATCTCTTTAGTCCCTCCAATATCCAGAGTAAAATTTTTTTATTATGTTTGAGTACACGATATGGACTGGAATAAGGTGGTGTTAGTGGTAGTTTAACCGAGTTGTTTCTAATAAACACGCTGGTCCATGATGGAATGTCTTTATCTACAGTTGAATTGATGTTTTCATGACCTGGTAATTTTCATGGGTGGTAACCTGTTGAAGTAGCATCTAAGTCTGTCAATGGGTTAGGGTTCCAAATCCACTACAGGTGACTCTGAAAAAGTGAACATATGACCAGGTAATGTAAGTGATGTACCGTATAGCATTTTGGCTGGGGAATAACCCCAAATCTTCTTTCATAGCAGAGCAACAGCCAAGGAGAACGATGGAAATTACTCTATCCAACATTGTGGATCAGGGGCTGCACGTAATGCGGTTTTTAATTGTTGATGAAAGCGCTCAATCATTCCGTTGCAAGCTGGGTGATAACTAGTAGTCTTAGTACGTTGAATACCAAGTATGTTGGATAGCTCTTGGAATAGGCAGGATTCAAACTGTCTGTCACGATCAGTGGTAATTGTTGCCGGAGCACCATAACGCTAAATCCAGCCTGCTACAAGGGAACGCGCTACAGTTTTAGCACGTATATCACATAGTGAGATGGCTTCAGGTCACCATGAAAAACAATCAATACAGGTCAGTAAGTAAGAATAGCCTTGGCTGACCGGCCAGGGTCCAACCAAATCAATGTGTATGTGTTTGAATCTAGCATCAGGAGTACTAAAAGTTCCTAGAAGGGCCTGTAATTGTCTGTGTACCTTCGATTTCTGACAGGGTAAGCAGGAATGGGTCCAAGCAGTGATTTTGCGTCTCATGTTGGGCCATAAGAACCGGGCTGAAATGAGTTTCCCCGAGGCAGAAACTCTGTTGTGAGCCAGTTCGTGTAAGGAAGAAAAACAGTCCTTTAATGGTTCTCAGGAACTAGGTGCGAGGTGAATTTGTAGATGTATTGCAGAAAATTTGCTTATCCGCTGTAGGGATAGGTATGTACTGGAATTTGCAATTAACAAACTGCGGAGATGACAGATTCAGATCCTCTAAGGGTGGCTGATCCAGAGCCATTTGACGGAGGTCCATATCTTCTGGAGAAGAGATAGCGTTGATGGGTAGACGAGATAGTGTGTCTGCAGCAGTGTTTTGTGAACCGGATATATGCTGTATGCTGCTGGAGAGCTGGGAAATATTTGTCTGGCTTAGCATGTGGCGCAAACATAAGTGGACAATGATCAGTATAAATGAAAAATTGCTGACCTTTCAATGTGTGGCGAAAATATTTAATAGCTAAGTAAATGTCAAGAGTTCACAATGTGGGATGAACCGTCTGTAGTAGTTCAATAGTCCAAGAAAATGTCGTAATTGACGCAGTGAAGTTGGAGGATGTAGATCGAGCAGAGCTTTGACTTTTTCAGGAAGGAGTGAAATACTTTCTGAGTTTATTACATGAGCCACGAAAACAAGACATGGGCCACCAAAAGTACCTTTAACAGGATTTATTCTAACATGGTAACGTTGTAAATGCTCAAAAAGAATACAGATGTTTTAAATGTTCTTCCAGTGAGCACCTAGCTATCAGGATGTCATCTATAGTTATGAACAAAGTCTAAGTCATGCTGCATTACCTCGTCCATCAAAAGTTTGAAAAGTGCTAGCTGCATTACCTAAGCCGAATGGCATAGTCAAAAATTCAAAATCACCGAAAGGAGTAGTAACAGCGGTCTTAGGAATATCAGCAGGATTAACCGCTATTTGGTGGTAAGCCTTAACAAAATCCAACTTTGAAAATATATTACAACCTGTGATGTCCCCAATCAAAGGGACATAACTCTATGAGTTATCTACCCTTAGGTATGTGCGCTCTTCAATAAATATATGTTTGGACGGCAGTCTATCTGCGACCAAGCTACTGTTAACACGTTACCTTCAGAGTTGTTGTTCTTTCATATTGTTTGATACCCGCGAGACGGGAAGCCCAGACATTATACTGGCGACGAGAATTTCGTGACGAGCTCACGTTACATTTCGGAATTTAATACAAAAATAAATCTTTTTTTTTTTTTCCGGAATTAATACAAAAAAAAAAAAAAAAATGGCCAGCGTTGGATTACCAGTTTTTCCAAGTTTCAGCGTACATGCGGACCAAAACACGACTACCGTTCGTTGGAAAAAATGGATAGACAGGTTAGAAAATCTATTTATTGCTATGGACATTTGCGACGACAAAAAGAAGAAAGCAACACTTCTTCACTACGCAGGAGACGAAATCTTTGATATCTTCCATGACTTCACGGACCAGCAAAAGGGCATAGGTGCAACAAACATTTTGGACGACGGCTCTATAGTTTCGGGCGAGTATGAAACTGTAAAAAAATCGATAACGGATCATTTCACGCCGCAGAAAAACACGTCATATGAACTTTTCAAATTTCGACGGGCTATGCAAAACATGGATGAAAGTCTAGATCAGTACCACGCCCGATTACGGACTCTAGCCACCACGTGCGAGTTTGAAGATAAAGACAGAGAGATCCTAGCCCAAATTTTGCAGGGGTGCACATCCTCTAAAGTCAGAAGGAAGGCGCTAAGAGACAACTCTACGCTGAAACAAGTCCTGGACGAAGCTAGAGCAATAGAACTTGCTGATACGCGTGCTGCAGACATGGAACGGAATGAACTGCAAGCTATTTACAGCAACGAGAACCGCACGCGTCTCACACGTAGAAATAATGAAAATTTCAACGACAGTAAAGACATTTGTTGTGGACACTCGCGGCAAAATAGTCGCCATGACACCTCGAACAACAGACCACGAGGTGGACAAAAAAAAGATGGCGGACAGCGCGGCAAAATAGTCGCCATGACACCTAGAAGAACAGACCACGAGGTAGACAAAAAAAAAGATGGCGGACAGCAAACATGTCACTATTGTGGATATTCTGCTACACACCCGACTTGTCCAGCCCGAGGAAAAGAATGCATGAATTGTCACAAAAAAAACCACTTTGCAAGAGCATGTAAAGCAAAGCCGGTAAGAGTAATTCGTTTCACCAATCCTCCTCCGATATCTCCCTATACGTCCAGTGACGAATCTATTTACTCGGTAAAATCTACGCGTCCAACTAAGACACCAGGAGTCACCGCCCTTGTCAATAATCCGAATAAGACACCAAAAGTTACCGCCCTTGTGAATAATTCCCCTGTAATGTTTGTGGTAGACATGGGAGCTAGTGTAAACATAATTGCTGGACACGTATATGATGATTTAAAACACAAACCACGTATAAACAAAACAACGACCCGGATATTTGCATACAGGTCAAAACATGCCATACCCATCCGAGGATTTATCAATGCGTGCATAAAATTTCGGGATAAATCCTGTAAGGCTAAAATATTTGTGGTCGACAGCGAAAATACTTCAGTTGGACTGCAGAACCTCTTGAGCAGTAATTCTGCTGAAGCATTGGGAATGATAACGTTTAACTTCACGTTCAATGTGACGGTCCCAATTCAAGACGAGTTCCATGCACTGTTTGATGGAAAGATGGGAAAAATTGCTGGAGTTACCATTAAGCTCCACATTGACTCATCGGTTTTCCCCGTAACTCAGCGACACCGCAGGATACCCTTCCATGTGAGAAAAGATGTGAAGACAGAACTCAAACGTCTCATGGAAACGGATGTGATTGAGGAAGTCACGGGACCTACCCCATGGGTTAGCCCGATTGTCGTAGTTCCCAAGAAAAATGGTAGCGTACGAATTTGCGTCGATATGAGAAAGGCAAATGAAGCCATTCAACGGATTAAACATCCAATGCCAACCGTAGACGACCTAATAGCGGACTTAAATGGGTGTACAGTTTTCAGCAAACTAGACCTCTCTAATGCGTATCATCAATTAGAACTGGAAGAGCCCAGCAGATATATAACGACATTTGCCACGCATGAAGGTTTATTTCGTTACAAGCGACTAAGTTTTGGTGTGAATGCATCCTCAGAACTATTTCAAAAAGCTATATCAGACCTCCTCGGAGACACACCTGGAGTGAAAAACTTATCAGATGATATAATAATATATGCACGTGACCAGTCATCTCATGACATCAGCTTGAGGAACACCCTGAAACGTCTACAAGAAGTAGGAGCTAAGCTGAACAAAGAAAAATGCCTTTTTTCTGTACGGAAACTGACTTTCTTCGGACACATTTTCAGTGAGAATGGAGTGTCCCCTGACCCAGAGAAAATCTCGGCTATTACAAAATGCAAGTCTCCAGGGAACATCAGTGAAGTCAGATCATTCTTGGGCATGACACAGTATGTGGCTCGATTTATTCCACATTATGCCACTATTAGTGAACCACTGAGACGACTCACAAAAAAAGATACAAACTGGAGATGGACAGAGGAAGAAGAAGCAGCTGCAAACAAGTTAAAGGAAGCGTTGACTGGAGCTGAGGTGATGGCGTATTTTGACCCGAAGAAAGACACCGACATACTGGTAGATGCAAGCCCAGTTGGATTAGGTGCAGTTCTGACACAAGATGGGAGGGTGCTATGTTATGCCAGTCGTGCCCTCACAGATGTAGAACAACGATACTCTCAAACTGAGAGAGAAATGTTAGCCGTGGTATATGCAGCTGAGCATTATCATCTCTACTTATATGGAGCGAGATTCGAAATCACCACCGACCATCGACCTCTTCTAGGGATTGTGAAAAGTCTTAAACCGACAACAACGAGAATGGAACGCTGGCGTCTTCGTCTCATGCCCTACCAGTACAACCTGGTATACCGTCCCGGGAAAGATGACAAAAACCCTGCGGACTATCTGAGTCGTCACCCACAACACATACCATCTAAAGACAATGTAGCAGAAGCCTACATAAGATATATAGCTAAGAATAGCATACCAAAATCTTTAACTCTTGAGGAAGTCAAACAAGCCACAGAACAGGACCCCCAGTTACAAAAAGTCAAGGGTGCGGTTAAAGATGGACGATGGAATGACCCCCAGCTGTCAAGTTTTTCCCTATTCAAGGACGAAATTTCAACACACAATGGTCTCGTCCTTCGAGGACACCGGCTTGTAATTCCCTCAAAATTGAGGAAGAGATCCGTCGATTTAGCCCATCAATCTCACCAGGGCATAGTCAAAACCAAACAACTGATAAGGGAAAAAGTATGGTTCCCAGGAATCGATAGACTGGTGGAGGAAACAGTACACGGATGCATTCCCTGCCAAGCCTCAGACCCAAGGCACATGAGCCGCGAACCCATACACTCCTCACCACTACCAGTTGCACCATGGACTGAAATCTCAGTCGATTTTGCAGGTCCGTTCCCATCAGGTGACTATGCGTTAGTCATAATCGACGATTACAGCCGATTCCCTGAGGTGGAGGTAATACCCTCAATAGCTGCGGGTACAGTTATTCCCCGTTTAAACATGATCTTTGCTAGACAAGGATATCCAACCATTCTAAAGTCTGATAACGGTCCACCATTTCAAGGACAAGACTTTAAAGACTTAGCGGCACAAGCAGGTTTCAAACATAGACGCATTACACCTCTATGGCCGGAGGCAAATGGTGAAGTAGAGCGTTTTATGCGCACCTTAAAAAAATACATTCTTGCAGCCACGGTGGAAGGCCACAACTGGAAGACCCAGTTACCACATTTCCTAAGGCAATATAGAGCCACCCCCCATACCACCACTAAAATATCACCATTTGAAGCTTGTACGGGCCGAAAAATGAACATCGGAATACCAAATGGTATCGAAAGCCCAGTAACAGGGCCGACACATAAAAGAATAAAAGAAAATGACTCCAAAGGAAAAGAGAAGATGAAGGGGTACGCTGATAGAAAGGCAAAAACAACAACTCTCAGCCTGGGTGATATGGTTTTGGTCAGGCAGAAGAGACAAAACAAACTGTCAACACCATACAATCCTAAACCATATACCATTACAAAAATGAAGGGAAGTATGATAACGGTGCAGAGAGGAAATCACAAAATGACTAGAAACTCTTCTTTGCTAAAACGCATAGCACCTAGGAATGAGAACCGTGACTCTGATTCAGACTGGGAAAGTGAGTACAATTCACACACCCCAGAAGACCTGGAAATACCCAAAACACAAATAGCTGACCAGTTACCGAGACGAAATCCATCTCGAGAAAGACTGCCCCCAGCCAGATTCAAAGACTACATAATGTAAAATAAATAAATAAATAAAAAGAAATAATAAAGAAATAAATAAATAAAATAAGACAAGTTATCCCACCAAGATGGGGAGGGATGTGATGTCCCCAATCAAAGGGACATAACTCTATGAGTTATCTACCCTTAGGTATGTGCGCTCTTCAATAAATATATGTTTGGACGGCAGTCTATCTGCGACCAAGCTACTGTTAACACGTTACCTTCAGAGTTGTTGTTCTTTCATATTGTTTGATACCCGCGAGACGGGAAGCCCAGACATTATACGTGCAAGGATTCATAGCGAAATCTTGAATATGGGGGATAGGGTAACAATCGGGAACAGTAGCAGAGTTCAGCCGACAGAAATCTCCTGTAGGACACCAGTCCCTAGAACGCTTTGGACTCATGCCCAAAGACTAGATGAGGGTCGAATAAAACCTAGCTGGAGCATGTGATTAAATTCATGCTTGGTTGCATTTGACTTCTCCGGAGAGAGGCGGTGAAGACGTGCAAAGATAGGAGCAGCGGTTGTTTTAATAAAATGCATAATAGAATGAGCAGGTTTGTTTATTTCAAAATTTAAGTTCGTTAGGTCAGGAAAAGAATTTAACAACAAATTATAAGGGTTATCAGTAGAAGCTACACAAAATACAGGACAAGTAAGCTGTTTGGAAGCTTTTTTATCAGATAATGATAGGTTAGTACTAGAATCTGTCAGTCTGTGCCTACGTATGTCCACCATCAAGTCAAAGTGGTGCAAAAAATCGGCACCTAAGATAGGGGTGGGGACATCAGCAATGATAAAGATCCACATGAAATCTCTGCGTAGTTGCAACTCCCAAGAGAACGGTTTACAGCATGAGGTTAAAATCAATAGTGCATGTGATTATACACTGTTGCAAATGTGGAGGAGTAGAGGTCAGTCTCTACTGTCACGCGTGAAGAGAAATGCATGTGGATATGCACTGTTGCAAGTGTGGAGGAGTAGAGGTCAGTCTCTATTGTCACGCGTGAAGAGAAATGCATGTGGATATGCACTGTTGCAAGTGTGGAGGAGTAGAGGTCAGTCTCTACTGTCACGCGTGAAGAGAAATGCATGTGGTTATGCACTGTTGCAAGTGTGGAGGAGTAGAGGTCAGTCTCTACTGTCACGCGTGAAGAGAAATGCATGGGGATATGCACTGTTGCAAGTGTGGAGGAGTAGTGGTCAGTCTCTACTGACACGCGTGAAGAGAAATGCATGTGGATATGCACTGTTGCAAGTGTGGAGGAGTAGAGGTCAGTCTCTACTGTCACGCGAGAAGAGAAATGCATGTGGATATGCAATGTTGCAAGTGTGGAGGAGTAGAGGTCAGTCTCTACTGTCACGCATGAAGAGAAATGCATGTGGATATGCACTGTTGCAAGTGTGGAGGAATAGAGGTCAGTTTCTACTGTCACGCGTGAAGAGAAATGCATGTGGATATGCACTGTTGCAAGTGTGGAGGAATAGAGGTCAGTCTCTACTGTCACGCGTGAAGAGAAATGCATGTGGATATGCACTGTTGCAAGTGTGGAGGAGTAGAGGTCAGTCTCTACTGTCACGCGAGAAGAGAAATGCATGTAGTTATGCAATGTTGCAAGTGTGGAGGAGTAGAGGTCAGTCTCTACTGTCACGCGTGAAGAGAAATGCATGTAGTTATGCACTGTTGCAAGTGTGGAGGAGTAGAGGTCAGTCTCTACTGTCACGCGTGAAGAGAAATGCATGTGGATATGCACTGTTGCAAGTGTGGAGGAGTAGAGGTCAGTCTCTACTGTCACGCGTGAACAGAAAATCATGTGGATATGCACTGTTGCAAGTGTGGAGGAGTAGAGGTCAGTCTCTACTGTCACGCGTGAAGAGAAATGCATGTGGATATGCACTGTTGCAAGTGTGGAGGAGTAGTGGTCAGTCTCTACTGTCACGCGAGAAAAGACATGCATGTAGTTATGCAATGTTGCAAGTGTGGAGGAGTAGAGGTCAGTCTCTACTGTCACGCGAGAAGAGAAATGCATGTGGATATGCACTGTTGCAAGTGTGGAGGAGTAGAGGTCAGTCTCTACTGTCACGCGTGAAGAGAAATGTATGTAGTTATGCACTGTTGCAAGTGTGGAGGAGTAGAGGTCAGTCTCTACTGTCAAGCGTGAAGAGAAATGCATGTGGATATGCACTGTTGCAAGTGTGGAGGAGTAGAGGTCAGTCTCTACTGTCACGCGTTAAGAGAAATGCATGTGGATATGCACTGTTGCAAGTGTGGAGGAATAGACGTCAGTCTCTACTGTCACGCGTGAAGAGAAATGCATGTAGTTATGCAATGTTGCAAGTGTGGAGGAGTAGAGGTCAGTCTCTACTGTCACGCGTGAAGAGAAATGCATGTGGATATGCACTGTTGCAAGTGTGGAGGAATAGAGGTCAGTCTCTACTGTCACGCGTGAAGAGAAATGCATGTGGATATGCACTGTTGCAAGTGTGGAGGAGTAGAGGTCAGTCTCTACTGTCACGCGAGAAGAGAAATGCATGTAGTTATGCAATGTTGCAAGTGTGGAGGAGTAGAGGTCAGTCTCTACTGTCACGCGTGAAGAGAAATGCATGTGGATATGCACTGTTGCAAGTGTGGAAGAATAGAGGTCAGTCTCTACTGTCACGCTAGAAGAGAAAATGCATGTGGATATGCACTGTTGCAAGTGTGGAGGAGTAGAGGTCAGTCTCGACTGTCACGCGTGAAGAGAAATGCATGTGGATATGCACTGTTGCAAGTGTGGAGGAGTAGAGGTCAGTCTCTACTGTCACGCGAGAAGAGAAATGCATGTGGTTATGCATTGTTGCAAGTGTGGAGGAGTAGGGGTCAGTCTCTACTGTCACGCGTGAAGAGAAATGCATGTGGATATGCAATGTTGCAAGTGTGGAGGAATAGAGGTAAGTCTCTACTGTCACGCTAGAAGAGAAATGCATGTTGATATGCACTGTTGCAAGTGTGGAGGAGTAGAGGTCAGTCTCTACTGTCACGCGTGAAGAGAAATGCATGTGGATATGCACTGTTGCAAGTGTGGAGGAATAGAGGTAAGTCTCTACTGTCACGCTAGAAGAGAAATGCATGTGGATATGCACTGTTGCAAGTGTGGAGGAGTAGAGGTCAGTCTCTACTGACACGCGTGAAGAGAAATGCATGTGGTTATGCACTGTTGCAAGTGTGGAGGAGTAGAGGTCAGTCTCTACTGTCAAGCGTGTAGAGAAATGCATGTGGATATGCACTGTTGCAAGTGTGGAGGAATAGAGGTCAGTCTCTACTGTCACGCGTGAAAAGAAATGCATGTGGATATGCACTGTTGCAAGTGTGGAGGAATAGAGGTCAGTCTCTACTGTCACGCGAGAAGAGAAATGCATGTGGATATGCACTGTTGCAAGTGTGGAGGAGTAGAGGTCAGTCTCTACTGTCACGCGAGAAGAGAAATCATGTAGTTATGCAATGTTGCAAGTGTGGAGGAGTAGAGGTCAGTCTCTACTGTCACGCGTGAAGAGAAATGCATGTAGTCATGCACTGTTGCAAGTGTGGAGGAGTAGAGGTCAGTCTCTACTGTCACGCGAGAAGAGAAATGCATGTAGTTATGCAATGTTGCAAGTGTGGAGGAGTAGAGGTCAGTCTCTACTGTCACGCGTGAAGAGAAATGCATGTGGATATGCACTGTTGCAAGTGTGGAGGAGTAGAGGTCAGTCTCTACTGTCACGCGTGAAGAGAAATGCATGTGGATATGCACTGTTGCAAGTGTGGAGGAGTAGAGGTCAGTCTCTACTGTCACGCGTGAAGAGAAATGCATGTGGATATGCACTGTTGCAAGTGTGGAGGAATAGAGGTCAGTCTCTACTGTCACGCGAGAAGAGAAATGCATGTGGATATGCACTGTTGCAAGTGTGGAAGAGTAGAAGTCAGTCTCTACTGTCACGCGAGAAGAGAAATGCATGTAGTTATGCAATGTTGCAAGTGTGGAGGAGTAGAGGTCAGTCTCTACTGTCACGCGTGAAGAGAAATGTATGTAGTTATGCACTGTTGCAAGTGTGGAGGAGTAGAGGTCAGTCTCTACTGTCACGCATGAAGAGAAATGCATGTGGATATACACTGTTGCAAGTGTGGAGGAGTAGAGGTCAGTCTCTACTGTCACGCGTGAAGAGAAATGCGTGTAGATATGCACTGTTGCAAGTGTGGAGGAATAGAGGTCAGTCTCTACTGTCACGCTAGAAGAGAAATGCATGTGGATATGCACTGTTGCAAGTGTGGAGGAGTAGAGGTCAGTCTCTACTGTCACGCGTGAAGAGAAATGCATGTGGATATGCACTGTTGCAAGTGTGGGGGAGTAGAGGTCAGTCTCTACTGTCACGCGTGAAGAGAAATGCATGTGGATATGCACTGTTGCAAGTGTGGAGGAGTAGAGGTCAGTCTCTACTGTCACGCGAGAAGAGAAATGCATGTAGTTATGCAATGTTGCAAGTGTGGAGGAGTAGAGGTCAGTCTCTACTGTCACGCGTGAAGAGAAATGCATGTGGATATGCACTGTTGCAAGTGTGGAGGAGTAGAGGTCAGTCTCTACTGTCACGCGTGAAGAGAAATGCATGTGGATATGCACTGTTGCAAGTGTGGAGGAGTAGAGGTCAGTCTCTACTGTCACGCGTGAAGAAAAATGCATTTGGATATGCACTGTTGCAAGTGTGGAGGAGTAGAGGTCAGTCTCTACTGTCACGCGTGAAGAGAAATGCGTGTAGATATGCACTGTTGCAAGTGTGGAGGAATAGAGGTCAGTCTCTACTGTCACGCTAGAAGAGAAATGCATGTGGATATGCACTGTTGCAAGTGTGGAGGAGTAGAGGTCAGTCTCGACTGTCACGCGTGAAGAGAAATGCATGTGGATATGCACTGTTGCAAGTGTGGGGGAGTAGAGGTCAGTCTCTACTGTCACGCGAGAAGAGAAATGCATGTAGTTATGCAATGTTGCAAGTGTGGAGGAGTAGAGGTCAGTCTCTACTGTCACGCGTGAAGAGAAATGCATGTGGATATGCACTGTTGCAAGTGTGGAGGAGTAGAGGTCAGTCTCTACTGTCACGCGTGAAGAGAAATGCATGTGGATATGCACTGTTGCAAGTGTGGAGGAATAGACGTCAGTCTCTACTGTCACGCGTGAAGAGAAATGCATGTGGATATGCACTGTTGCAAGTGTGGAAGAGTAGAGGTTAGTCTCTACTGACACGCGTGAAGAGAAATGCATGTGGTTATGCACTGTTGCAAGTGTGGAGGAGTAGAGGTCAGTCTCTACTGTCACGCGTGAAGAGAAATGCATGTGGATATGCACTGTTGCAAGTGTGGAGGAATAGAGGTCAGTCTCTACTGTCACGCGTGAAAAGAAATGCATGTGGATATGCACTGTTGCAAGTGTGGAGGAGTAGAGGTCAGTCTCTACTGTTACGCGTGAAGAGAAATGCATGTAGATATGCACTGTTGCAAGTGTGGAGGAATAGAGGTCAGTCTCTACTGTCATGCGAGAAGAGAAATGCATGTGGATATGCACTGTTGCAAGTGTGGAGGAGTAGAGGTCAGTCTCTACTGTCACGCGTGAAGAGAAATGCGTGTAGATATGCACTGTTGCAAGTGTGGAGGAATAGAGGTCAGTCTCTACTGTCACGCTAGAAGAGAAATGCATGTGGATATGCACTGTTGCAAGTGTGGAGGAGTAGAGGTCAGTCTCGACTGTCACGCGTGAAGAGAAATGCATGTGGAAATGCACTGTTGCAAGTGTGGAGGAGTAGAAGTCAGTCTCTACTGTCACGCGTGAAGAGAAATGCATGTGGATATGCACTGTTGCAAGTGTGGAGGAATAGACGTCAGTCTCTACTGTCACGCGTGAAGAGAAATGCATGTGGATATGCACTGTTGCAAGTGTGGAGGAGTAGAGGTTAGTCTCTACTGACACGCGTGAAGAGAAATGCATGTGGTTATGCACTGTTGCAAGTGTGGAGGAGTAGAGGTCAGTCTCTACTGTCACGCGTGAAGAGAAATGCATGTGGATATGCACTGTTGCAAGTGTGGAGGAATAAAGGTCAGTCTCTACTGTCACGCGTGAAAAGAAATGCATGTGGATATGCACTGTTGCAAGTGTGGAGGAGTAGAGGTCAGTCTCTACTGTCACGTGTGAAGAGAAATGCATGTGGATATGCACTGTTGCAAGTGTGGAGGAATAGAGGTCAGTCTCTACTGTCACGCGAGAAGAGAAATGCATGTGGATATGCACTGTTGCAAGTGTGGAGGAGTAGAGGTCAGTCTCTACTGTCACATGTGAAGAGAAATGCATGTGGATATGCACTGTTGCAAGTGTGGAGGAATAGAGGTCAGTCTCTACTGTCACGCGAGAAGAGAAATGCATGTGGATATGCACTGTTGCAAGTGTGGAGGAGTAGAGGTCAGTCTCTACTGTCACGCGTGAAGAGAAATGCATGTGGATATGCACTGTTGCAAGTGTGGAGGAATAGAGGTCAGTCTCTACTGTCACGCGTGAAGAGAAATGCATGTGGATATGCACTGTTGCAAGTGTGGAGGAGTAGAGGTCAGTCTCTACTGTCACGCGTGAAGAGAAATGCATGTGGATATGCACTGTTGCAAGTGTGGAGGAGTAGAGGTAAGTCTCTACTGTCACGCGTGAAGAGAAATGCATGTGGATATGCACTGTTGCAAGTGTGGAGGAATAGAGGTCAGTCTCTACTGTCACGCGAGAAGAGAAATGCATGTGGATATGCACTGTTGCAAGTGTGGAGGAGTAGAGGTCAGTCTCTACTGTCACGCGTGAAGAGAAATGCATGTGGATATGCACTGTTGCATGTGTGGAGGAGTAGAGGTCAGTCTCTACTGTCACGCGTGAAGAGAAATGCATGTGGATATGCACTGTTGCAAGTGTGGAGGAGTAGAGGTCAGTCTCTACTGTCACGCGTGAAGAGAAATGCATGTGGATATGCACTGTTGCAAGTGTGGAGGAGTAGAGGTCAGTCTCTACTGTCACGCGTGAAGAGAAATGCATGTGGATATGCACTGTTGCAAGTGTGGAGGAATAGAGGTCAGTCTCTACTGTCACGCTAGAAGAGAAATGCATGTGGATATGCACTGTTGCAAGTGTGGAGGAGTAGAGGTCAGTCTCTACTGTCACGCGTGAAGAGAAATGCATGTGGATATGCACTGTTGCAAGTGTGGAGGAATAGAGGTCAGTCTCTACTGTCACGCTAGATGAGAAATGCATGTGGATATGCACTGTTGCAAGTGTGGAGGAGTAGAGGTCAGTCTCGACTGTCACGCGTGAAGAGAAATGCATGTGGATATGCACTGTTGAAAGTGTGGAGGAGTAGAGGTCAGTCTCTACGGTCACGCGTGAAGAGAAATGCATGTGGATATGCACTGTTGCAAGTGTGGAGGAGTAGAGGTCAGTCTCTACTGTCACGCGTGAAGAGAAATGCATGTGGATATGCACTGTTGCAAGTGTGGAGGAGTAGAGGTCAGTCTCTACTGTCACGCGAGAAGAGAAATGCATGTGGTTATGCACTGTTGCAAGTGTGGAGGAGTAGAGGTCAGTCTCTACTGTCACGCGTGAAGAGAAATGCATGTGGATATGCACTGTTGCAAGTGTGGAGGAGTAGAGGTCAGTTTCTACTGTCACGCGTGAAGAGAAATGCATGTGGATATGCACTGTTGCAAGTGTGGAAGAGTAGAGGTCAGTCTCTACTGTCACGCGAGAAGAGAAATGCATGTGGTTATGCACTGTTGCAAGTATGGAGGAGTAGAGGTCAGTCTCTTCTGTCACGCGTGAAGAGAAATGCATGTGGATATGCACTGTTGCAAGTGTGGAGGAATAGAGGTCAGTCTCTACTGTCACGCGTTAAAAGAAATGCATGTGGATATGCACTGTTGCAAGTGTGGAGGAGTAGAGGTCAGTCTCTACTGTCACGCGTAAAGAGAAATGCATGTGGATATGCACTGTTGCAAGTGTGGAGGAGTAGAGGTCAGTCTCTACTGTCACGCGTGAAGAGAAATGCATGTGGATATGCACTGTTGCAAGTGTGGAGGAATAGAGGTCAGTCTCTACTGTCACGCGTAAAGAGAAATGCATGTGGATATGCACTGTTGCAAGTGTGGAGGAGTAGAGGTCAGTCTCTACTGTCACGCGTAAAGAGAAATGCATGTGGATATGCACTGTTGCAAGTGTGGAGGAATAGAGGTCAGTCTCTACTGTCACGCGAGAAGAGAAATGCATGTGGATATGCACTGTTGCAAGTGTGGAGGAGTAGAGGTCAGTCTCTACTGTCACGCGTGAAGAGAAATGCATGTGGATATGCACTGTTGCAAGTGTGGAGGAGTAGAGGTCAGTCTCTACTGTCACGCGTGAAGAGAAATGCATGTGGATATGCACTGTTGCAAGTGTGGAGGAGTAGAGGTCAGTCTCTACTGTCACGCGTGAAGAGAAATGCATGTGGTTATGCACTGTTGCAAGTGTGGAGGAGTAGAGGGCAGTCTCTACTGTCACGCGTGAAGAGAAATGCATGTGGATATGCACTGTTGCAAGTGTGGAGGATTAGAGGTCAGTCTCTACTGTCACGCGAGAAGAGAAATGCATTTGGATATGCACTGTTGCAAGTGTGGAGGAATAGAGGTCAGTCTCTACTGTCACGCGTGAAGAGAAATGCATGTGGATAGGCACTGTTGCAAGTGTGGAGGAATAGAGGTCAGTCTCTACTGTCACGCGAGAAGAGAAATGCATGTGGATATGCACTGTTGCAAGTGTGGAGGAGTAGAGGTCAGTCTCTACTGTCACACGTAAGAGAAATGCATGTGGATATGCACTGTTGCAAGTGTGGAGGAGTAGAGGTCAGTCTCTACTGTCACGCGTGAAGAGAAATGCATGTGGATATGCACTGTTGCAAGTGTGGAGGAATAGAGGTCAGTCTCTACTGTCACGCGTGAAGAGAAATGCATGTGGATATGCACTGTTGCAAGTGTGGAGGAGTAGAGGTCAGTCTCTACTGTCACACGTGAAGAGAAATGCATGTGGATATGCACTGTTGCAAGTGTGGAGGAGTAGAGGTCAGTCTCTACTGTGACGCGAGAAGAGAAATGCATGTGGATATGCACTGTTGCAAGTGTGGAGGAGTAGAGGTCAGTCTCTACTGTCACACGTGAAGAGAAATGCATGTGGATATGCACTGTTGCAAGTGTGGAGGAGTAGAGGTCAGTCTCTACTGTCACGCGTGAAGAGAAATGCATGTGGATATGCACTGTTGCGAGTAAGAAGAGCATGTGATTAATGCTCTGTAGCACATAAGTGGAGATGCACTGTGTAGTAAGTTTAGCTGTTTCGATTCTGACGCTATGTCATGGGTAGCAAAATTGCCTGGATTGTGTTGGCGCTCATTGTAAAACAGAAAAGAAAGGAATGTCATTGCCCAAATAAGCAATCCTAAAAATGAAACAGAGCCAATGGAAGGTGAATATACTGTTTAACCACCAGACTGGAATTGGACCAGAAATACACTAATATTAAAAGGACAGATTCTCCTTATGAGGGAATGATGTAAGAAAGAAATCTTGAAAATGTATGAAAATACAGCACCCTCACTTCCAATAGGCGGCAAAGCTAATGTGAATGGCAAATATCACGTGGCAAGACAAGAAAAGAAGGAATGGACCAAAGTAGTATTGGAAAAATACTCAAATATTAAAATGATGAAAAATAGCACACATAAAGCAACACGTGGGCAGTCAAAATCAGAACCTATTATGGTAAATTTCAAGACGCAATACATATTTGAAAAGAAATATGCGAAAAAACGTTAATGCACATTCACAATCCTTTAAATACAAGTCTACACAAAGGATGAAGTAGAAATATATTTATTTAAATGCAATTAACTTGGGTATGTGGTAGAAACAAGCAGACATTATAATCATCGACGATTCTTCAATTCAATTCAGTTAATTTGGCAAAAAATAAAACAAGTATGCTTCAGTTGTTATGTAGAGAAAGAGTTGTAGAAATTTACACAGAAGAGGATACAGTATCCCAGCATCTGTCCAAATTCACCTTGAATGTTTGCGTTGTTGGCACATTTATTACCTCACTATTCCAAGGTCTAGGGATCCTGATTGAGAATCAGGCCTTCCTCTGAGTTCAATCGTTTCTTGTGGTGTCCATGTAGACCTCTTTGTGGTGCAGGAGTCCTGAGGTATATCGTAATGACCATTGAAGAGATTGTAGGTTAAGTTTCATAAGGCAGATCCGATAGACCCTGCACCATTCGAGTAACCAGTCTTTGAACTCTCTCCAGATGCTGGATATCACATATTAGATATCAAGCAGAGGCCTGGGCACCATACTCTCAGTGGTCTGACAAGGGAGACAGAAAGAACGTCGAATTAGAAATAGAGTGCTCCTTTGTTTGCAGCCTGAATGCAATATTTAGATGCATTGAAGGACGAATCGACCAGAAGGCCAAGGTTTTTTGTCTCGTTTGCCTCCTTGAGCGGCACCGTGCCACTGCCAAGAGTAAGAGCCGAGTCAGAAGGAGATCCCACTGCAATATAGCAGTATTTATTGACATTAAGGTATAAGTCCCATTAAATGGACCATTTCCAGGTTAGAATTGAGATTTCACTTCAATGGACGCCACGTGGTGATTCTTTAAAAATGAGTGGGAAAGCAAAAAATACGGCATTACTACAATTTCAAAAATCGCAATAAATCTTAACTCAATCCTAAATTAATAGCAGTGAAAATTGTATTTCATTACTAAATCATCACAATTTAATAGCTATTCCCTGCTATTTTTTTACCTTCAAATGTTAACAGGCTAGAGATTTCCTACAAAAAATCTGAACGAAATGCATTAATTAACATGTCAGAAACCTATGATTAAATGTCTTTACCGATGTACTTGTAAATCCTCGATATGAATGGAACGTTGTGTTTTTCATGGTAGTTTTTAAGTCTTTAAACTGTCGAATATTATGAAAATAACGTTCGTGGGCAAATTTATGTTGCGACGTGATCACGAAAACTGTCATCTTTTGTTTTTATTGTTTTTTTAAATAAGGTTGCACGTTTTATTTCACGTATGGAGATCCCAATTTTAGTTGTGTCACCAATTTTATCTGGTTTAAATCAGGAAGAAAATCAGAATGACAAACTTACTCTGAAGAGTTAGTACGTCTGACCGAATCCGACTAAAATAGAAATGTTGTACAAGAAAAGGGTCACCATTCTTCCTCGAAATAAATAATGGCTCCACAACCAAACAAAATGAAAATTGATGTTAATATTTATTCACGGGAACACAGGAACAAAAGAGAGATGGTAAAATGGGCTGATTCATGTCGGTTAAATTATGTAGTACCCTGGAGTTCAGCATCTCGCTTGCTCGTGGTTGAGTCAGGTCGAGAACAGGATAAGATACGTCTTGTCTGCTTGAAGGAAAACTGAAAACTAAAGTTAACCTCGTGTATCGTCTTGGTGCCAAAATGTGTTTTTTTGTTTTGTTTTTTATCTCCCTCCCATAGCGGTAAGATGTGACACAAGTTCGGAAAGTGGGATTGAAAAGCCAGCGCCCTAGAGATTGAGCACTCTAGCCTACAAAAAATGCCTGGGCAGCCCTGTCGGCATTCCCCGGTAGGGGCGCCTCAGGCGATTAACAATAAACTAACCCCTTCTCAAAGGGTGAGAAGGCAAAGCCTGGTAGAGTGAACCTCCTAGGACTGCACAGGACAATCCCTAAGACCGGCAGAATAAAAGCCCGAAGGCCAAGACAGTACTGATCTAAGGGGTGTAGCATCCATCGGAACAGATACTACACTTTGATCTCAGCCAAAAGAACAGGATATTTATTTATCAAAAATGATATATGAATATACAATTTCGATGTGGCACAAGGCCAAAAAGGGAAATGGGGGGGAGGGAGGGGGTCGGGGGTCGTCCACTTGGTCTATGTCCTAGAAACTAGTTTTAGTCACCACAATACCACATTCACTCTATGGACTTAAGCTACTTAAAATATCCCCAGGTGTTTGAAATGAATTTTTATTTACAGAAAAATGTACATGGTGAAATGCTGGGATTGGGAGAACAAAAAACTAAGCCTTAAATAATCCCCCAAAAATAAATAAAAATAAAAGTGATGATAAAAATAAAGAACAAAATAAAATGCTAATTATGGTAAGTTAGTAGGACCCCCCCCCCCATCCTGCTCGCTGTCTTTCAGTGAAGAAGTCTCTGTCTTTCAGTGAAGAAGTCGAAAGCAAGAAAGTCAGCTCCTAGGTGGGAGTGGGCGTTTCTACGGGACAAAAGAAATGGTGGGATGGGTTCTTTTGAGGATGTGCGGTGTCCTCCAGGATAAGTACCATTAGAGTGGGTCAGGGATGAAAAGTAAAATTGGGAGCGGGCATCCTGGAGGAGTTCTGACACCTAAAATAAAGATGGGGACTCGGAACACATTTGTACTACTAGCTAATAGAGAACGATCCAACAATTTGGATGGTCATGGAGAGCTTTTTCAAAAAAGTACCTAAGGTCGGCGTGTGCCATGCCTAGGCAGGGAACACGAACTCGAATCTATTCCGCGTGAACACGCATAAACTAGCGGTGTGTATCCACCTTCTACTAAACAGTGAGGTAGACAACCTCCTTCTACCAGATTTGATTTTGATTTCAAGCCTATGTTTAAAATACAAAATCAAATGATGATGAGAAGGCGGCGCCCCCCCCCCACACGCCCTATTTCTAAGCGTGAAGAGTACACAACGAGTCTAGCTACGGCTAAAATCGCGAGCAAAACCATACGTTTCTCCCTGCACCACAAGGGGTCCAAGTTGTACACAACGGATGCTAAATCCAGGCACGTCACCTGGTAGGGGGTGATGCGAGCCGTTACCTCGTTGATATACTTCCAATATTCACAAAGTTTGGAGCAGGTGAAAAAGGCGTGCTCAGCCGTTTCAATTTCATCGTCCTCGCAACGTGGGCAAAAAGGGTCCATAACTAGACCAATATTGAAGCGTATGCCATTGAGGGGTACCACATTTCGAGCCAATCGCCAGGTCAGAGAGAACTCAGTATTATTGAGATGGCTCCGGCCTGGCGCCCAATTCCATTGAGAGCGAGCCTCCCCCTCCGACAATCCAAGCCGCTCCCCAAATGGATCCGAAGCGGTCCCCACTACTAATTCCCGATATAGTGCCTTTCTAGACCGGGCGAGGTCACTGGACCCCGGCAGCACTCTGAGCGCAGCTCGGCACTCGTTGAAGAACTGCGGCTGACGTCTTGGCCGACGACGGCATTCGGCCAAGTGATCAGGGATGAGGTTGGGAGAAGCCTTCTCAACCGCAGGGCCCCACGCAGATTCCTCCATCAAAGTTCGACTCAGGAATGTTAACCTCTCGGCATTCATATGGCTCGCCAAGTCGGGCATTCCCAAGCCCCCCACATCAGGACGTTGAGTACAGATTTGTCTACGGACTAGCGGCTTCCTCTTATCTCACAAAGGCGGTCCGCAGGCAGAGGTAGTACAGCCAATCGGTAAAGGATGAGTGGAAAGACGTAAGTGGTGCACGCCTCAGCTCGTCCTTTAAGGGAAAGCCCCCTTCGAAGCCAAATCCTCACAGACGCTTCGACCTTTGACTGTACTTCCGACCAATTCTTATCAAGCTGGAGACCCGGTCCGAACCATATGCCGAGGATCCGAACCGGGCCATTTATCCAGTTGAAAAGGCCCGGTAGCGCAGCCGCGTCATTCCAGGCAGCCAACCATAGGCCATTGGATTTGCTAAGGTTGACTACGGCCCCTGTAACCTCTTCGTACCTTTTGAGTGCCTTAATCACCGTGATAATGTCTCGAAAGCTCGACACACACACGGTGACATCATCGGCAAACGCGGTAACCCTGGCTCACGCACCGCCAGGAAGAGCAATACCGCGTAGGGCCAGTCCAGCCTCCCCGATCCTAAGCCTGCGGAGAAAGGACTCCAAGGCAAGGACGTAAAGCAGGGGAGACAGCGGACATCTCTGACGTACAGACCGAGAGACGGCGAACGACTCCGATCGCATCCCGTTTACCTGCACCACTGCCGTCGGCCCGCGATACAAAATGGAGATCGGTCTGCGGAAGTCCGGTGTAAAACCGGCGACCTCTAAAACAGATCCCAGGAACCGATGGTCGACTCTGTCAAAAGCTTTGGACTGATCTAAATTGATCAGCGCGGCTTCAGTGTCGTCTTCTAATCCCTCTATGATCGTGCGTATTAGATGCAAATTGTTCTGAATCGATCTCTCCTTCACAGCATAATTCTGATCAGGTTCGACCAACTCACTGATAACAACCTGCAACCGATTTGCAAGAACTTTGGCCAAAATCTTTAAATCTGTGTTTAACAGAGTTATGGGCCTATAATCATCTAAACCCCCACCATGTGTGCCCTTTTTCTGAAGCAATGTGATCACCCCCCTGGTAACTTGATCAGGGATAGAACCCTGTGCAAACCAGTGACTGAACACATTGACCAGAATAGGGACGAAGATGTGCGACAGCCTTAAGAACAATTCATAGGGCAAACCATCAAGTCCCGGAGATTTATCATAGCCGACCTACTTCAACGCAGCCAAGACCTCGCATTCCGTAATGCGCCCATCACAACTAGCCACTCGGGCCGCCTCTAGGCGGGGCGAGCCAGCTAAATAGTTGCCAAACACCTCGACGCGGAGTCTGGACAGTTGGGTGAAGCGATCCTCGAAATGCTCACGAAACCCCTCGCAAATCTCCCGAGTCGACACAAGGGTGTGTCCTTCCGGGTGTTGAACTTCACGAATCAGACCAACCGATTAGAGACCGACCTGCTTGTTTTCGGATCACCCGGAAAACAGTGGGCGGCCTTACACTTAGCTGAGGGTTGGGAAGGCCTAACTAACCTGCATCATCATTACCATTTTATTTTGTTCATTATTTATATTTGTTTTGGGAGTATTTTTTATTGTTGTCCCACTCCCAATCACCGTTCATTGTACATTTTCATTCTTATAAATAAAAATTAATTGAAAACACTTGGGGATTTTTTGAAGTAGGATCAACCGATGGAGTGAATATGGTATTTTGGTGAGAGTGTTTAGTGTAGGGTAAGTCTAAATGTTCTGAAAATTTGTATGATTAACCCCATAACGATTCGGGCTTCATGCCTAAGACAAAAGTAAATTTTAATCTTCATTACCTTTATTTAAAGATATTTGCTGTGTTAGATAATGGCCCTGTGGGAACGGACACACCTTGAGGTGGGCGTATCTGTTGGAAATCGTTTGGTTTGGCTTGCGCGATTTAGTGCGGGTGGACCTGTACAGTCGAGTGCAGAATAGGGCTGTTCTCACAGTCGGAGCTCACAGACATGACAGGGTTACCGCGTTGACGAGACCCCAGATCAAGGGTCAATGTGCAACTGTGCATAGAGGCTCTGTGACGTCACGGGCTTTTGCGTGGGAAGCAGAGTTTTTGCAAGTCTGGGTTTGGAGGCGAGCCGAACGGACGTGTTTCACGATGTAGTCTGCAACATGATTAGGGGAATTAATTCCCTAAGAAAATATGGCGGGAGATCTCTTTTCCCCCTCCACGAATGGCTAAGGACTTAATTGATAAGTAATTACGAAAGCAGTAATTTGGTCTCTCTCTAGACGTTAGTGGATATCTCCAAGCCGACGAATAACTAACGCCAAATAAAACAGAACTTAAAAGTTTTAAAAGATTGTTGTTTAGTGAGTCGGTCATGAAGCTTTTTGTTGCAGCGGCGTGGTTCACGGCGGAAAGAAAGAAGAAAGAATTCAATCCACGCGACGAGGAAAGATTGAAGGTGCGAGAAATTTAAAGGTGTGCAACATATATGATTTTTGGTGTTAAAATGACGAGACGAGTATACAAAACGAGAACTGCAACAGCTGTAAATGTTTATTTTTGTCTAAATAAAATCGATTTTCACAGCCTTTTGACTGAGATCAAAGTGCAGCATATGTTCCGATTCTACACTCTAAACAAAAAAACGAAATTTCATTTACAACCTTCTCACACACGACGCCCTCCCTCCCAGTCTTTACCTTATTCACCTGAAGCGCTCTTACCGGTGAATGCCGACACACTCCTAGGCTTTACCTTATTAGTCTGATGCTTCCCTACCGGCGAAAAAGAAGACAAAAAGATGGTGGTGAGTTTATTGGTAATCACCTGAGGCGTCCCCACAGGGAATGCTGACGGGGCTACAGTCCTAGGAGGTGCACCCTCCCAGGCATGTACCTTAACCCTTCTAGAGGTTGTTAGTTTATTAAAATCATGCCAAGAACTTGTTTCTTGACCCCCCACCTCCCTATGACGTCATTTCCAAGTTAGTTGTAGGAATGACACGGGTATCAAGGTAAAGCCTGGGAGACTCAGACAGACAGAATCAAGGACGGTACTGGTACTTCTCCAGAATTAGCATCTATTAATTTTGAATCCCCTCCGCATCTTCCGTCTGATGTCATTTCTGGTTGAATTTTAGGAATGACTTGCAGTTTTTTACAAATTACTACATAATATCATTGTTTATTTTTCAAATTAGTACGTAAATACATTGGGAACTGCAGGAAAAAGCTAGCCACCATTAGAGAACCTGGCCCAGTTGACTGTCAAAAGATAAATATTTTTTTTCTAATTCTTATTCACCGAGGCCACGCTGTTTAAGAAAATATAAACTTTATGACTTTATGGGGGGGTTGCCTTGGGAGCCTTTTGAAGACGTACAAACATATGCACACACACACACAGACAACTCTCATTTATGTAATAGACTAGCAGAGCTACCCTGTGTTGCCCAGGTTAGAGTGTAGGATAGCATCATATGCAACATCATGGTAGGGAGAGTTTACTTTAACAGCAACCTTAATGCTGTCTTACTCACCGAGCTATTCAGATATATGTTAATACTCTTAAACTAACGCTAATAAATAGATTAATTTCATTGTGTAACATGTTTGAAAATTGTCATTAGCTTCTTTAAGGGGCAGCCAGAGACGCAAAAGTACTTCCATTATATTCACATGCAAATTGTGCATGTGAATACAATTATATTGAAAGTACACTTCCTAGTATGTCTTCGTTTTTAGGGGCAGACATGCACAGACAGAGAGGTGTTCTCCTTGATTATATATGTATATTTCATTTGAATCAAAGAGAAAACAGTTTTCAGTGGAAGGGGGTTTGCCCCTGAAGACCATCTTAATATTAGCCAAATTTGCTGAAATTTTGGAGAATAAACATAATTTTTGGTCATTTACTTATGGTTTAAATTCCATTTGAATCAAAGGGAAAACAGTTTTCAGTGTGTGGGAGGAGGGGACCCCAGCGTTGAAGTGATATATTTCTTATATAGCCTACGACCTTCACTGAGAGGTCAGTAGTCCACATGTCAATTTTCAAGCAATTCTGTCGAGCGGTTTGGGTGAACATAAGACACAAAGATCAGGCGGAACACACACAGACAAAGTTACTATTTTATATATATAGACTAGCAGGAGTACTTGGCGTTGCTTCCCCCCCCCCCGCCCCCGTTTTCCACCTCCCTCTCTGAAGATGTAACAATCTCTCTCTTCTCCAGCGCAAAAGCTGTGTCTTCCCCCCCCTCTCCCTACTGTCCTCCGGTCGCCCCCCTCATCCCCCCCCCCTTGCCCAGGTAAAAGTAAGTACTATCTCCATCTTCCCGGTCGTCCCCCTCCCCCTTCAGTGTATATTTAGGTAGCCGTTAAAAAAATATATTCCGGGAATCGGTGGGGATTGAACCATCAACATTTAGGTCTTTCGTCGTTACCAAATGCACCAAACAAACAGAGTATAAAAACTGACGAAAAATAGGTCACTTAAAGTCCGTTTGAATCCAGACTGTGTTTTGCATGCGCAGAGCGTAAGATCGACGGAATCGCGAACAAATTTAGGGACACCCGTCACACGTTTAGGGTCCGTTTTATACGAAGAAGGCGATGTTTTTTTTCCAATTTTTCGATATTTCTCGTTTGAAAGATGGACGATTCAGAAAATGTCAACTTTATGGAGCCGTCAAGTATCTCAGGAGCCTTCTACAAACATACAAATAACTCTCCTTTATATAATAGATTATTAGTTTGCTCATTTATGCTAAATTTATATACGAAACTTATTACCCACTCTAAATTCTAAAATAATTGGGTTTTTTCTCTTGTTTCTATAAAAATTAAATAAATAACTTCTTTAAAATTAGCTAATTTTAAGGCATGAATAAAAAAAATATTAAAAGTTTGGGTATTATTGTAGAATAACACCCTTACTTCCCCAAAAAATGAGATTCTACTTTTCTGTGAGGGGGGTCCACTTTTTTCACGTGTGATTTTACAACTTTGTCAGTCGGACTTAGGGTTAGTGGTAAAAATAAAAAATTATTTAACTGCCCTTAACAGGGCAGTTAAATAATTTTGAGGATCATTTTACATAAAATTTACATACGAAACCGACCACCCTCCCTAAATTTGAAAATAATCATTGTTTTTTTTTTCTTACCGCCAAGTTTTTCAGGGTGTTCACATGTAGTCTTCTAAAAATAAAGTAAGGCGGGGGATTTAGGGGAGGGTGTTAATCTACTAATTTACCAAAGTTTTTTGTTTAAATTATGGAATTCTCCGAGTAAAAACATATTTTTCTACCTATACGCCCCTCCCCTCCCAATTAATTGCTGCCCGGAGAGCGGGTAGGTTTAGCTAGTTAACTATAAGAATCAAAAAGATCCGATTAATGATGAAGATGGTCTTAAGACCATTCCCACTTTCAATTCTAGGGTGGCATTTTGATACCGCAAAGAAATTATTATATCTTTCACTTCCATCGCTATAACTTGAGGTAATTTAGAGATTATCACATGAAATATGTTTGAGAGGTAATTCTTCGGATTTAGCAATCAAGCTCTATTTGAGCAAAGTATAAGGCTGGGTTTGCCTTAAACGGCCCTTTCAGTTGTGGTGAAAAGTTAGATTTCCAACCCAAAAGGAAAGTAAATTCAAGCAGATGTATTTGCCAATTGTCACCAACGAAACGAAAGAAAGGGGGTGGTAAACAGTTAAGCGCCCAGTCTACATACGGAAGTAAAAAACCAAAAGTGGTAAAAAGAAGTTTACTCTTAAAAGATGATAATAATTTAAAAGACAAACAATTAAATAGGTTAGTGAAGAAAAAAGAAGTGAGAAGAAAAAAGAAACAAGGAAAAAATGTTTACCATGTTTCTTGCATTTTTTTTAATATACTGTACACACGGGGGGGGGGGATAGTTAAGAAATCTTGAGGGGATAAAGACATTTCATTTACTGTCTTTATAGTTTGTTGGAGACAAACTATAAAGACAGTAAATGGGACATGTTAGACATTAAATTGAACATACAGAATGCAATATTCCCATAACACAGAATAGAAAGCTATTCCTTTCCTGACGTGTCTTTTCTGTTTGTAGACGTGCTAAAGCCGCATCTGCTTGTTGGACCGTCTGAGGATGAAATCCAATCTTAATTTTTGACCACATAGTGGTGCAAGATTTTCAGGGTCAGACCACGGCTATCATAAAGGAAGAAGGCCTGTCAACTGAGTCGAGTTTTTCTGGTGATTTCATTGATAGTGGGAGTATGAACCACAGAAGTGAGCCGTAGCTTAACATGCATGCGTCCATCAATAATCAGAGCAAGTAAATCAGAGTGAGTAGACTCAACTCGCTCTGATTATTGATGGACACATGCGCGTTGACTCAACTCCATAGGATTATTCATTCACTTGGAAATCATTAACTTGTTCCTGCTATTGTGACTTTATTCCTCTGCCAAGAACACGGCTACCCTCCTAAGGATTATTCATTCACTTGGAAATTATTAACTCGTTCCTTTTTTCAAACGTATTTCCTTTTTTATAGATGTCAAGTGCGAAAGAAAATAAGAAAATTACAAAAAAATAATTTTGTTTCAACATGCTTTGTTGCAATCCAAGCAATGGTTCACCTTCCAACAGTCACAAATCTTTCCTTTTTTTTAATCAATTACAAATTTAATGTCTGCTAATTTACAAAATAAAATGCAGCAATGTAAGTAAATATGTGTTTTCTTTGGTATTTCTTTATTACTATCTTTCCCGGTGCAGTTTACCCCCTAAACAAATTCAAATTCTACTTATTTTTTGCGATTACATTTAAACATATCGGCAAAAAAGAAATTAATTTAAAAAAAAAAATATTTAAGATTTTAGAGTGAGTGATCACTTTCCTTTATAAATTTAACGTAAAATGAGCACCCACTTCCTGGCCAGTGTGTGTTAACCGATACATGTAATCGACTAGAGTTTCCAACTTTTTTTTTTTTTACTTATCCAATAAAAACACGTAGAAATTTACTTAAAACATTTGGTACTTCTGCAGTTTACGGACCGTGCTGAAATACTGACGTTATTAATTTAGAAACCCATTCTTAACATGGGGAGGCTTTGTTAATTAATTTCTACTTTCACATGACAATTTCTTGGGGGGGGGGCGAGTTTTAAGGTTAGGGAATTAAGGTTAGGGTTTGGGGGCGAGTTTTAGGGTTAGGGAATTAGGGATAAAAAAATTAGGGTTAGGGAATTAGGGATAAAAAAATTAGGGTTAGGGAATTACGGTTAGGGTAAAAGAAAATCTGTCCTTCCCAAATTCGAAACTCAAGTCAATTACATGTCTCGTTGGGTATCTTTTACAATACTCAGCAGAGTAAAAACGCTCAAAAAACAAATATACAACAAATAAAAGTAACTGTAGGCGATAAAAGTTATTTTCAAACTTACCTGTGGCATTTGTTTGTATTTTTAACCCGTTCCAATTGCTATTTATTAGAAATTAAATGATTCGTCACACCAACATCGCACAAATCCAATATGGCGACATAGGGGGGGGGGGTATGTAAAAGAATAAGGACCGGCCGCTATTTTCTTTTTGTGCACAAAAAAAAACAATAATTTTTTTTTACATCTAATAAAAACCCATTTATACTACGTAAAAATACAAACAAATTTCATAGGTAAGTAGGAAAATATCTAATCTCGACGTAGGTCACCATCACT
This sequence comes from Sepiola atlantica, assembly GCA_963556195.1. Taxonomy (NCBI): domain Eukaryota; kingdom Metazoa; phylum Mollusca; class Cephalopoda; order Sepiida; family Sepiolidae; genus Sepiola; species Sepiola atlantica. The sequence goes on along the minus strand of OY744547.1, from coordinate 38,596,623 downwards.
TGTTGTATATTTATTTTTTTTTACCCCGTTCTCGTTCGTTTTTTGGACCCCGTCCGCGACTCTGCTGAGTATTATAAAAGATACCCCTTGTTTGTTTTTTTGGCACGTATTTTTACTAAAACAAAATGGCCTTACCTCGTTACGAAACCCCCATCGCTTGTCCAATGTTCGTGTGACAAAAATATTGATTTCTAATAAATAGCAGTTGAAACGGCTTAAAAATACAAACAAATGTCACAGATAAGTTGGAAAATAACTTTTATCGGCTACAGTTACTTTTATTTGTTGTATATTTGTTTTTATAGCGTTTTCACTCTGCGGATTATTGTAAAAGATACCCGAATATTTTAATGATAAACTCCGCCGGGTAAGTTAGTAAAAAATTACCGTTTCTTTTTTTGCGTGACTGAAAACAATTGGCTCTCCAGAAGGGTTCGCGATCCCGCTGACTTCCGGGTTATCCTGCAGTAAATCTCAAGTACGGATAATCATAAATGATAAAATAAACTTATTTTCCGACTTACCTATAGCATTTGTTTGTATTTTTTAAGTAGTTTCAATGGCTTTTTATTAGATATAAACATTTCTCTCCATTTTACGTTCACAGAAAGTTGGAAATTTGGCAAGACAAGATGGCTGCCGACATTTTTTTTCTCAACTTAGTACTTTTAATTAATTTAATATATTGTAAATTACATTAAAAGTCACCCCCACTCCCCGCAAAAAAAACAAAACTAACGTATCAAAGTTTTGGGAAAAGTGCGCTTTAATTATGAGTCCAAGTAAAAAAACAAAAACAAAGCAAGGTTGAGGGGGGAAAATGTCGGCAAATTTCGAACTTTGCGTGAACGTAAAAATGGAGATAAATATTGATATCTAATAAAAAGCCATTAAAACTACTTAAAAATACAAACAAATGTCATAGGTAAGTCGGAAAATAAGTTTTATATGCTACGGTCACATTTATTTGTTGTATATTTGTTTTTTGATCGATCGTTCTCGTTCTGTCGATTATTGTAAAAGATACCCAGAATGGGTAATAATTACATTTCTGTAAACTTGTTTTCATTTTGTGTGGTTGTCTCTGCTTTTGTCGTAATTTTAGGGATTTTATCGAGTTAAAACTCGGCAACATTCATTCATAAAAAAATGAAAGTAACGCAAGTGTTTACTTTTAAACTCTACATCAATAAAGGCTTAAAGATAAAAACAAAACGATGCTAAGTTATGGAATAACATTGGCGACATTGTTTTATTTTTCTACCCCATCTCAAGAACACGTGGGTAAGTTTGACACAGTCATTTTCGCTGATACAAGTTAACTTTAAATGAAAAAAGAACACACGTGGTTCTAAGGAGGCGGAAGTGACCTTGCGCGATATAACCTTTCTCGTCGGATTATTATTATTATTAGGCGCTTTACGCTTACATTACGTAAATAATGAAATTATTAACATGTTTAATCTAGAAGATCTGAGTTTAATTTTATTTATTAAGTCGCATCTTCCCCTTTTTAATACCAACAATCTCCAGAAAGAGAAGAGAACAATAAAAGCGAGTTTATTTTCATGTGGTGCGAGTCAAATTATATAAGAACGTCTTTAAGAGTTGGTTTAATTACTCTTTCTCATTTGGGGTGAAATGTGAAACTGGATGTCTGATGGGAGATAGGTTTCTATCATGGTAAGTCTTTTTTTTTTTACACCTCAAAAACAAACAAATAATTACAAACTTTCCCTTTCTTACGTTTCTTGTTTAAACGTTTTGAGTTGTTTTACATTTTCAGATTTATTTCTATTAAACTACCATTAATCAAACGGCGTTGCCCGGTTCAAGGGCTTACAGAAAAATAATTCAAAATGTAAGCGGTTATCCTTCTAGCGGTGCTTCCACACAGAATGCAATAAATTACGTGTAGCATTAGGAATGGTGTTATGTTTTTGTTAAATAATATTAACCGAAGAATCATTTCGAGTTAAAATCCAAGTAGTATTACGCAAGAAAACGTGCGAAAAGCACGGTTGAATTTATTTATCTACCTTCCACAAGGTAAGATGTGACACAAGGTCGGGAAAGTGGGATTAGATAAGCCAGCGCTCGAGAGGTTAGCAGTCTGACCATTTAAAAATTGCCTGGGCAGCCCCGTCGGCATTCCCCGGTAGGGGTGCTAAACTTACTCCTCCCCAAAGAGGGGAGGCAAAGCCTGGGAGAGTGCACCTCCTAGAACTGCACAGGACCGGCAACCCGCAATAGACCGGCGTAAATCCAGACCCAAAGGCCTGGACAATACCGGTTTTATTAGGTGGGGTAAAAAAAAAAAAAAGCACGGTTGAAATCTATGAACTATCGAAGAAATTTTGTAAATAATCCAAAGTTCGTACATGGCCACCAAGGGTCATGTTTTAGATCGACCGGATTGTGTTGACCGATAAACAGAATTCACAGAAAGCAATAATGCTTACCAGAAGTGTTAATAAAATAATATTGGCACTCCAGAAGATGACACTGCCGCGCCGACTTCCGGTTTACCCTGCAGTAAATTTCAAGTACGGATGATCAGAAATGATAAAAGAAAACTTAAGTATAAAATTGTTCCAGTCTTGCAGACTTCTACAAGTTACGCCAGTCTCTTTGCTTACGTTGATTTGCGGCTACCGCCAATAGATGATTTGTATTATTTGGCTAAGTGGGCATTCCAGAAGGGCTCACTGCCGCGCTGACTTCCGGTTTATCCTGCAGTAAATTTCAAGTACGGGTGATCAGAATGATATAAAAAAACTTTAAAAAAATTTATATTAAGTTGAGACTTCACAAATTCATTTTATTAATAATGTAAGTGTTTGAAATAAATATAAAAATATGATTTCGGAAAAACGGCGCCGAATAAAACAAAATTATTTCGGAAATATTCTTTATTCTATACGCTTTTATTACTCTTTTTAAAGGCTTTAAATTATGTTGCCGTTTCACAAAATACAAAAGATATTTAGGTGCTCTTATCTGTCTTGAACCAGCTGTCGTGACGTTCGACTCGGAAGCGTTCGGCTGTTCTACGCAAACGGCCGAGAGTTGCCGAGCTGAAGCAGCGAGCAACCGACATGTTTGATACGGTGCTGCGTCCTATGATAATGTTTTGCTTGTTTTTTTAGGGTTAGGGTATGGAATTTTTTAAAGAAACAAAGAAAATTAAACATATTTACATGAATTTTTTGGAAGAAACAACAGGAAAAAAAACATAGCGAGGTTACTGTTATAAAATGAATACTGTATTTTTATTTACAAGGAATTTTTTTGAAGAAACCAAAAAAAAAACTTAACAAAATTACTGTTAATACGACATATTTTTTTGTAACAAAGTTATCGGCTGCTCGCTGATTGGCTAATCGCAATCGGCTCGTCAACACTCGGCTGTTTGCGTAGGACAGCCGAACGATTCCGAGTCGAACGTCACGGCAGCTGGTTCAAGATAGATAAAAGTACCAAAATCACTATTTTACTAAGCTATTTTATTATATTTTCATAGAAAATCAAAACACATTATGTTGCTGTCTCACAAAATACAAGACATTTCAAAACTTTATTTGTATCAATAAAACGAAGACATTTCAACATATTTAATTCATAAAAAAGATTTTTTTATTAAAGATTTGTTATATTTTTATTAAAAAAAAAATTTGTTTTGCTAACAACTTATTTTATTATGATAAAAATACAATTCTAAATTTTCTGTTAAAAAAAAAGTTTTTTTATCATTTCTGATCATCCGTACTTGTGACAAAATATCCGGGGCCCCATGGGGATCGGGTACCCTGGTGACGTGCTAGTATGCATCTTGGTTGTGATGCTACGTCGACTGAGGGCCCTGTGACAAGACGAATTGGAGATATAAAACTAGTATATATTTGACGTAGAAATGAACTTATTCGAACGACAGAACGAGACGCCAGCTAGTCTCGCTGAATCGTGTAAGATATTCAAAATTAATTACCACCAGAGGCGAGGAGACAGTTGCCAGATGGAAGGTAGAGATTAGAGAATTCCATATCGCAAATTTAATTCTGAAATATCAATAAAGTGATATTATTGTTTGGGGTGAATGGCGCATTTTAGAACAACGATTCTGTGACGGTTGTTTTGAAGACGTCACGATCTGGGAAAGACGAGTTCACTTGACGGAGATTTATTTGGGCCTATCATCGTTAATTACAAGCCGGGCACAGAGCACCTCCAGCTGTGTGACAGAATGAGAAAGCCACGGTTGTCGTGTTTGTTTTGCGATAACGATGGGTTAAAAAGAAAATCCCATTTATTTTAGGGAAAAAAAAGAGTGAGGCGCCCGTCCCCACCCTCCTTGAGAGAGAAAGACTCGCAGGAAGTAAGATGGCAGAGAAGGGGAGGGGTGTACGACCATAGACATCTTCAATAAAAGAATGTGTTATTTTCATGCACAAGCCAGACAGAGTTGGACTGACGCCCGGGTGTGCGCCGAAGTGGACGAAATTCTCGCCACCGCCTTCACCCGTTGAGTTTGTGACTTAGACAACCACTTGTGTAAAGAATTTGCATGCACATGCGCACACACAGAGAACTAGCGAAATAACTTAGCGAAAAAAAACAACCTTTGCTAAAGACATTTACGAGCACGATAGACATTAATCCTACCATTGACCAATGTAAAATCAATTCTTTTATTTTATTAATAATTACTCTTTTATACAAAAAAAACCCAGACCGAGTTGTTGAACATTGTTCTTTTCCTTTTGTTCTGCTTTGAATGATCCTTCGCCCCCACAGAGCCAACCAGTTGCTGTTCGCCCAGTGATCGCTCGCTGATATAAACAGTTTCAACGTGGGAGTGTGTTTGTAGCTGGACGAGACGACCAGATCGGCGACGTCATCATCATCATCGTCACCATCCTGGCCTAGAGGAACTTGGATCTATTTTTTTTATTGCCATGACGATCCGCACACTGTTGGGTTTACATACTTGAAATTTACTGCCGGATAAACCAGAAGTCAGCGCGGCAGTGAACCCTTCTGGAATGTCGGCTAAGTGTTATATGGGCACGTTCAAAGAACGATCCCACCTGTACTGATTTAGTTTTTTTACAGGCTGAGCAAAGCTATCATGAACACGTCTTTCATCACTTTTTATATCCGCTGCATCCCGCCGTCAGTCATTTGGCTCATGTGACTCAAATAATAATAAAATAAACAAATAAACTTATACAGGTAGGTAGAAGAATAATTTATCTTGCCTTTGGTAACATTTATTTGTTGCCTATTTTTCTTTTAAATAGGTATCCCAAACGGATTTTTTTTTTTTTTATGTATCAAAAACTTTTTACGTATACATATATAGTGCTGCAAGATTTTTAAAAAATACCAAATTTATCTTTGTATCTGTTATAAACCATGTAATTTAGGTTATAATCATTAATAACTCGTAAAACAAATGGATGACTTTTCAACAGAAAGGTTTAACAGATTTATTAAAAGTGTAATTAGAATGAAATGAGTTATTTAGCCGCTGTAACGCGCGATGTAGTATTGCCAGTCTGATTCCGTTTCAATGTTTTCTTTCCACTCCGGTAAGCCACTCGATAAAAGGGGCCGATAACTCGTTAATGATCCAAGGGACATAAATCCGTTTTTCTTTAGTTATTCCTAACATCTCCCCGTTTTAGTCTTTAACTGTATCGAGCGCACCTGGGGTCAACTTGGAGGTGCTTGACTCTAGTGCGACTGCGCTTTGGCCAAGTCCTGGGAGGTCTTTGATAATTCTCATCTGAATTTGTCTGCATGAGATGTGGTGGAGATGGCAGTTCAAATGTGTCCATTAACAAATCAAATGGAATGGTTGATCTGTTGTCCACTAAGTTGTCTACAGAGTATCTGAGACATAACTGGTTTTTGTGCCGTGCCCAGAATTGATTTCCGACTTGAACATCATACAGAAATTTTCCATTTATTTTGCGGATGATGCCTGGTACCCAGTTTGGCCGGCCAGGTCTGTAATTCCGAGCAAACACTGGTGTGCCAACTGAAAATGCTTTTGTTTTGTTAGGGCTTGGTTGTTGCCTTTGTGGCTGGGGACGTAAAGCGTCCAGTGTGGTACGGAGTTTTCGTCCAATGAGTGTCTCTGCTGGTGATAGACCCTTCTTCACAGCTCCATTTGGTGTTATTCCATATGGAAAGGAGGAAAGCATGTAGTATCTCCTCTGTTGTTCCCTCCCCTCTTGCTTTTAGTAGTGCTCTTTCGAATGTGTCTACAAATCTTTCGGCTTGTCCGTTGGATTGAGGATGGTTTGGTAGCGACCGAACGTGTGTTATGCTGAATGTAACCCTGGGTTGATGGCTGATGAGCACGCAACATTGTGCGCAATTTCTGCTTAGGACTGTTGTATTGCAAGGACCTGAACCTTGCTGCTGCTGCACCACCAGGCGGGTGGGGTCCTGGCTGGTACATCTCTGGTGGGTAATTGACTCGATAGTGAATTGGTGCTTGCTTCATGTAGAAGGTGGTTGGTTGAGGTCTTGCTGTGGTAATTTTCTCTGTAGATGATGTTATTGGAGATGTTGGCAAATGGAAACATGCTTCAATATCCAGCCATACTTTGTAGTTTGGATTCTGATCAACTGCCTTTTCTTCCAAAATCACATTGATTGCCATAACTTTGTCAAATGTGGTTGAGATGAATGGACCAGTGATTTTAGTGCCATCAGGAATTTCTACAAAATCTTCTGATCCTGGACGTTGTACAAGAATCGTGATTTTCTCAGCATTACCGGTCACATTAACTTTGAGCAGCTCTACCCCTTGAAGGTCATCAGTCAGTTTAACGGTGATGCTAGGTTTGGGGTCAGTAGATGTAGTCGGCGCTGGTACAATCCATCCAGGTCCATCAGGTCTGCCATCACTTACTAGAGAGTTTGGTGTTCCACTAATGTAGTCATCAGGTATGAGTGTTTTATCAGTCATACCCTTAGTAGACTCACATCGAACTGATGTTGTTGAAGTAGGTCCTGATGTTGTGGTGATTTTAGGAGTCACTGTGGTAATCATTGGTGTTGATATTATTGTGGGAGTTCCTGTTGAAGTGGAGCCAAAGGTTGGTCCAAACAAAAGGTTGGTGGTTGGTCGATTGTTCCGCTGCCACCGCCGTTGCTGTTTCTTCTTGCTGAGGTCGTCTTTACTGCTCTGAGGTGACGATGTGGACACCACCTCACATATTTGGTTGAGTGGAATGTCGAGAAGACCTAGTAACTCGATAAAATCAAGTCCCAGCAAATTATGGCATGAGTTTGTTATGTATACGGTGCCTGACACCATTTTTCCTTTCATTTTGACGGTAGCGGGTAATTGACCCGTGATGTGAACACAATCTCCAGAAGCACTCTGTGCTACCTGACTTGTTGGTGTCAATGAAGGCTGGCCTATGGCTTCCCATAGTTTTTGTGATATAATAGTTATATCTGATGCTGTATCGATCTGCAATTGAATAGGATGGCCATTCAATTGTACTGTAACATATTTTCGTTTGGATGTTTGGTTTGAGAGAAAAGTTGCTATCAGACTGTTTGTTTTTGAAAAACTGTTTGTTTTTGAACTGTGTTGATGTTGTTGCCTGTTGTGTGTATGTGAGGTTTACCTATTATGGGTTGGTTTTCGTCCTGGAGGGGTGCAAAATCCCTCTTTATGTCCGAGTCGATTGCAGCTGCGACAGCGGTATGTCTTGAAGGTGCAGTATCGCACAAAATGCCAGTTGCCACAATTCCAACAAGCTGTTGGGGGCTGGACTGATTTTGAAGTCGGTGAGGTGGGCCGACGTTTTTGAACTGTGTTTACCATGGATGCGGATGCTTGTTGTACCATAGTTGAATCATGTTTTAGATTCACTAGACGCTGGCATTCCACGGCAACTTGTTGCAATGTTATGTCTGGATTTTGTTCTATTTTTGACAAAATCCTTGTGCGAATGTGTTTCCCATTCTGATTTCAAACCACACACGAAAATCAAACATTTGAACTGAGCGTCTGTGATGGAAGAGATTTTAAAACGTTCACATTCTTTGTTTACAAGGCCTGCATAGGTTGAAAAATCGGTCGAGGAAGATTTCGTTATGTTAAGACAATTAAAACGCATATTGAATAATGAAATATGCTCACCGAAAATCTGAGTGAGGGTTTCCACTGTGCTGTGAAAATTTAAGTCACGAGCATTATTTGGTAATATGTAATTTACATACCGATCATGTTCCGACGTCCCAAGCTTCTGTAACAGAAGTCTTATCTTCCAGTCGTCAGCTTGATCTTTGAAATCCACTCGAAAAATGTCCTCGAAACGCGCAAACCATGTTTCGAACGTCGAATTTGCCATTGGGTCATAACAAAATTCCGTTATTGTTTGTGAAATGGAATCTGTAGACGTCTGAAGATTTGTTTCTGAAATCGACGATGTAGGTGTGGAAAATCTCTCTGAAAATAATTCCATTAACCTTAATTGCTGTTCTAATAATTGTTTAATTGTACTATCCATTTTTTTTTTTGAAAAAAATTGTAAGTTTATCTCGTCGTCGTCGCCACTGTTATAAACCATGTAATTTAGGTTATAATCATTAATAACTCGTAAAACAAATGGATGACTTTTCAACAGAAAGGTTTAACAGATTTATTAAAAGTGTAATTAGAATGAAATGAGTTATTTAGCCGCTGTAACGCGCGATGTAGTTTTGCCAGTCTGATTCCGTTTCAATGTTTTCTTTCCACTCCAGTAAGCCACTCGATAAAAGGGGCCGATAATTCGTTAATGATCCAAGGGACATAAATCCGTTTTAGTTATTCCTAACAGTATCTCAATTAGTACCCGAGTTATGGCCATTCAAAGTTGGTCGGACATTGTGTTTTGTGTGATACTGAACAAAAGGCCAACTTAATAAGTGTATAACTGAAGAAAAAAGCTTTAAATAAGTGAAAACTCTTTATAAATATAATGCCATAGTTCATTAAAAGAAATATTATATCAATGGAATTAATAATTCTTAGATATACCCAGTCTTGAACATTGGTAAATATCACATGCCGTCACAAAAATTGTGCGCAAACGATGCAGAAGAGTGTTCATAGAAGTTTTATTTTAACAGCTAACACATTGAAACTTATTATTATGATTCATGACATCATACAGATTAAGCTAAAAAAAATTTCCATTAGTACATTCATAAAAACCTCTTATTTCTAACATGTAAACATGGCCCGAGACCCAATTTGGCAGTTGGGCAGAAAAATGGTCAAATGTACACTTTACCGAACTTGTTGTAAAAAGTTACTCATTAAAGCCTGAAACTTTTTTACTTGGCTAATTTTAGGATGAGGAATTAAAAAAAATGTTGTTTTCTTTCTAATATTAGAAGATTTTGCAGAGTTATCCAACTTTCAGCATTTAAAAAAAATAAAAAGGGATTGCCATCGAAACCTGGAAATTTGTTATAGAAAAAAAATCAGCAGTCAAATATTAAACAAAGGCTTATTATAAATTTCTTGAAGACCTATAACGATCAGCTGGACTTTGTCAGTGAAGCGATTGAAAATCTTGTTCCTAGTTATTGTGATTTCCCCCCCCTCCCCGATACAGGTTAAAATAAGTAATGAATTAGAAAGGCCTCATTTTTCAATTTTTTGCCCCAAGAAACTATTTGTCTTTATAATTAAAATTAAAGAAAGTTATATTTAAAAATTTTAAGTATAACTTTCTTTAATTTCAATTATTTAAATCAAGAGCAGACTTAGTAATGTGGAGGAAATCCATAGACGTTAATTCTATTTTGAAAAGTAACTAAATAAAAATAAACCGAAAAGAAAAATATGGTGTGTGTGGGGTGAGGGGGGGGGGGTGCAATACAATGACAATTCTATGCTAATTTTTAAGATTGAAGACGATTCTCTATTTTCAAATGATTGCGATTGATTTGAGCCACATGAGCCAAATCCTGGCGGATATAAAAAGTGCTGCCGTTGTTAGGGTTAGGGTCAAAATGGGAGTTTAGAGTTAGGTTCATGGTCAAAGTTAGCGCGGGTCCTAATGTAAAAAGGTACCCCTAAATTAATTTTTTTAAATAAAATAATATATATTTAGAATTACACACGGCTTTGCTTTGTTTTGTTTCTCTGGTTCAACAATTCTGTTTTTCTATCGCATTGTCCGAGAATTTTTCCCTCAAGGCAATAATTTTAACACGTCTTCTTTTCTATTTTACTAATTAATAGTACATTGATTTTACTCAAAAAAACCTTCCTACTACCATAATATGGAATATATATATATATATATATATATATATATATATATATATATATATAACTTATTTTACTAAAACTTTTGACTTCTCTGTGTTTCCACAATAGTAGGATAACCATGTAGGTTAGTAATCTTTACAATTTTAAAATTTTCTATTATTTTATTTTTGATTTCAATAAATATTCGATTATTAGTAAAAAAATAAAAATAATTCAGTGTGTATTTATCAAGGTTGCGCGTAGATGCGAAACGTGCAGAAAATATAGAAAATAGGAAGAGCAGCTGACTTACTCGAATGTAGCTGCTAGCGACTGAAGATGTTCTTCCAACATCTATAGAAAATAGGAAGAGCAGCTGACTTACTCGAATGTAGCTGCTAGCGACTGAAGATGTTCTTCCAACATCTATAGAAAATAGGAAGAGCAGCTGACTTACTCGAATGTAGCTGCTAGCGACTGAAGATGTTCTTCCAACATCTATAGAAAATAGGAAGAGCAGCTGACTTACTCGAATGTAGCTGCTAGCGACTGAAGATGTTCTTCCAACATCTATAGAAAATAGGAAGAGCAGCTGACTTACTCGAATGTAGCTGCTAGCGACTGAAGATGTTCTTCCAACATCTATAGAAAATAGGAAGAGCAGCTGACTTACTCGAATGTAGCTGCTAGCGACTGAAGATGTTCTTCCAACATCTATAGAAAATAGGAAGAGCAGCTGACTTACTCGAATGTAGCTGCTAGCGACTGAAGATGTTCTTCCAACATCTATAGAAAATAGGAAGAGCAGCTGACTTACTCGAATGTAGCTGCTAGCGACTGAAGATGTTCTTCCAACATCTATAGAAAATAGGAAGAGCAGCTGACTTACTCGAATGTAGCTGCTAGCGACTGAAGATGTTCTTCCAACATCTATAGAAAATAGGAAGAGCAGCTGACTTACTCGAATGTAGCTGCTAGCGACTGAAGATGTTCTTCCAACATCTATAGAAAATAGGAAGAGCAGCTGACTTACTCGAATGTAGCTGCTAGCGACTGAAGATGTTCTTCCAACATCTATAGAAAATAGGAAGAGCAGCTGACTTACTCGAATGTAGCTGCTAGCGACTGAAGATGTTCTTCCAACATCTATAGAAAATAGGAAGAGCAGCTGACTTACTCGAATGTAGCTGCTAGCGACTGAAGATGTTCTTCCAACATCTAAGATGAAGGATGGTTATCGCAGAAACGTGCAGAAAATATAGAAAATAGGAAAAGCAGCTGACTTACTCGAATGTAGCTGCTAGCGACTGAAGATGTTCTTCCAACATCTAAGATGAAGGATGGTTATCGCAGAAACGTGCAGAAAATATAGAAAATAGGAAGAGCAGCTGACTTACTCGAATGTAGCTGCTAGCGACTGAAGATGTTCTTCCAACATCTAAGATGAAGGATGGTTATCGCAGAAACGTGCAGAAAATATAGAAAATAGGAAGAGCAGCTGACTTACTCGAATGTAGCTGCTAGCGACTGAAGATGTTCTTCCAACATCTAAGATGAAGGATGGTTATCGCAGAAACGTGCAGAAAATATAGAAAATAGGAAGAGCAGCTGACTTACTCGAATGTAGCTGCTAGCGACTGAAGATGTTCTTCCAACATCTAAGATGAAGGATGGTTATCGCAGAAACGTGCAGAAAATATAGAAAATAGGAAGAGCAGCTGACTTACTCGAATGTAGCTGCTAGCGACTGAAGATGTTCTTCCAACATCTAAGATGAAGGATGGTTATCGCAGAAACGTGCAGAAAATATAGAAAATAGGAAGAGCAGCTGACTTACTCGAATGTAGCTGCTAGCGACTGAAGATGTTCTTCCAACATCTAAGATGAAGGATGGTTATCGCAGAAACGTGCAGAAAATATAGAAAATAGGAAGAGCAGCTGACTTACTCGAATGTAGCTGCTAGCGACTGAAGATGTTCTTCCAACATCTAAGATGAAGGATGGTTATCGCAGAAACGTGCAGAAAATATAAAAAATAGGAAGAGCAGCTGACTTACTCGAATGTAGCTGCTAGCGACTGAAGATGTTCTTCCAACATCTAAGATGAAGGATGGTTATCGCAGAAACGTGCAGAAAATATAGAAAATAGGAAGAGCAGCTGACTTACTCGAATGTAGCTGCTAGCGACTGAAGATGTTCTTCCAACATCTAAGATGAAGGATGGTTATCGCAGAAACGTGCAGAAAATATAGAAAATAGGAAGAGCAGCTGACTTACTCGAATGTAGCTGCTAGCGACTGAAGATGTTCTTCCAACATCTAAGATGAAGGATGGTTATCGCAGAAACGTGCAGAAAATATAGAAAATAGGAAGAGCAGCTGACTTACTCGAATGTAGCTGCTAGCGACTGAAGATGTTCTTCCAACATCTAAGATGAAGGATGGTTATCGCAGAAACGTGCAGAAAATATAGAAAATAGGAAGAGCAGCTGACTTACTCGAATGTAGCTGCTAGCGACTGAAGATGTTCTTCCAACATCTAAGATGAAGGATGGTTATCGCAGAAACGTGCAGAAAATATAGAAAATAGGAAGAGCAGCTGACTTACTCGAATGTAGCTGCTAGCGACTGAAGATGTTCTTCCAACATCTAAGATGAAGGATGGTTATCGCAGAAACGTGCAGAAAATATAGAAAATAGGAAGAGCAGCTGACTTACTCGAATGTAGCTGCTAGCGACTGAAGATGTTCTTCCAACATCTAAGATGAAGGATGGTTATCGCAGAAACGTGCAGAAAATATAGAAAATAGGAAGAGCAGCTGACTTACTCGAATGTAGCTGCTAGCGACTGAAGATGTTCTTCCAACATCTAAGATGAAGGATGGTTATCGCAGAAACGTGCAGAAAATATAGAAAATAGGAAGAGCAGCTGACTTACTCGAATGTAGCTGCTAGCGACTGAAGATGTTCTTCCAACATCTAAGATGAAGGATGGTTATCGCAGAAACGTGCAGAAAATATAGAAAATAGGAAGAGCAGCTGACTTACTCGAATGTAGCTGCTAGCGACTGAAGATGTTCTTCCAACATCTAAGATGAAGGATGGTTATCGCAGAAACGTGCAGAAAATATAGAAAATAGGAAGAGCAGCTGACTTACTCGAATGTAGCTGCTAGCGACTGAAGATGTTCTTCCAACATCTAAGATGAAGGATGGTTATCGCAGAAACGTGCAGAAAATATAGAAAATAGGAAGAGCAGCTGACTTACTCGAATGTAGCTGCTAGCGACTGAAGATGTTCTTCCAACATCTAAGATGAAGGATGGTTATCGCAGAAACGTGCAGAAAATATAGAAAATAGGAAGAGCAGCTGACTTACTCGAATGTAGCTGCTAGCGACTGAAGATGTTCTTCCAACATCTAAGATGAAGGATGGTTATCGCAGAAACGTGCAGAAAATATAGAAAATAGGAAGAGCAGCTGACTTACTCGAATGTAGCTGCTAGCGACTGAAGATGTTCTTCCAACATCTAAGATGAAGGATGGTTATCGCAGAAACGTGCAGAAAATATAGAAAATAGGAAGAGCAGCTGACTTACTCGAATGTAGCTGCTAGCGACTGAAGATGTTCTTCCAACATCTAAGATGAAGGATGGTTATCGCAGAAACGTGCAGAAAATATAGAAAATAGGAAGAGCAGCTGACTTACTCGAATGTAGCTGCTAGCGACTGAAGATGTTCTTCCAACATCTAAGATGAAGGATGGTTATCGCAGAAACGTGCAGAAAATATAGAAAATAGGAAGAGCAGCTGACTTACTCGAATGTAGCTGCTAGCGACTGAAGATGTTCTTCCAACATCTAAGATGAAGGATGGTTATCGCAGAAACGTGCAGAAAATATAGAAAATAGGAAGAGCAGCTGACTTACTCGAATGTAGCTGCTAGCGACTGAAGATGTTCTTCCAACATCTAAGATGAAGGATGGTTATCGCAGAAACGTGCAGAAAATATAGAAAATAGGAAGAGCAGCTGACTTACTCGAATGTAGCTGCTAGCGACTGAAGATGTTCTTCCAACATCTAAGATGAAGGATGGTTATCGCAGAAACATGCAGAAAATATAGAAAATAGGAAGAGCAGCTGACTTACTCGAATGTAGCTGCTAGCGACTGAAGATGTTCTTCCAACATCTAAGATGAAGGATGGTTATCGCAGAAACGTGCAGAAAATATAGAAAATAGGAAGAGCAGCTGACTTACTAGAATGTAGCTGCTAGCGACTGAAGATGTTCTTCCAACATCTAAGATGAAGGATGGTTATCGCAGAAACGTGCAGAAAATATAGAAAATAGGAAGAGCAGCTGACTTACTAGAATGTAGCTGCTAGCGACTGAAGATGTTCTTCCAACATCTAAGATGAAGGATGGTTATCGCAGAAACGTGCAGAAAATATAGAAAATAGGAAGAGCAGCTGACTTACTCGAATGTAGCTGCTAGCGACTGAAGATGTTCTTCCAACATCTAAGATGAAGGATGGTTATCGCAGAAACGTGCAGAAAATATAGAAAATAGGAAGAGCAGCTGACTTACTAGAATGTAGCTGCTAGCGACTGAAGATGTTCTTCCAACATCTAAGATGAAGGATGGTTATCGCAGAAACGTGCAGAAAATATAGAAAATAGGAAGAGCAGCTGACTTACTCGAATGTAGCTGCTAGCGACTGAAGATGTTCTTCCAACATCTAAGATGAAGGATGGTTATCGCAGAAACGTGCAGAAAATATAGAAAATAGGAAGAGCAGCTGACTTACTAGAATGTAGCTGCTAGCGACTGAAGATGTTCTTCCAACATCTAAGATGAAGGATGGTTATCGCAGAAACGTGCAGAAAATATAGAAAATAGGAAGAGCAGCTGACTTACTAGAATGTAGCTGCTAGCGACTGAAGATGTTCTTCCAACATCTAAGATGAAGGATGGTTATCGCAGAAACGTGCAGAAAATATAGAAAATAGGAAGAGCAGCTGACTTACTAGAATGTAGCTGCTAGCGACTGAAGATGTTCTTCCAACATCTAAGATGAAGGATGGTTATCGCAGAAACGTGCAGAAAATATAGAAAATAGGAAGAGCAGCTGACTTACTAGAATGTAGCTGCTAGCGACTGAAGATGTTCTTCCAACATCTAAGATGAAGGATGGTTATCGCAGAAACGTGCAGAAAATATAGAAAATAGGAAGAGCAGCTGACTTACTCGAATGTAGCTGCTAGCGACTGAAGATGTTCTTCCAACATCTAAGATGAAGGATGGTTATCGCAGAAACGTGCAGAAAATATAGAAAATAGGAAGAGCAGCTGACTTCCTAGAATGTAGCTGCTAGCGACTGAAGATGTTCTTCCAACATCTAAGATGAAGGATGGTTATCGCAGAAACGTGCAGAAAATATAGAAAATAGGAAGAGCAGCTGACTTCCTAGAATGTAGCTGCTAGCGACTGAAGATGTTCTTCCAACATCTAAGATGAAGGATGGTTATCGCAGAAACGTGCAGAAAATATAGAAAATAGGAAGAGCAGCTGACTTACTAGAATGTAGCTGCTAGCGACTGAAGATGTTCTTCCAACATCTAAGATGAAGGATGGTTATCGCAGAAACGTGCAGAAAATATAGAAAATAGGAAGAGCAGCTGACTTACTAGAATGTAGCTGCTAGCGACTGAAGATGTTCTTCCAACATCTAAGATGAAGGATGGTTATCGCAGAAACGTGCAGAAAATATAGAAAATAGGAAGAGCAGCTGACTTACTCGAATGTAGCTGCTAGCGACTGAAGATGTTCTTCCAACATCTAAGATGAAGGATGGTTATCGCAGAAACGTGCAGAAAATATAGAAAATAGGAAGAGCAGCTGACTTACTAGAATGTAGCTGCTAGCGACTGAAGATGTTCTTCCAACATCTAAGATGAAGGATGGTTATCGCAGAAACGTGCAGAAAATATAGAAAATAGGAAGAGCAGCTGACTTACTCGAATGTAGCTGCTAGCGACTGAAGATGTTCTTCCAACATCTAAGATGAAGGATGGTTATCGCAGAAACGTGCAGAAAATATAGAAAATAGGAAGAGCAGCTGACTTACTCGAATGTAGCTGCTAGCGACTGAAGATGTTCTTCCAACATCTAAGATGAAGGATGGTTATCGCAGAAACGTGCAGAAAATATAGAAAATAGGAAGAGCAGCTGACTTACTAGAATGTAGCTGCTAGCGACTGAAGATGTTCTTCCAACATCTAAGATGAAGGATGGTTATCGCAGAAACGTGCAGAAAATATAGAAAATAGGAAGAGCAGCTGACTTACTCGAATGTAGCTGCTAGCGACTGAAGATGTTCTTCCAACATCTAAGATGAAGGATGGTTATCGCAGAAACGTGCAGAAAATATAGAAAATAGGAAGAGCAGCTGACTTACTCGAATGTAGCTGCTAGCGACTGAAGATGTTCTTCCAACATCTAAGATGAAGGATGGTTATCGCAGAAACGTGCAGAAAATATAGAAAATAGGAAGAGCAGCTGACTTACTCGAATGTAGCTGCTAGCGACTGAAGATGTTCTTCCAACATCTAAGATGAAGGATGGTTATCGCAGAAACGTGCAGAAAATATAGAAAATAGGAAGAGCAGCTGACTTACTCGAATGTAGCTGCTAGCGACTGAAGATGTTCTTCCAACATCTAAGATGAAGGATGGTTATCGCAGAAACGTGCAGAAAATATAGAAAATAGGAAGAGCAGCTGACTTACTCGAATGTAGCTGCTAGCGACTGAAGATGTTCTTCCAACATCTAAGATGAAGGATGGTTATCGCAGAAACGTGCAGAAAATATAGAAAATAGGAAGAGCAGCTGACTTACTCGAATGTAGCTGCTAGCGACTGAAGATGTTCTTCCAACATCTAAGATGAAGGATGGTTATCGCAGAAACGTGCAGAAAATATAGAAAATAGGAAGAGCAGCTGACTTACTCGAATGTAGCTGCTAGCGACTGAAGATGTTCTTCCAACATCTAAGATGAAGGATGGTTATCGCAGAAACGTGCAGAAAATATAGAAAATAGGAAGAGCAGCTGACTTACTCGAATGTAGCTGCTAGCGACTGAAGATGTTCTTCCAACATCTAAGATGAAGGATGGTTATCGCAGAAACGTGCAGAAAATATAGAAAATAGGAAGAGCAGCTGACTTACTAGAATGTAGCTGCTAGCGACTGAAGATGTTCTTCCAACATCTAAGATGAAGGATGGTTATCGCAGAAACGTGCAGAAAATATAGAAAATAGGAAGAGCAGCTGACTTACTCGAATGTAGCTGCTAGCGACTGAAGATGTTCTTCCAACATCTAAGATGAAGGATGGTTATCGCAGAAACGTGCAGAAAATATAGAAAATAGGAAGAGCAGCTGACTTACTCGAATGTAGCTGCTAGCGACTGAAGATGTTCTTCCAACATCTAAGATGAAGGATGGTTATCGCAGAAACGTGCAGAAAATATAGAAAATAGGAAGAGCAGCTGACTTACTAGAATGTAGCTGCTAGCGACTGAAGATGTTCTTCCAACATCTAAGATGAAGGAGTGTTATCGCAGAAACGTGCAGAAAATATAGAAAATAGGAAGAGCAGCTGACTTACTCGAATGTAGCTGCTAGCGACTGAAGATGTTCTTCCAACATCTAAGATGAAGGATGGTTATCGCAGAAACGTGCAGAAAATATAGAAAATAGGAAGAGCAGCTGACTTACTCGAATGTAGCTGCTAGCGACTGAAGATGTTCTTCCAACATCTAAGATGAAGGATGGTTATCGCAGAAACGTGCAGAAAATATAGAAAATAGGAAGAGCAGCTGACTTACTCGAATGTAGCTGCTAGCGACTGAAGATGTTCTTCCAACATCTAAGATGAAGGATGGTTATCGCAGAAACGTGCAGAAAATATAGAAAATAGGAAGAGCAGCTGACTTACTCGAATGTAGCTGCTAGCGACTGAAGATGTTCTTCCAACATCTAAGATGAAGGATGGTTATCGCAGAAACGTGCAGAAAATATAGAAAATAGGAAGAGCAGCTGACTTACTCGAATGTAGCTGCTAGCGACTGAAGATGTTCTTCCAACATCTAAGATGAAGGATGGTTATCGCAGAAACGTGCAGAAAATATAGAAAATAGGAAGAGCAGCTGACTTACTCGAATGTAGCTGCTAGCGACTGAAGATGTTCTTCCAACATCTAAGATGAAGGATGGTTATCGCAGAAACGTGCAGAAAATATAGAAAATAGGAAGAGCAGCTGACTTCCTAGAATGTAGCTGCTAGCGACTGAAGATGTTCTTCCAACATCTAAGATGAAGGATGGTTATCGCAGAAACGTGCAGAAAATATAGAAAATAGGAAGAGCAGCTGACTTACTCGAATGTAGCTGCTAGCGACTGAAGATGTTCTTCCAACATCTAAGATGAAGGATGGTTATCGCAGAAACGTGCAGAAAATATAGAAAATAGGAAGAGCAGCTGACTTACTAGAATGTAGCTGCTAGCGACTGAAGATGTTCTTCCAACATCTAAGATGAAGGATGATTATCGCAGAAACGTGCAGAAAATATAGAAAATAGGAAGAGCAGCTGACTTACTCGAATGTAGCTGCTAGCGACTGAAGATGTTCTTCCAACATCTAAGATGAAGGATGGTTATCGCAGAAACGTGCAGAAAATATAGAAAATAGGAAGAGCAGCTGACTTACTAGAATGTAGCTGCTAGCGACTGAAGATGTTCTTCCAACATCTAAGATGAAGGATGGTTATCGCAGAAACGTGCAGAAAATATAGAAAATAGGAAGAGCAGCTGACTTACTCGAATGTAGCTGCTAGCGACTGAAGATGTTCTTCCAACATCTAAGATGAAGGATGGTTATCGCAGAGAATTTATACCAGTAGGTATAGTTCATTGTAATAAAAACCTTCCTCACTACTGGAGAGCGTTAGTCGTCAATGTGTCACCACACTAGGGAAGTTATTAGACCTAAGGAGAAGGTCGCGAAGGAAGTTTTTATTTTTTTCACAACCTCGCTCTTCGGCTAGCTTCACTCCTGGTTATCCTCTGATTTTTTTTCGACAATTTGCGAAAAAATAAAAATGCGACACTACTTCCTAAAGGAAGAACGTCTAATTTTAGCAACAGTTCGATATATTGAATTGTTGTTCACATTCCCTTGAGAGATATGGAATCTTCTAACACACCTACTGTGGCAGATGCCAGAGCAGCACCTTACTAGGATCTCCATTCTGAAGATGAAAATTAAGGGAAGGCTGCGATTGTCCCATGGAGCGGAAATTATTTTTGCTATATTCTCAGTATTTCACCGGGAAATTTTGGAGTACATCAATGAAATAGAGATATCCATCTGCAAACTCCAGATTTCCTGCATATCTGATAAGGAGAGAGAGAAAATGGAATCAGATTGGTTAAAATCTCAAATGGCTATACGAAAGGAATTAGGAGCTCTCTATTCCTCTCTACATCTGCCAGAGGCCAGTGTTTATTTGGACTAACCGTCCTTTCCCGTTATTTCGGAATATACCCTGAATAGAACTCCTTCATCGTTTTCAGTGAGACTCCCTCAGGTGCAGATCACAGGACCCACATTTAGCGGTCGTGAAATGGAGAATGACCGAATGAGTTTCCACAACTTTTTATCGTGATTTGAAAATTGTGTCGCAGGCAAACTATGCAGAGAAATTGAGTTTCTTAAAATGCTTCTTGTCTGAAAGACGTCTGCTGCTGTTGATTAATCACCTGAGTTGTGTCAATGCAAATTATCAGCAGGTGCTCTCAGTATTAAAAAAAGAATATCTAGATGTCAATGACATGATTGACAAGATTTTCCAAGATATCATCGATTTCTCTCCCAAAAGGGAGAGTTCTTATGCGAATTTTGGGGGTTTCATCAGCAGGACTGCTTCGATCTTGGAAGAGTTGGCCCACTCACTTTCTTGCGACTTCTCTGAGCATGATTCGGCAGGAGCCCGACTAATGGCCAAACTTCTGTTCTTGAAATTTCCAAGAGAGTTGAAGGGAGAGCTGATTCTATTTTGTGGAAGTAGCATTCCATTTCTGTCTGTCTTGTTGCGAGACACCAGTCAGGCAATCAAACGCCTGCAAATTAAAAGCAGCAGAGTGCCTGGTCCTTCCCTAGGGAGTAATCGAAGCGATCCACATGTAACTTTCTCTAAATCCAGAGGAGCCTCTACCCACTAAGATGCCTCTTTCCGGGTAGTTTCGGACTTTCAACCTCCCTCTGGGTATTCTAGTCATTTGTGTTACCTTTAGCTGAGGAGGGAAGACTGTTTCAGTGAATTGTCTACTAGATACTGGCAGTGGTCGAACTTATTTTGGTGACATCTTGCACTCCTTGGGTTCTGTGGTTTCTGACAGGGCTTTACGCGCTCCACTACTTTTGGAGCTGCTCCCGCTCCTGCTCCAACTCCTATAAAAAAGGAGCGGCTCTTTTTTAGCGCTCCATAATGAAAATATACTTTCTTTCATAAACGTTCTATTCTGCCAATGAGTGGTCGAAGGACAGGGGTGGGCATCAAAGGATCCCGTCAATATGGGTGGGGATGTCACTTTAAGTGTAAGACCGTAAGATAATATTTGACAAAATCTCACTAATATTTTGAGAGTTATAGGAGAACATGTCGGACGAAGTATAGGATTATACTTAAATTTTCGTTTCCTGGGGTATAAAATAGAAATAGAAAAATCCCTGAAGTATTTTAAAACAATTTTAATTTTCATTACATTAACAACCTATTTTTTCAGGAAAGGAAAATTTGACCCAATATTTTTTCTATTTATTTTGGAAGGGAATTTAGGTTTGTTTTAAGTAAATAAAGTTTTACTTCTAAACATTATTAGTGATTATTTTCTTTTTAAAGAAAACATTTCTCTGGGAGAGGAGAGACAGTCAGGGCAACATTAATCGTTGTGTTGTTTAATATTTGTTTGTGTTACGAACGTAACTATATCGTATAATGTATAATATTATTTACAACAGAGAAACGCGCAAGTACTTTTAAACAAATCGATTTATCCATTTTTTTTTCAATAGTACAATTTGGGGCGAAAAAAAACAATGAAGTTTATTTTTTAAAGATTGAATTTTTTTTATTCAATCTTTAAAAAATAAACTTCATTATATTTTTCATAAGTTGGCCAAAAAATATCAATAAATTGTCAATAATGAATTCAGAGATCCATTTAATGTCTTAAAATTTCATACAAAATATCTGGCCTAGACCAGGAGTTTAAAAAATATCGGGTCAAATTTTCCTCCCCCGAAAAATTAACTGGAGCAAGTTTTCCTAGGTCGGGCAAAAACATTTATTAAAATTAAAAATTTGAATAAAAAAGGTGAAAACGTCTATATTTGAAATCTCTAACAAAAATAAACTATTAACAATTTTAATATTCGATAATAGATATTTTAAGATAAAGAAAGATATCTAATCTACTTTCGGTTCTAAAAGTACAACAAATGATTCAGAAAGTCTAATTATTTGCTTTTTTAAATTAAAATTTAAGATATTTTCTTTAATTTAATTAAGTTTAAACATCGGTTTAATTGTAGAATAGGGACCGCTGTTTTCTTTCGCTCATTTCGCTTGGTATTCACCCAAATTTTTGAATAAAACTGATTGTTGGTCTTAATTATATTTTTGGCCCTGAAATAAAATTCTCATTTACTTTTTAAAGTGTTGAGAATCTAATTTTAATTCCAGGTTTTAATCGCTGGCGGCCATGTTGGTTTTTATTGTTTTTATTTTCCTTGTACTAAAGATATTTTTTCTGCTTTAACATTTTATTACACACAAAAGAAAACTTTGAACATTCTATTTACAAAAGCAAGTTTAAAAAAAATTTAACGAATTTAAAAGCAAACATGAAAAGGTTAAAGCATATTAGTCGTGAATTTAAGAATAACAAAATGTCGCCGAAAAGACGACAGGTAAAAATGTGGCATAAAAGTTCAATTTGATATATGCTAAAAATATGTACCATTTCACCCCAAAAATCGATTTTATCAAACATTTGGGTGAATACTGAGCGAAATGGGCAAGAAAATCCAACGGCCCCTATAGTATAATTAAACCTAAAATTCTTTATTTTAAAACACGAAATAAAAGAAAAATTGGCTTATTTATTCAATCAGCAATAAACATCCTTGTCATAAATACAAAAAAGTTCAAATCTGTAAGAAAATAACTTCAAAGATATCTATAGACTCACTGGCGACATTTGTTGCCCAAATTGTCTCCTGCCTTAAGAAAAGTGTCCCATCAAAAATTTAACATGTCGATGTAAAAATGTTCTGTTTTCAAGCTTAACTCTCTTGTTCTTTCTACCTCTCTCTTCCTTCCTATCCCCCCTCTCTTTCTCTCTCATATACATTTACCAGAGATATAATTTTAAAAAATAACTCAGAGTAAACTCTGAGACTTTCTTTTCTTTTCCTTTTTATTGCTGAATAAAAAACTAATCAAAAATTTTGGAGCGAGGAGCGATAAAACCACCGCTCTTTAGTCCCAAATGGAGTTGCTCCCGCTGAATATAAAATGAGCCCTCCTCTCCTTCGCTCCAGCAAAAAGGAGCGTGCTCCTGGAGCGCCATCTTTTTTGGAGGGCTCGGTAAAGCCCTGGAAGCTGACTACCCTTCTTGGAGAATGCGAGTGTAAGGAGGTGGTGCTGGAGGTTAATTTAGGGTCCAGCCGACACGTTGGACTTATCTCTTCGTCTGAAAAATTGGGACTTACTGTTGGAGGAGTTCAGGTGAACCGGATATTCTCTGGCAATTTGAATCTGGTACTGATTTGGTCTCTATAGGGGGAATTATGGGACTTGATCTCATGCAACATTTAGGTGCCTTGTCTGCAGGGTCAAGCTTTCTCTGTCCCTGCTGGTCTTATCTCCTTTTTTTTTCCACAGACCATTCATCAGTTCAACTCGGTAATAGAACATACACCCGGGGTGGAATCAGCTCATGATTGCTTCGTTCTGGAGGCTGATTCAACCTATGTAGACCCCTTGGTGGATGTCTTTCCCTTCAGCGATGTGAAGAGAGGATTAGAGAGAATGTTCAGCATTGAGTCATTGGAGATGATGGAGAAGAGATTTTAGATTATGATCGGATCCAGCAGTTCCAGAGGTCCATCACCTTCAAAGATGGTAGATATCACGTAGTTGCCCTGGTATTCTGACAAACTGGCTCGGATTCCTTCAAATTACGCAATTGCTTTGCACATTCTGGATCATGTTGTCAGGAGCCTGGAGAAGAAAGGGTTGTATCGGGAGTATCCAGTAGAAGCAGGAAGGTATCATTGAGGAAATACACAAAGATTTGGGGATTATATCTGGATACCTCATTGACCAATTTTTAAGGCGGATCCGGCAGCAACTACTACTACGCTTAACAAGGCTGCTTACTCTAGTGTGAATATGACAGGAAATATGTTAGACTTGCTGGTGTCATTTAGATCGAATGAGTTTGTCTTGCTCGCAGATATCAGGAAGGCGTTCTTAATAGTTTGTCAGACAGAAACAGGTTTTGTTTTTTTTATTAAGGATGGTGACTGCCTTCAATGTTTCAGCTATTCGACCCTGATATTTGGGTTCACCTCCAGGTCCTTTATACTGGGGAATATCCTGAGGTTTCATGCAGCCCAGTACCCCCTAGACGAATGTCAAGCAGCGATGGAAGACCAATTTTATGGCGACAACCTTGTGGTGACTTAATCTGACCCTGTGAAGCTTGCGGGGCTTTATTCACAGGTAAGGAAGCGTCTGAAGGAGGGCGGATTTGTGGTGCAGTCATGCAGCTCCAACTGTGACAGCCTTAGGAAGGAAATGAGATAGGACGGTACACTGAGTGCTCATGAAGGCAGATGAGAGATGGTGCTCGGGTACAGGTATGATCCTCTTTCTGAGAAGCTGTGCATTGCCCCTGTTAGATGCGATTCAAGTGTATCTACCAAGAGGCAGATCCTTTCTGAGTTGGCAAGGGTGTTTGATCCTTTGTCCCTCTGCCTACCGGTGACCATAAGAAGTCGAGTTTTGGTAGGAGAGTTATGGAAGCAGGGTTTTGACTGGGATGATCAAGTCCCTCTGGAATTTCAATCATCTTGGAAGAGCCTTGCAGAGGACTTCTCTGGATTGAGTGATATGCGTTTCAGCAGACAGGCCGGCGATGGTAGCCGATCTGGAAAATTATATCTATTTTGTGATGCCTCAAAGGAAGCATACAGATTTTCTGCCTACTATGTGCAGGACCAGCGATCTGCCTTGATTTTTGCCAAAGCTAAGGTTGCACCAGTTAAGGATAAGACATTAGAACTGATGGCTGTTTTTCTTGCCCTGAAGTGTCTGCCAACAATCTTGAATGAATGCAAGAGCGTCCCCCCTTCCAGGGTGTGTGTAGCAACGGACGCCCAAGTAGTGCTGTCATGGATTTTGTCACAAACCATGGCAAGCAAAAGTATTTTTGAAAAGAATAGGCTGAAGGATATTTTGCAGATGAGCCTGGCTTTAGATACCAGGTATAGCATCAAACCAACCTTCATGTATGTCTCTACCACTGAGAATCCTGCAGACCTAATCACCAGAGGATTAACTATAAATAAGTTCCGGTGCAACTCGAATTTTGGTATCACGGTCCCTCTTGGTTGTGTAGCAGTATCTTCCCATGGCCAGAGCAGAACTTGACCTGCCTTGATGATTGATGCCAGCAGATCGCCTGTTCTTCGGCGAGTTTCACTGTGGTTATGACGGAGGAGTGTCTTTCTATAGTCTCTTTGCAGCAGTTCTCAACATTTACCCACTTGCTGAAAGTAACTTCCTTGATGTTCTGATTCATCGGCTTGATGAGGAAAAAAGGAGAAGCTTACAACAGGAAAGCTGCACTTTATTTGGTAAAAATCTCTCAGCAGCAGGAATTTGCTAGAGAGTTGGATTACTTCCAGGATCCCATTGAAAAGTCTGTGCCCAATCGTTTCCATGCACTTGATCTCTTTCTGGATCAAAAGGGGCTGATCCGCTCTAGTGGACGTCTGGACAGGTCGTCTCATTTTACTTATGATGTCAAGAATCCTCTACTGCTGGGCAAGAACCATCATTTTACCCGACTTGTCATCTTTGACTGCCATAACAAGTGTTCCCATCTTGGTGTAGGGTCAACTTTGGCTGAGTTGAGGTGCTGTGGCTCTTGGATCCTTCAGGAAAGGCAGGCAGTCAAGGGTACCTTAACATCATGTACCAGGTGAAAGAAATACAACTCTAGACCTGTACTGCCAGATAACATAGCCAGCCTACTGCTCCCTCGTGTCGAATTCAAGGTGCCTTATAGGAATACAGGAGTTGACTTCACGGGACATTTTTGGGTGAAGGAAGGGAACATGGAGAGAAAAATGTACCTGTTGCTGTTCACTTGCTTAAGTGTAAGGGCAGTACGCATCAAGGTGGTTCCTGATGTGAGCATCTTGTCTTTTTTTCAGGCCCTGGTCAGATTCACTAACGTGCATGGTGTTCCGGAATCAATTCTCAGTGATAATGCAAAGACCTTCCTCTGTTTTCCCCATGGGTTGGGGGAGCTTGGGAACATAACATCAAGACTTTAAAATCCTGCCTCTACAAGGTTATTGGTAGGGGTACGGTCGATTATTATGCCTTCCTGACTATTGTCTCTGATATTCAGAGGGCAGTGAACAACCGGCGGTTCACTTATCAGGAGTCCTCTGAAAGGCAACTGACAGTTATCACCCTGAATATGTTTTTAAGACCTAACAAGAGCCCAGGCTTATTACTACAACTGAAAAGAAATGATCTCTCCACTTTGGTTCCTCCCAGCCAGCAGAGGTTGATAGAGACAATTGAATTGCGGAACCAATGGTTGACAAGGTTTAGAGAACTTTGGTACAATGAATACCTCCTGGATTTTAGAAGAACATCTCCAGGAAGATCCCAGATACCATTCTAGAACTGTGTTCAAAGGAATGATGTAGTACTGGTCAAGAGCCCTCTAAAACCACAACCCTTTTGGATGTTGGACACTATACTGGAAGTCTTCCCAGGACATGATGGAGTGGTGAAAACGGCTTGTGTCAAACAGGGTGGTGGTCATGTGAAGGTCCATTCCCTAAAGCATCTCTACCCGATGGAGATTTTGCAATCTTCTGAGGACTCCGAGGAGTGTGAGCCTAATCATGCTGATGCTGTCGCTACAGGCGGCAGCCGAAATCCGGAACCCTCAGGCTCATCTCAGGAAAGAGTTGACACAATCTGGTTGTGCTC
This sequence comes from Sepiola atlantica, assembly GCA_963556195.1. Classification (NCBI taxonomy): domain Eukaryota; kingdom Metazoa; phylum Mollusca; class Cephalopoda; order Sepiida; family Sepiolidae; genus Sepiola; species Sepiola atlantica. The sequence goes on along the minus strand of OY744547.1, from coordinate 38,569,983 downwards.
TACTTGTAATAGATCTCCAGGGAGCCAGGACATGATATGCTGCGATTCTTGTGATGGGTGGCACCACTTTGAGTGTGTTGGCATTAAAATAGCTCCGCCCGAAGATAGAAGTGGTACTGCTATGATTGTGCACCTCGAAGAAGACGGAGAGGTAGACCGAGTCTACTTTCTGCTGAATAATAACATAGTCCTGGGTATGACAAAAACTACAACCGACAGCGGATCTCTGGCTAAGGAACAGAATGAGGGTACCCTGAACCACTGTTACCTCCAGGTGATCACCGACTGAGGACTAGCACCTGTCTGTCTCCCTGCAGGGTTACGCAATTTTTTCTTTTTTTCCTTGCAATATTTTTGGGAGTGTAGAAAATAGGAAGAGCGGTTGACTTACCAATGTGTGGTTGCTGGCGACTGAGGATGTTCTTCCAACATCTAAGATGAAGGATGGTTATCGCAGAGAATTTATACCAGTAGGGGAGGGCATTCAATTGTTATAAAACCTTCCTCACTACTGGAGAGCGTTAGTCGTCAATGTGTCACCACACTATGGTAGTTATTAGACCTAAGGAGAGGGATGCGAAGGAAGTTTTTATTTTTTTCGCAACCCTGCCTTATAGTTAGCTTAACTCTTGGTTACCCTCTGATTTTTTTTCGACAGATCTTGCTACTTTTGCAATTTACGAACCGTGCTGAAATAATAACGTTATTATTTAGAAACCGATTCTTAACAAGGGGGGCTTTATTAATTATTCTGTACTTTTACGTAACAATTTAAGGCACTTGTGCAGTTTAGTAAACAGCGGCAGATAATCCACAGTAAATAACGACCAATAGATTAAAACACTTTAATAAATTTATTTATTTAATAAAATATAGTTTCTGAAAGAAAAACATTGTAATAAAATGAAGTTTATTTTCAATAAAGTAACATTTTGGCCAAAACATAATAAAAAAAATCTCTGTCAATTTCAAAAACTATATTTTATTACAATGTTTTGGCCAAAATCTTACTTTATTGAAAATAAACTTTCAGAAACTATATTTTATTAAATAAATAAATTTATTAAAATGTTTTAATCTATTGGTTGTTACTTACTGTGGAATATCTGCCGCTGTTTACTAAACTGCACAAGTGCCCAATTTAAGAAACAAAGTCTCATAGCTTATTTTTCTTTTAATTTCATTTGTTGTTGTTTTGTCAAACGATTCTAAAAAAAAATCTGGGATTTTTTTCTTGCTTAATTTTTATTTTATTTTTTGGGGCATTTTTAACGACAGCTAACAGAATGAAAAGGGAGTAAAAAAAAAAACAATGTTTTCTTAGTTATAAAACCTCCAGAAGAGGTAAAATAGTTAGCACTTATAAACAAAAGCAGTTGAGTTTTGGAATTTTTGTTCATATTAGAATTGTCCACATGGAACCATGGCATAGCAGTTAAAGGCATTGGTTAACAATTAGTTCTAAGTGACAGTTTTCTGGAGGTTGAAGTTTCAATCCTTACTACAGTGGATAATAACTAAATAACATGGCTACCCCATTGAATTAAATAAAGGATTCCGTTCGAAATTCCATACAAGTTACCAAGTTCAAAAAGATGCACCTGAAGAAGATTAGAGATTACAAAACTGAAAATAACAACCAAGATGAGAATAGTAGTCTGAATAATCCAAATTATCCCTTTTCATCTAAAAAATTCCGAAATATAAATTAATTTTGTTATCACCAAATCAGAACTCAAAATCATAATATTTCCCATTATTCCCAGTGTGGACTCTCGACTTTGCAGAACAGGTTTAAGTCCTGTTGAATCCATTGCATTTACTTATGCATACAGTTAGGAAAGCTATGAAATCCTAATTTCTCTCCAACTGTGGATAAAATAGGAATTTCTATTCTTACAAATTGTGTCCAATTTTAGCATTAAATAATTCAGAGTTGATCCTGCCTCCTCTGGGCCATACTATCTGCCTTCTCCCCTCGTCATCGAACCACAGTAATACTGCTGAAATGTTATAAACAAAACATATTTATGATCCATGCATACACTTTCTCCTTTATTTGATGTTGATTCATTTTTTTTTTTTTCCTTTCAGAATTTCACTATAATGGCAAGGAGAACTCTTCAGGCTTCATCAAGATCTCTCGGCAGGGAAATCAAAAGCTTAATTCATAACTTTCAGGTCCAAGGACATCTGCTCAAGTCTCATCGACGGTATTCAAATGAAACCTATAAAAATCGCATTCTCAGTCTATCGTCGATCTTGCTGCAAGATGGCCTTGATGTCACAGAGCTTCCAATATTTATCCGCAAAATGGATTTGACTTCTTTTCCACATGAGAGAACACAGCTTCTTCCTGCCGTGAAAAAAATGACCGAAGAAGAGAAGCTTTTCCGAGAGCAACTACAAATGTGCTCGAGTGTCAAAGAAGTTTTCCAGCATCTTGAGGTTCCGTCCGATGTCATCACAGGTTACACGGCAGCTTTTGCTTTACAGAAGATCTGTCACTTGCAAAGCAATCCAAATATCGAAGAAGGTATCGATTCTTTTATCCAGACCGCAGTCATGAATGAACTTTACGAGATTGTAAAGAAAGAAGTGACAATCTTGAGCAATGAGACTCTTCTTTGTCTTGTCAAAAATACTTTTCAACCAATCAGTATGAACATTTGCTCTCAATTTCTTTTTGAAGAAATCGAGAGACGAATTAGCGATAGCAAATTTACAATCAATGAGATCTGTGAGCTGAGCTGTGTGGCATCGTTATTGTCGCAGCCGACTCTTGTTGACACATGCTGGATCCATATTGGTAACCGTTACGAAGAAATTAATGAGGATAACTGTCACCTGGTTTTCCGTTGTATTCCGAGTTCCCAAAAAGAACTCTTGAAATTGGTTCAGAAAAATTTTTTTTCTTGTTGGTGGAAATTGAAGAGTACAGACATTGCTAGCATTGTGTTAGACATGATTCGACTTAAGCTAAATAATATAAAAATGCTTCAACACATAGGTAAATGGACATTTATGAATATAAACGCTGTTAATGATGCTCACCTCACCCAAGTTGTCGCAGGCTTTGTACATTTTCATTACACAGACAGCAACCTCATCAAATCAGTTGAGCGCTATATTCCAGTCAAAATCGAGAAAATTGACCGAAACCTTTTAGCATTGGTTATGGAATATTGCCGCTTGCAGCGTTATTTATCTCCTCATATCTTTGACATGGCTGCCAGTGACTTTATTAGAAATGGTCATGACTACACCTGCCTACAGGTTTATTCAGTTCTTCGACCATTTGGGCAACTGAACTATCAACCCCTCGAAGCGACTCAGTTATTCTTGAAGGCTGAGGAAGTTCTACAAAGAAATCTCTCAGAATTTGCCATCCCAAATTTAGTGGAACTTCTTTGTTCATTTGCTTTCATTCAACGTTTTCCGGTTAATTTTTCACATTTAATTTTGACGCCATCATTCTTGTCGAGGATTAAAGGTATTTTATTTCACTTTTATCAAATATATAAGTTATAAAATATATATGTTATATCCATATTTTCATGAAAGCTAATTTTTAGATATTCTTTTTAGTCAGAAAGTCGTGTGCATCAAAAAGATCCCAGAGAAGGTAAGAAAAGGGGGTACCAAATATATTTACCACATTTCTTAGCATGTGCAACCAGGGCATTGCTTTTAAGAGTCGGAGTTGGTCGTTTTTAAATTTTAGTAATCGCAATAAAGCTACCAATGCCACAGCCCATTATATATTACTTTTTTTGTTTTTGTAGTTGAATTCTTTCAATATTGTTCATTATAAACAAACAGATTGTTAACCAACACTTTTAACCATTAGGTTCCCAAGTTAAAAAGAGATGCACCTCAAGAAGGTTACATCAGCTAAGATAAGAATAGTAGTTCGAATAATCCAAATTATCAATCCTTATCTAAAAAATTCTGGAACATAAAATTCAAATAGTTAGAAAGATTTCTTTAATTTTGACTTTGGTTATATCACCAACATCAGGGGTTTTTTTTTTGGGGGGGGGGGGGGGGGTTGATCACTCCTGGAAGATGAACCCCTCCCTAGTTTCCGTCCACCTTATTGGGTGACTGTCATTCAGGGTTTTTTGCCATAGTCGCTATGCTAGGCACTGCATGTTGGTAAGGCTATTTGCCCATAGCTAAGTGTCCACATACAGCGCCTGGTATCTGGCAAATAGATATTTGATTCAATTTTTGCTATACCATGTTATTTGACCTAAAAAAAAATGTACTTTCGGTTTCTTTAGAAAATTGTGATATTGTTCACTAATGCCCCAAAAAGAAGAATCAGCTTGCACCATTAATAAAAATTTGCCTATTTATTTTTAAACTTGATACCTCCAAAGCATGTGGGATGATCTTATCCCTGTTATGGTAATAAAGAAATCCTCTGCTGAGCTGGTCCCCTATCCTCTCGAAACTCTACAACAAATGCCTTGCTGAATCTTGTTTCCCTGATAACTGGAAAATTGCATCTGTGATACCAGTGTTCAAAAATTCTGGTGAAAGAACTGACCCTCAAAATTATCGCCCCCCCCCCCCATCAATCTACTCCCGCTTGTTGCTAAAATCTTTGAATTTTTAATCAATCTAGCGATAGTCCACCACTTCATTAATGCTAAACTTCTTTTTGACCATCAGTATGGATTTAGGCAAGCATGTTCTACTGCAAGTATCCTAACGGTCAAAGCAGATGAAACTAAAGCCTTTGACAATATCTTCTTATGAAAATTAATTTGTATGGTATTATTGGACGAGTATTTAATATAATTAGATCCTATCCTAGCCAAAAGAAAAATCCAGGTTGTCCTCGATGGTCATACACCAAAAGAACATGTCATTAATGTGAGTGTACCCCAGGGGTCGATCCTTGGACCTTTATTGTTTCTGATTTTCATAAACGACCTCCCAGATGATGTTCTGTCCGAGATGGGTATATTTGCTGATGACACCATGCTCTATTCTTGACATGTGGTTAAAACGAACGCACAGATATCCAAGGCAATGGCTGAATTCTTAGAAAATGACCGCCAATCTGTAGTTGAATGGGGAGATAAATAGATGATAGCATTTAATGCTAAGACAAAGCTCCTTTCCTTTAACAATTATTAGAAACCTTTCCAATCATCGATTGGCATGAGTAATAGCACCCTACCCGAGAGTCTAACATTCAAACTCTTCCGTCTAACATTCACAGGTAACATGAATTGGAACAAATACATAGAAGATACTGCCAAGACTGCGGCAAGGAAGGGGGGGGGGGGCTACCTCTACTGTGCTAGAAAACTTCTCACACCTGCCAGTATCCTATATCTACAAAGCTACCATCCACCATTGCATGAAGTATTGTTGTCACATCTGAGCTGGTGCACTAACCACTAGTCTCTCCCTTTTAGACAGGATCCAAAAAAGAGTCTCTAATCTAATAGGTCTCACACGGTCTACAAAGCTCCAGCTCCTGTCCCATCGCCACAATGTTGCATCCCTGTACTTGTTTCGAATGTGCTCCAACGAACTTGCTGCTCTTGTGGCGTAAATACACCCAGACCAACCCGACAGTCAGCTAAATCCCATCCCTTCACTGTGGAGGTCCCCAGATGTCAGAGGGTTTTTAACTCTAATAGCTTCTTTCGTCAAACTGCTAGCTTTTGGAATTACTTTCCTGCTCCCTGTTTCCTTTACTGTATTAACATGCAGAAATTTTAATTGAATGTGAACAAACATCTTACTGCACAACTCCTCATTTAGGATGCCCCCTATAAATCTGGCCCCTAATTCACAGTCATCCCTTACGTTTCAATGGCAATGTGCCTTGTTTGGGGTGAATAAAAGTTTGTTTTTTTTAAACTCCTTGCACATGTGGGTCTGTCAATTCTGGCTCTTTTCGTCACTGAAGAAAAATTGCCTGTCTTCTTAGGCTTCTGTCACCAATGCAGTCGGACCGAAAGTTGTTAATCTGAAAAAGGAGTAATGGCTGTTTGCGAATTGCCATCTGAGAGCTTTGTTGTGATGCAGTCGAACCTTCTCCAAGATGGTGAGTAACAGAGAAGGTGAAGGAAGAGGTTGACTGCCAGCTGCTTCCTTCGAGAGTGTCTGTCATTAAGCAGAAACCCAATGACTTGGAGTTGAAAAAAGATTGGAGCCCAATGTGCATTGGTTTATATAGACTGGCTCACGTGACCCCTAAGGGAATAGTGATTGGGTTACCTGTTGGCCACTGCATGCAACCCTTAAATGGACAAGGAAGATAACCACTGACCAATCAATGTGTGTGTTCTAAATAACACAATTATACACAAACACATACACACACAAAACGAAATAAAACTTTTAAAAATGTTTTAATCATTTCTTTCTACGTCTAAAAAATAACTGTTATTTCCATTGCACTAAATAAAAACTTTTTTAAATTCTTAATTTCTATTTTCAAAGTCTGCTTAACCCTTCCAATAACTCTAAGTGCAAGTGGCAACATTTTTAATAAAGATTTTGATTTTATTATTTTGTTATTAATATTTGCCAAATAAGAATTAAAGCAAAAAAAGAAATCCGCAAGAATAAAACAAATTAAAACGGTATGGATTAATTTACCCTGCCACCGCTTGGCAAATCAGACAAAACTAGTCTATAAAATTTGGTGAGCTAACCTTTTCAATATAACCGTTTAAAACGAAAAAAAAAAACGATAAATAAATGAAAAAAAATAAGTTAGTTTAAAATGAAAACAGACAAAAAATTTAAAAAACAGAACAAATGAAATTCAAAAATAATTTTAATATACACAAATAATAAAGTTACTAGTGCAGAAATAAACTTAAAAAACTCAAACTAATTAAAAAAAAATCTGTTGGATAATTTAGTTGGATGTTTTAAATTTTCTTTTACCGCTTAATTTGTTCTTAATAATATTATCATTTTTCTTACCACACAAATTATTTAACAGAGAATTTAAAGTTCCCCAGACAAGTATTCTTTCTATTTTTCTTCAATACTGTGATCGTGATCACGAGTCAACATGAAAAAACATTAGAGAACCTCTATTAATCCCCTGGAAATAGCAGTTCATTTCAGGCATTTCGAAGTCTTGTTAGACAACGGCTAGCACCAACTACTGTGATGTTAGCAGAATAATGAGACTCAATGGAAAGACCTTCTCTTTACGAAGGCCACATTCAAACACACTTTGTTTTTGTTTCTCTAACCTTGAAAAGTGGTTTCTAAAATATACTTACATGAAAACATCTCACGCACACTTATACATTTCACAAGAGCACATACACACAAAAACTAAACAAAATTAAATTAATTTTTCTTTACATTATACAAATTTTTAAACAAAAATGGTTTAAAAAATATTCCTTTTAAAAAAATACAGGTGCAAGGGAGATAAATCTCTATTGGATAAAAATTATAATATGGAAAAATTGAAACACATTTTTCAAACTATTGGGTTACTCACTTCTTTCCAAGCAATGCTGGGATGGCTAGTGTGAAATAATCAGTGGCATTTTTACACGCCCAAACTTTAATTTTGTTTTTAACTGAACGGGTGGGTCTGAAAAATTTTATGCTCCTTTTAAATATGTTGTTGTAATATGTTTCAATATATATGGATGATAGACAATTGAATAAGGAATATCAGTTATATTGGTAATAATCCTTTGGTGGTGTTTAATTCGAAGCAAGATGAAAAGGCACAGAGCAAAACGAACACCCTTTCATTTAATATTGTAACTTGATCATAATCGTAAAATTAATCCATATTTTGGATAAAGCTGACAATTGTCAACATCAAAATCTCTTACCTTTTTATCTCTACTAAAAGTCTGTTGACTTTGTTTGAAATCAGCAGCAGCCGTAACTGTTAAGTGCTTATAGTGTAACGGCTGTGGCTGCTGCCACTCGTTTTAGAGTAACAGAAAAGAAGAAGAAAAAAATTATTTAACCTTTTTGTATGCCAATTTTAAATCATAAATGTACACAAAAATAAACTAATAATTGTAATTTACATTTCTGAAACATTAAATTAATCCTATTAAAATTGCAATTTATTATGCTAAATTAATGGCATTTAAAATGAAATTACTTCTTGCAATAATATTTAAGATGATTAAGTAAAATTAAAAATTGCAATTAGAACAAAAAAAATATATATAACAAAAGAAAAAGACCAAGCAATTATCTCATGAATAACTTTTTTCTTAACACTTTTTCAGGAAATTTTTTTTTTTTAAATTAAAAGAAATTGTCAGAAAGATGATTTTCTTTTTCGTGTGTATCTCTGAAAAAAAAAAATATATATAAGTCTAAATGAAAGTTTAAAAATAAAATAAGATAAAACAAATTCAGTCACGGCTTTTACAATCATAATAGCAATGCCAAACTGGCCTGTTTATGTTGTAAAAATAGTTAAATTTTACAAAAATTTAACTATCTCAGCTATTTTTCAGGTTATATCTATGAAAATAAAATGCAATCTTTCCTCTTTCTAATGATATCAGTTTTTTCTTGTACAATGATTACTTTTTGGGTTTTTTTTGCAGGTTCATTCAATTATGTAACTATTTTAATGACAAATGCGTTTAGTTTCGCTTTTTTTTTACATAAAGGATCTGCCCAATATCTTCAACTAATTAATGGAAGAATATGACATATATTGCCTGTAACAGAAGCATATAACGAAATTAAAGCTACATAAGATGAGTGAAACTGCCAGTAAAATCTTCCAATAAGTAAAGAAAAAATATATGTATTGAATAATATAATTCAATAAATATATTTTTTCTTTACTTATTCGAAATTTAGTATTTCAAAAAAAATATTTAAAAATTAATTTAAAGCTTTATAATAAGCTTTTTGCTTAATAATTGACTGATGATTTCTTTTATTAAGCAACTTTCAAGGTTTTGATGTCAATTCCTCTTTTTATGTTTTTACATGCCAAAAGTTGGATCATTCCACAAAATCTTCCAATATTAGAAAGAAAACAACTTTTTTTTTTTAATTCCTCATCCAATAAAAATAGTCAAGTATAAAAGTTTTAAACTTGAATCTTTAATGGGTAATTTTTTACAAAAAGTTTAGTAAAGTGTACATTTTTGGAGGTCCTTTTTTGAGGTCGATCTTTGAGGAGAACCAGTTTTAGAGAAACATTTTTAAGAAAACAGTTTTAGGCAATACTCAAATGTGAGAGACCGAGAAAAATGTTATATGATAAACACAAGCAAAATAATGAGTTCAAAAGCATAAGTTATCAAAAGAAGTATTTTATATATATTTAAGTGGAAGTTTACATACATATGTAAATATAGAATGAGTGTTCATAAAAAAGCAAAAAGAATTAATACACTTAGCTAATTAGGAAGTCTGCTGTGTCGATAATTTAAGGGCTGTGAATTATCCACAAGTCTGAAAAATCGTAATAAAAACTTTACAGTTGATTAAAAGTTATATTAAAAGTAATGTTCATTTGATGCATATAGTTTTCTTTGTGGAAAAGTTCAGTGAGAAATGTTATGAGTGTTAAAATAAATGCGTTTATACATTTGTTTACAATCAGCGTAAATCAGTAGACGACATTGACATTAGCAGTGTGTGTGTGTCGTCTTTTGTGTGCATATGCATATGAGAGTATATTTGAGTGAGTTGAGAATTGTAGCAAGAAATGGGGCGAGGAAAAACAGAGTGTACTATGAATGTTAGCATTGTCTTGGAATTTTTGTGTCAACTGTTTATTGAAGGAAAAATCTGGCTTTATATGGGGTTAAGGTGGATCCAAAAAGGCAATTTCGATAAATTCAGAAAATCCTCTGATTGGTTCAAAATATTGTTAGTTGTTTTTATAAATTCGACAGAGTGTGGCATTCTGATCTCCTACACAAACTTCATGGTTATGGTATTGGTGGTGAGGTTCTTGACATGGTTAGGTCTTTTTTTTTCTGATCGAAGTTTGCGAATAACTTTGGACAGTGTCTCTTCATCCTCTTTTCCTATCAATGCTGGTGTTCCTCAGGGCTCTATTCTAGGCCCAACACTGTTTCTTCTCTATATAAATGATCTGCCAGAGAATATTATTTAGAAAATTAACATCTATGCTGATGATACCACTCTCTATTCTGGTGTTGCTTCTCGCCCATCTCCCTTGGATCAGTTGAAATATGCAGCTGATCTAGAAGTTGACCTGGGTTCAGTTGTGGATTGGGGCACGAAATGGTTTGTTTCCTTTAATCCAGTTAAGACTCGGCCTGTGTCTTTCAATCATAGGTATGTCCCTTTTTTTCCTGAGATTCTCATGGATGGCTCTGCTCTTGAGGAGAAATCGACTCTGAAACTTCTTGGTCTTTCTCTCTCATCAAATCTTTCTTGAAGTTCATACATTAGATCCATGGCTCTTTCTGCTTCTTATAAAGTCAGTTCTCTCTATCACTCCAAACACTTTCTCACATCTGAGGCTATTTTCTATCTCTACAAATCAGACCATGTATGGAGTACTGTTGTCATATTTGAGCTGGTGAATCTCTGTCCTATTTGAGGGTTCGTGATAAGGTGCAGAAACGTATCTGTAATTTGATGGCTTGCACCCTCTCTCTCACAGACATGATGTTGCTAGTCTTTTCTGTAAATACTATTATGGCATGTGTTCTTCAGAATTGTCTGATCTATTCTCTGCTTCTTTTGTTCCAGCTTGTTGGTCTAGTCGTTTTCCATTAATTTGCTGTTTTGATACCTCATTGTAATACAGCTTCCTATTCCAGTAGCTTCTTTCCAAGAACTATAGACTTGTGAAACTCTCTTCCTGCTGATTGTTTTTCTCCTCTCTATAGACTTGGTCTTTTCAAGACTAAGGCCAATAGGCATCTCCTGTCTTTGCGATAATCATCTTTCGTTCTTGTAAGCTCGTTACATCAAGTGGTTTCATGCCTTGTCTGAAGTGATTTCCATTAAAAAATTCAGGTGGATGTGTGCACGAAGCCATATGCACAGAAACGATTTTGAGCACTTTCAGTTTTGCCACCAAAGGGTAAACTTTGCCGCTACACATTTGACCCATTTTTCTAACCAACTGCCAAATTGGGCTTTGGGGCGTGTTTACATGTTGAAAATAAGAGATTAAAACGTTAGCTTAATCTGTATGATGTCATAGATCATAATAATAAGTTTCAATGTGTTAGCTGTGAAAATAAAACTTATATGAACAGTCAAAGTTGCTCTTCTGTATCATTTCGGCACAATTTTTGTGACGACATGTGATCTTCACCAGTGGGTTTATCTAAGCTTTATTAATTCCATCTATATTATCTTTCTTTTAATTAACTACACCATTATATGTATAAAGATCTTTCACTTATTTGAAGCTTTTATCTTCAGTTATACACTGATTAAGTTGGCCTTGTATTGAGTATCACACAAAACGCAATGTCCGACTAACTTTGAATGGTCATAACTAATTGAGATACCAAGATAAATTTATTTTTTGTTTATATATGCACACCTAAAAAAATGTTTGCTATATTGAAAAAGAAATTCAGTTTGGGATACCTAATCATAAGCATAATTAAAACTATGTAGATTTTTTATATGAAATAAAAATATTTGCATAAATATTAAAATTATAACCAAAAGTTTTTGCTTTTTTAAAATTTAAATAGTGATAATTTTTGTTTCTGAGAATGAAACATTAAAGTTGTTCTGTACAAACATGACTTAAAAAATGATGGTTATCTATCTATATGATACTAAATCTCTGATAATCTTGATTGTTTACACCCTGAATGATCAGATAGGATGAGGAGTGATGAGACAAGAAGTGGTGGGAGAAGTGGAGAGGGATATTTTAAACACAAAAGTCTCATAACCGGATGGCTGTGAGTTCAATCTTTGTACAGGAATACATTTTATCTTTAATCAAACCCAAAAGTAAATGTTAGTATTATATAGGTGGAGTCAAGGTCAAAGGCAGCAAAATGTTAGTATTTTTTTTTTAAATAATGGGTAAAAATGTGTAAAAATATTGTAAATCAGAATGTTTTGTAACTAGTTCTACAATTTCTTTAAAACTAATACATGTTCAATAAACTACCAATAAATAAACGTACTTTTCAAATATCTATTTACCTTCGTGAGCGATTCAGTAATGCACTAAATGTATACACTAATGCACTAAAAGTATACACTAATGCACAATGTACCAACGTTCACCTTACGGGTTATCTTGTTCATTGAGTTATCAAATCCTGTTAAATATTTCATCTGATAGCATCTAATTATCCATTCATCTTTATTTTTTTTAATCTTCCACACTATTGTCGTTCTTAATCTGATCTGGCAACTATTAGCAATAACAGTAAATTATTAAAAAAAAATTTAAAAATTATTTATGCCGCCAAAACAAACGAAAATAATGAAACATTTTTTTAAATTCTATTTTAACATTAAAAATTTATTTTAATTATTTCTGTTTTCCTTTCCTCAACAATTCTGTATAACTTCCAACAAGTATGAATATTTTTTTAAATATCTCATCTTAAAACTCCCAATACTGTTCATTTGACCTATTCTTTATACAATAATCATGAAATCAATCAATATTGTTTTAAAAACTCTTGTTACATTCTTGATATACTCCTGCAACTTTTTCTAGTAATGATGGGATGAGTGATCAAATTGTTTTTGTTTTTTTGGCATATTCAAAAAGAAATAAAAATTAGAATTTGTGCATTTTTATAAAATGGAATTGAATTAAAAGACAAAAATGTAATAAAAAATACTTTGTCTGATAAAAAAATGAAATAAACCTGGCTTGAAAAGCGTCATTTAATGTTATTTTAAAACCGGATCTCTTTGTGATGATAAAGCCGTGTTGAAGGAGGTAAGGTGTCCCTTTTTTCGCTCAACAATTGATCTGCCGTAGAACAGACAAAATATTTATTTTGCAAACACGCACAGAAATGTTCATTTTTTTTTTTTTATTATTGTTAACTTAATTTTTTTATTATTAATTCTAGGAATCTCTAATGACAAATTGCAGATGACAGTTGGGAAATGGCTTGAAATGTTTCAGTCTGCTTTATTATTGGAAACCAAACACAGGAACATCCCTCATCTCTTCAAGATGGATCATAGAACAAAATGTGAGTTACTTCCCTTGGCAATCTAAATCTTTTTCATAAGCTTACCGTTCGTTGCATATTATTTACATGGTGGTGAGGGGGGGGGGTCACAAAGACTTCACAAGTTGCATATAGAAGGGGGGGGGGGTCTTGTGTGGCTGTGATGTCACCAGCAAAAAGTGATAACTCAAACAGTCTCTTTTTCCCAATTAGGCTTCAAACATAGCAGACGTTTCAAGCGCTCTGTCTATGTAGGGAGATTTGGGTACATCTTCATGGTGATTTGATGCCATGGTTTACAAAATATTAAAGAGTTACAGAAAAGTTGCATTATAAATTCTGGTGTTGTATTTTACAGCGATGCTGATCTTTGACCAGGCGGTAACACAATTAATGAAAATTATGAAATGAAGCAGAGGTCATGCAAGACACTAATTTAACAAAAATACGTTTGACTGCAAACTCATATGAGAATGAAAAGATACAACCTGTTTTGATCGGTGAGCCTGGATGAAGGTAGACGATTTATGTCACATGTCCATTTGGTATGGAATGTATGTGTATAAAATGTCCAGACCGATCGTTTCAGCCCACACCCGGAGTTTAATCTCTTATGCTGTCTATCGAGATAGAAGGGGGTGACCCTTGAAGAGAAGCGACCACGTGTGAACAAATAAAATAACAAAGATGAGGCCAGTCGACAACATATGTGTTACAAAAAACAGAAGAACTTAACAAAATGACACCAGAGAAGAAATCTTTCCTTGCAAGGTTTTTGGCAGTCATTAATATTATTTGTGTGCTATGGCCCTTTGGGCAGATCTACCTTTTAACTGTCTTTTCAATTCAATCTTTAAAAAATTAATTTCACACACCCATTTACACTATTAATACAATATACAAAAAAGAATGGAAAACGAGTCCTTTTTTTTTTCTATCGTTTGTCTCATTTTGGAAGAACAGAAGTGGAGCAAAAGAAGACCACAAATTGATGCGAGAAAAGGAGGAAATATTCACTATAAAGTATTTCTTGTCAGTCATTTGCGTTTTTGTTCATCAGCTGTAAAAGCTGCAGCAAAAAATGCTTTCAAATACACATTTTCTGTTACTTCATTTTCAGGGCTTTATTTATTTATTTATTTATTTATTTATTTACAGTCTGGCAGTGAAAGTGAAACTAATTCATTAAAAAACAAAAAATGAAAATTCAGTTTTTTACAAAGAGATGTTTTCACCCTGAAGGTGAAAATGAGAAAATAAATTTTAGGCAGCTCTCAGTTGAAAATGATACTTAAAAATCAGAAATTTAAATGTAAAAAAAAAAAAATTAAATTTAAGAGCTTTAAGTACTAGAAGCCTTTTATAATGTTGTTTTCCTTTGCACTTTCAGCGTGTTATCTCTTTGTAAAGATGGTCACTGAGTTTCGACTATGGGTATAATAAAATGAAAGGGAAGGGGGTAAGTAATTGAAGTAACCTAAAATCCTATTTATCAAATAAATAGCTTATATTAACATTGATTTATTAATTAATATATACTTTATATTAACATTGATTTATTAATTAACTAGCTGACCCGTGCCCTGGCGCTGCCCGGGAAAGTCAAATAACTCCAGAAATTCCTTGCAAAATCTGTAACTTTTGAATTATTTGGTGCTTATGACTGACCAGCGCAAACACAGACCCCACAATGTTAATGTAAAACAGCAGCTGAAACAATTAATGCAATACGTGGAGTGATAACTCTCTTGTCTTGTCATTGTTGCGGTTGTAGCAATCTTGCCATTGAGAGTAATCCTTCTAGACTGCAGCAATTTTTATTTTAGTCTGAATCCGGTGTGTCCCTATTTAGGGAGATGGAATTTTCCCCACATTAAAAACCGACCTTTTGTCTAACTGTTCCATCGTGTGAAGGCAAGTAAACCCAGTTCGTAAACTGCATAAGCACCATAAAGAGGCAAATAACATATTATATAATATAGCAAGACCCATGTCCCGGCGTTGCACGGGAGAGATGTATAAGTATTAGAGTATTACTTTGTAAAAAAAAGAAGTTGAAAAGAACCCTGTTCGTAATTTATGTGATTAAAATAGGATTTATCAATATTTTGAATCAAACAAAATAGATTTTTCTCTGTTTTGTGTGACCCCCCCCCCCCCGCCTACGATTGTAAGTAGCAGGTTATTTGTAAAAATAAAAACCACTCCCCCCAAAAAAAATAAGTAAATGTGATCCAAAAATATGCGTGAATGTTTCCAAGTTCAGTGAAGGAAAACTCCTTCTAGACTGATACAATTTTTATCCCAATCTGGAGTGCCCTTTATGGTTGTAGAATGAATTTACCAACTATAAAAAGCAATGGTGGTTTTTAATCCATCTCTTGCGGAAAAAAAAATTGCCACAATCTAGAAGGATTTCTTCTTCACTGACAGAGGAAAGAAAAGAATAAGTTTAGTACTTCACTGACCGATAAGAGAAAAGATTAAATAACAGATACTACACTGTAAAGTTAAGTATATTTAGAAACCTGAAAATGAATAAGTAAAAATAAACTGAATTAAGATAAACATTTTGTTTATCGTAGTAAGTAAATACAGAAATCAAGAGAGTCTTTTGGGAGGTGGGTCCCTAATCCATCGAAGTGAGATAAAAGTAAAAATTGCTGCAGTCTAGAAGGATTTCTTCTTCACTATGAGAAGAGATTCTTTTTTTTATTGTAATAAGTAAATAAATAAAGAGAGAGAGAATGAGATGTAGATACTTTATATTAAAATTGATTTATTAATAAATACTTTATATTAAAATTGATTTATTAATTAATAAATACTTTATATTAAAATTGATTTATTAATTAATAAATACTTTATATTAAAATTGATTTATTAATGAATACTTTATATTAACATTCATTTATAATTAATAAATACTTTATACTAATATTAATTTATAATTAATAAATACTTTATATTAACATTAATTTATAATTAATAAATACTTTATATTAACATTAATTTATAATTAATAAATACTTTATATTAACATTAATTTATAATTAATGAATACTTTATATTAACATTAATTTATAATTAATGAATACTTTATATTAACATTAATTTATAATTAATGAATACTTTATATTAACATTAATTTATAATTAATGAATACTTTATATTAACATTAATTTCTTAGTTAATAAATACTCAAAATTTTATCAAGATGGGAATATTTTTCTGATTTTTGGTGGATTTTTTTTCCAATGGGGGGTGTATTAATTTTTTCAGTAAAACACAAATCACTTTCACTTTGATTGTCCATCTCTACCTTTATTCATCTGAAAGTGAGTAATACCATTACATTCAGGTTTACTAGACAAAATGCTGTAGACAAAATCTGCTGTTTAATACAAACACAAATCGGCTATTCTATACTGTGTCAGTATAGGTGAAGAAATAAGCCTATTTATAATTGCACCAAC
Organism: Sepiola atlantica; assembly: GCA_963556195.1. Lineage (NCBI taxonomy): Eukaryota > Metazoa > Mollusca > Cephalopoda > Sepiida > Sepiolidae > Sepiola > Sepiola atlantica. The sequence goes on along the minus strand of OY744547.1, from coordinate 38,553,359 downwards.
TAAGAGGGGGAGTGGTGGCAGTTTAGACAGAAAATAATTATTCCAAGATGATTCTTTTACTGACCTTTTAAGATTTTCAAACTCCTTCAATGTTTATTCTTTAATTTCAGTTCCATTGAATTCCAAGTTTCATCGAGAAGTGTTCAAAGTTTTGGCTCATGTCTTTGGTGCTGACAAAGTTGATTATTGTAAAATGGCGTTGAAAACCGTGTATATAATAGGTAAGAAGTTGTTTACGTTTGTTGCGAATTATTCTCAATGGTGCATCGTAGTGACTTTATTTCGACTGTGTTGTTGGCCACAATATTTGTATCTTTCTCATAGCTAGAATTGAAATAAAGATAAATTAATGACTGAATGGCGTAGACTATTTTAAATATTAATTTAATAATTGTCACAAGTTGGATCATAATCGTAGTGACACAAAGTTCAGTATTGATTTACTCCTCTCCAGGAGTTAGGCACAAGGCCAGTTTTTATCTTACTCCCACAAGTAAGATGTGACCCACGGTCGGGTCGGGAAAGTGGGGTTTAAAAATTGCCTAGGCAGCCCCGTCGACATTACCCGGTAGGGGCGCCTCAGGCAGTAAGCAATAAACTTACTCCCCCACAAAAAGGGGTGGCGAAGCCCGGGAGGGTGGACCTCCTAGAACTGCACAGGACAGACCCATAGACCGGCGTAAATCAAGCCCCGAAGGCCAAGACAATACCAGTCTATGGGGTGCAGTAGCCATCGGAACAGATACTACACTTTGATCTTAGCCAAAAAGCCAAGAAGTCAAATGAATTTGAGTAGGTGACATATTAGAAGAGGCTTAGTCACATGAAGTTGAGTTGGCGACATACTAGAAGAGACATAGTCACATAAAGTTAAGTAGGTGACATATTAGAAGAGGCTTAGTCACATGAAGTTGAGTTGGCGACATACAAGAAGATGCATTGTGACACGAAGTTGAGTAGGCGACGTACTAGAAAAGGCGTCGTCACACGAAATTGAGTTGGCGACATACTAGACGAAGCATAGTGACACAAAGTTGAGTAGGCAATGCACTAGAAGAGGCGTAGTCACATGAAGTTGAGTAGGCAACGTACTAGAAGACGCATAGTCACATGAAGCTGAGTAGGCGAAATACTAGAAGAGGCATACCGGGGACTTGGGTTTCTACGTCGTTGATGTTGGTTCTTTCTCCTGACAAACTCCCCGGATATCCTAGCACTAAGTGAAACAAACCTTCAATCCTCAATCTCCTCTCACCACTTTGACATGACTGACTACCTCCCACTCTACTGTAAAGACTGACAAACATATGCGCGGGTTAGGAGTTTTTGTCTGGAACAACCTTCCTCCTGACTAGAGAACAAGACTACTCTATCGATAAAAAGAAGACAAAACTCACTCTTTCTCTCTTTCTGTCTCTCTTTGTGTCTCTCTCTTTATCGATAAAAATGAAGACAAAACTAATCCATAAGGAAAACAAACTAATCGATAAGAAGACAAAGCTAATCGATACGAAAAGGAAGACAAAACTTTCTCTCTTTTCGCTTTGTTTTAATAATAATAAAATAATATTTTTGTGTCTCTATTATAAGTGAAAGAAATTATTTCCTTTCTTGACACGAAGTTAAGTATGGGACTTACAAGAAGAGACGTAGTAACATGAATTTGAGTAGGCAACGTACTAGAAGAAGAAATAGTCACATGATGTTGAGTAGGTGACATACTAGAAGAGACGTAGTGACATGAAGTTGAGTAGGTGACATAGTAAAAGAGGTGTAGTCACATGAAGTTAAGTAGTTGACATACTAGGAGAGGCAAAGTCATATGAAGTTTAGTTTGCGACATACTAGATTAGGCATAGTAACATGAAGTTGAGTAGGTGACATACTAGAATAGGCGTAGTCACATGAAGTTTAGTAGGCGACATACTAGTAGAGGCGTAGTCACATGAAGTTTAGTAGGCGACATACTAGTAGAGGCGTAGTCATATGAAGTTTAGTAGGCGACATACTAGTAGAGGCGTAGTCACATGAAGTTTAGTAGGCGACATACTAGTAGAGGCGTAGTCACATGAAGTTTAGTAGGCGACATACTAGTAGAGGCGTAGTCACATGAAGTTTAGTAGGCGACATACTAGTAGAGGCGTAGTCACATGAAGTTTAGTAGGCTACATACTAGTAGCGGCGTAGTCACATGAAGTTTAGTAGGCGACATACTAGTAGAGGCGTAGTCACATGAAGTTTAGTAGGCGACATACTAGTAGAGGCGTAGTCACATGAAGTTTAGTAGGCGACATACTAGTAGAGGCGTAGTCACATGAAGTTTAGTAGGCGACATACTAGTAGAGGCGTAGTCACATGAAGTTTAGTAGGCGACATACTAGTAGAGGCGTAGTCACATGAAGTTTAGTAGGCGACATACTAGTAGAGGCGTAGTCACATGAAGTTTAGTAGGCGACATACTAGTAGAGGCGTAGTCACATGAAGTTTAGTAGGCGACATACTAGTAGCGGCGTAGTCACATGAAGTTTAGTAGGCGACATACTAGTAGAGGCGTAGTCACATGAAGTTTAGTAGGCGACATACTAGTAGAGGCGTAGTCACATGAAGTTTAGTAGGCGACATACTAGTAGAGGCGTAGTCACATGAAGTTTAGTAGGCGACATACTAGTAGAGGCGTAGTCACATGAAGTTTAGTAGGCGACATACTAGTAGAGGCGTAGTCACATGAAGTTTAGTAGGCGACATACTAGTAGAGGCGTAGTCACATGAAGTTTAGTAGGCGACATACTAGTAGAGGCGTAGTCACATGAAGTTTAGTAGGCGACATACTAGTAGAGGCGTAGTCACATGAAGTTTAGTAGGCGACATACTAGTAGAGGCGTAGTCACATGAAGTTTAGTAGGCGACATACTAGTAGAGGCGTAGTCACATGAAGTTTAGTAGGCGACATACTAGTAGAGGCGTAGTCACATGAAGTTTAGTAGGCGACAAACTAGTAGATGCGTAGTCACATGAAGTTTAGTAGGCGACATACTAGTAGAGGCGTAGTCACATGAAGTTTAGTAGGCGACATACTAGTAGAGGCGTAGTCACATGAAGTTTAGTAGGCGACATACTAGTAGAGGCGTAGTCACATGAAGTTTAGTAGGCGACATACTAGTAGAGGCGTAGTCACATGAAGTTTAGTAGGCGACATACTAGTAGAGGCGTAGTCACATGAAGTTTAGTAGGCGACATACTAGTAGAGGCGTAGTCACATGAAGTTTAGTAGGCGACATACTAGTAGAGGCGTAGTCACATGAAGTTTAGTAGGCGACATACTAGTAGAGGCGTAGTCACATGAAGTTTAGTAGGCGACATACTAGTAGAGGCGTAGTCACATGAAGTTTAGTAGGCGACATACTAGTAGAGGCGTAGTCACATGAAGTTTAGTAGGCGACATACTAGTAGAGGCGTAGTCACATGAAGTTTAGTAGGCGACATACTAGTAGAGGCGTAGTCACATGAAGTTTAGTAGGCGACATACTAGTAGAGGCGTAGTCACATGAAGTTTAGTAGGCGACATACTAGTAGAGGCGTAGTCACATGAAGTTTAGTAGGCGACATACTAGTAGAGGCGTAGTCACATGAAGTTTAGTAGGCGACATACTAGTAGAGGCGTAGTCACATGAAGTTTAGTAGGCGACATACTAGTAGAGGCATAGTCACATGAAGTTTAGTAGGCGACATACTAGTAGAGGCGTAGTCACATGAAGTTTAGTAGGCGACATACTAGTAGAGGCGTAGTCACATGAAGTTTAGTAGGCGACATACTAGTAGAGGCGTAGTCACATGAAGTACTAGATAATTAATATCGATAATGTTATTTAACAAGTTTAATTCTTGATCTTGGCAGATACTGATTAAGGGTTCAACTTAAGATACATCTTTGGTAAATTCTTGTATGTGCAATCCTAATGTCTTTGACTCTTTCTTAATCTACCAATTTGCTCTTACTCAAACAATAAAGATATGCAATTATATTTTTATATTGAAGTATTTGTTGTTCTGTTTTACAATACATTCATTTGTTAGGCATGCCCATTTCCAGGTGACCATGACGAAGAGCATTTTACATGGATTCTTCTTTATTCTTGCACCAACTCTTTTAACTTAACTACATCAGAACTCTCTCTGTCTCTCCCCCTTGTGTAATCTTTTTGGCCAATCACATTTCTCAACCTTATCTAACATTTTGAAGAATTAAAATTTCTTTTTATTTTCCAACTTATTACTATTTTTTTTAAGCAACATTTTGTAATTTGTGTTTTCTTAATTTTGTTTAGATTTCTGCTTTGTAAATTTAATGGTTTTGTCATTAACCAACTTTTTGTAAAAATTCTGTTTGAATACTGCTGTACATAATTGAAAAATTGACAAAATTTAAATTAGAGCCAGATGAAAGGCATTAAGTACTCTGAAATAAAAGAATATTAAAAAAAAATCAAATTTATCCTGAATACTAAGCTAACATTGTTTTAATTTCTATAAAATTAATGGACATAAATATCTTTCCAAATTTTCAAGCCAATTTAAATGACTTTCTATTCAACAGTTTGAATACTTCTAAATTCCTTTCAAATTTTGAAGGGTGCAGAAGTAACTCATTCTTTTTTTTGTAATTAAATTATATTTTAAATAGGATTTTTACAATTTCATTCAATAAATAATCAATTAATAGTAAATGAAAAAGAATTCAATTTGTAATTATCAAAATTGCATTCACACAAAAAATGCATACACACCCAGACACATGAGAAATGGTCACAATTTTATTCTTAGCCTCGATCAACTGAGAATGTGGGAAATATATTTGCTTCTGTCATCAGTTCTCCACATTTGTTTTTTTGTAATCTCCCTGTTTTTGATATTCAATGAATAAATGTATTCTAGTCAAGGCGATCCATAATACAGGCCTGGCAAACATCCGACTGGGGGGCAGACATGTGAATTACTACTAAATAATAATTATCAGGAAAAGTTTTAGTAAAATATTTCTTTAGTAATGTCCAGTAATTAGCAACTGTACATATTATTAGGAAGAAGCTTACAATTATTGATTTATTTCCATCAAATCAAGTGTAAAAAGTACAAAAATATAAAAGAACTAAATTCACAAAAAATAACTAATAAAGTGATTTTTATGAATTTCTTTCTTTTATATTTTTGTACTTTTTACACCATGAATTAAACATATTTGATATTTCAAAACTCATGAATCAATTTGTTTATATTGACTAATTGATTACAGAAAATATAATCACATAATACAATCAGAAAGCAAATTCAACACTTTACAAAATCAAATACTTTATGAACAAAATAATGAGAAACAATTTTGATAATTTTTACAAGCAAACATAACATGTTTGCAAAATTTGTTATGTTTGCTTTTACAGAAGATGAAGAAAATGATTATTTCTTCATCATACGATAATACATATTATAGTCTTAATAATAAAATCAACTTACATTAACAAGAAAATAAAACCAATAAAATATGTAGAAAGGGGGAAAATGTAAAACATATCTGATAACTGCTTGGAAAATTATGCATTATCAATACTGATTACGTTGTCATGAGAATTGTATAAATATTCTTATTTTATAAATAATATTTTAAGATAATTTAAAAACTTTTAGTGCTGGTTCTTGAATTGCCTTAGCTAAAATCTTTAATCAATCAAGTGATAGGCCGCCGTCTCGCTAATGCTAAACTTCTTTCTGATCATCAGTATGGATTTAGTTCTACAGTAGATATACTAACAGTTATCTCTGAATGCATATACCATACACTGGATAAGGCAGGAGAAGCTAGGTCTGGCATGAAGGTCTTCTCATGAAAATAAATAGATCCTTCCTATCCAAAAGAAAAATTCAGGTTGTCCTCGATAGCCGTTCATCTAAGCAACATGACATAAATGTGGGTGTACTGATTTTCATAAACGACCTCCCTGATGAAATTGAGTCTGAGATGGGTATATTTGCTGATGACACCATGCTCTACTCTCGACATGTGGGAAAAGCAGATGCACACATATCCAAGGCAATGGCTGAATCCTTAGAAAATGACCTCCAGTCTGTAGATGAATGGGGACATAAATGGATGGTAACATTTAATGCCACTAAGACAAAGCTCCTTTCCTTTAATGACTACAAGAAACCCTTTCAACCACCGATTATCATGGCAAATAACACCCTACCTGAGAGTCCAATGTACATAGAAGACATTGCCAAGGCAGCTGCAAGGAAAGTGGGCTCCCTCTACCATACTAGAAAACTTCTCAGACCTGACAGTATTCTATATCTCTACAAAGCCACCATCCGCCCATGCATGGCGTATTGTTATCACATCTGGGCTGGCGCATCATTCACTAGTCTCACCCTCTTAGGGTCCAAAAAAGAGTCGCTAATCTAATAGGTCCCTCACTATCCACCAAGCTTTAGCCCCTGTCCCATCGCCACAATGTTGCATCCCTGTGCTTGTTTTACTAAAAAATATTTTACTAAAACTTTTCTCAGTAATTATTATTTAGTAGTAATTTTACTCTTCTAGTAAAATCGGAATATCTGTGTTGAAAATATTCTAATGTCATATACCGATATACAACCATTTGATATATTGCATATTATCTGAGTATCGTATCATGTCATATAACCATGGATAAGTCTTTACAAAACACGTTACATGCTAAGACGTCCATCACAGAAACGCGCCGTGGCCCTGCCTGCCCACCGTGGCAAATGTGCAAGGGCGACGTTGGCCAATGAAACTAGCCCCCTTTTCTCGTTTCGCAACCCTGAATGTCAGTACCCTCACCGGATGGTCCCGCAAACTAGCTGTTCCCCCCCCCCCCCCCAAACAGAAACGTATCGACATGTGTGCAGTGCAGGAAACATGTTGAAGTGGGGCCAGAGACATTGATGACGATTATATGGAACTAGCTGTGTTTACTCGGGTGGAGAGAGAGATTGCTAAGTGGAGGTTTTAGAGAAAAATAATTCAAAATATAGTCATGTCTACAATTTAGTTTTTAAATAGGATTTTTCAAAATTTGTTTTATTTTTCCCTTATTTTATTTTTGATGTCAATTAATATCCAATTGATAGTAAATAAAATAATTCAATATGTATTTATCAAAGTTGCGTATAGATGAAAAACACACACACACAATTTTGTCTGATTTATTAATACGAAGATAGGAACCTAAGAGTCATAAGTACTAAATCAGCAAGCAAGCTGATAGATGGAAGTGCTGATTATGTGATGAATACAGGGCAGAGAAAACTAGCCACATATTGTTTGTTCTATGTGAGAAAGGAGAAGCGAGTCAATACTAATTAGGAATTTTTTCTCTTTATTTCACTCTCTGTTATGTAGTAGTGAACTTTTCACCTCTTTTCATACAATTATTTTTGGAATAGCATTTTTGAACAGTTAGTTTTAGTACTTTACACTATTGCATTTTTTTCTTGAATAAAAAATGTATGTGACATAGTGACGAGAAACACACAAATAAACACAAAAGTGGTCACATAATTTCATATTGTAAAATAAATAATTTCATTATAGAAAAACGTGTGAAGGAAAGAAGAAAAAAGTGAGAAGGAAACTTTTTCCAAATTTGAATTCTCATCCCAAAATAAAAAAACACTTCACAGAGCAAACTTTTCTTTTTGTAAACCAGTTTAACGAGATCTCATTCTTTCATATGAATGTATGTCCTTCGTATGCCAAAACTATCCGATGGCGAGGGCCCCAATGAGAGAGGTGGGGGGGGGGGGGTCACCCCTTTATTACCACTAATCCCAGGTCCAATCTGACCCCCAGTGGTATCTGCAAGGGTCCCATCTATGGGTTAAATGGTCCTGAGTATGACATGATAATTTATGTAAGCACACATTTACACCCTGAATAAGGAGTTAAAGCAAGTACCATCTATTATATAAAGAAATGTTGTGTGTGTCTGGATAAAATTCAGAAACTACACAGAATACATTTATCTGATTCAGTGTAACGCTGACCTGGTTATGGTAAAAAAAATACTGTAATATTCGTTCCCATGTGGTCACCTAGGATCGAAGGTAAAGAATTACCGATTTTCATTAACAACTTTGTGACAATGTTGCAGGATGGAAAAGGATTGATTCGAACCTGAGTTATTGCCGGCCGGCCGAAGTTACATAGAACAGCCTTTGCTGATAGCGGCGGACAAATTTTGTCAAAGATTAAAAAAGACGAATAATCTTGTTTTCCAAATTATGAAAACAAGAAGAACTCCCAAAGCGTTTTGGCATTTGAAAGAAACGGCTGGGGCAAAATGGAGGTCATGCCATGTGGTCATTGTATCGCAGATGGAAACACAGGGTTGTTGACACTTGCAGCATTGTATTAGGATAACTTATGTCCATGACTGAAAATACATTAATTTTTTTTCTCTGTGAACATGAGTCTTGAGGGGGGGCAAATTGAGGCAACAGATGAAGAAGAAAAAAAAAGGGTGGGATGAAAATACGATTACCCATTTCTGAATTGGATTTCCCAAATATGGCAGAGAAAATAATGAGGAAGCATTCTTTTCTTTTCTGACTAAATTCTATTAAGAGGAGAGGGTCATGCCTATCTAATTCTCAATATAAGACGAAGTGTACAGGTTTCATAGACTCACTTTTTGCTCGCCACCAGGGTCCACGTCGTTGGGAGACAAACCCCTCAGACTTAGGGTTGATATCGCTAAACCAAGATCGCCCAGAACGTGTGAAGATTTTGCCCATCCGAAACAAACAGTTAGAAGTTAGAAGTGTGAAATTGCTCCGCCTTGTAACGGAACAAGTTTCTTTTCTTGACCAAATAATTATTCTTCTAAGGAAAAACCCAACAGACGGAGTTATTGAATTATTTTATTTTTTCCATTGTTCTGCTTGAAATGACCCTTCACTTTGCAGTGGTACCAAGTTGCTGACCAGTGCCGGACAATTGCCCTCTGATCTTTAAATCACAACGTGGGAGAGCAGTGATTGCCGGGCAGGACTCTTCGACATCTTCGGCCTTCATCAGTGCAGCAACTTCTCCCGAGTAGTACCAGGTGACCAACCAAACTCAAGAACGGCCACATTGGTGATGTCACTGGATGAGGAGTAGTAGGGGTACATTTTAGTGTCACCGTGACCAGGATATCACATTTTGATGCTTGATGACTCAGGAGTACTACATTTTAGTGGAGATGGGGGTACAACTTTAGATTTTTTTTAATGGAAATCGCTCCAGACAAGGCATGGATCCACTTGATATAAGGAGCTAAAAAAAAATACTACTTGAAGGTAAAAAATTAGCCAACAATAAGTGTTAGACGGATAGACTCTGACCCAGAAAACAGAAATTCTTCCATCTCCCTTTGTCAGAAACATCGCTTATGGAATGTGAGGACTAAAGGACAAAATAAGGGAAACAAGAGTTACAAGGCTGTCGAAAGTAAACCCAAGGTCCACTTTGTACTCTCATTAAATAGTCATTTTTTAAAATTTTTATTTTATAGCAGTTACATGACAAAAGATCTATTTTCTTTTGTATGTACACACAATCTCTTTCCTAGCAATAAGCTGTGATTCGGTTGGTGAAAACAGGCACATTTAAACTCATGTAGTGATACAAGCAATTAGCGCATCACTGCACATGCGCACTCTCAGCCTTTCCTAATTTCCGGCCAAAACTTGGTTTGTGCCAAATACAATGCAGTTCGAATCGACACCAACGGGAGCAGACATAACTCGCCTCTCACTGTAACTTCGATGGGAGGCAAATTAAAAGACCTGGACTAAATTACCTTCCCATGATAATATGTGCCTGCCAAGCCAATTTGCTTGTATTCCTATGTTCCTGTTAAATAAAAATTGATTTATATTATTGTGGAGATGTTGGTATTTTATATCGAACTATGTTGACCTCTTTCTTATTCAATTTAAGTCAGATACATACAGACATGGCCGACTCAGCAGAATGGCTATCTTCCATCTCGACATTTAACATACACCAACCACTGCTTTCTTGCTTTCTTTTTATTCTTTTATATTGAATCAGTTGAGAGAGGGTGGAGCTAGTCAGAAAGAAAGACAAAATAAGTTTTAAAAGAAAGATGTTACCCACAATTTTTTTTAACTGATCTATTTTGTTACGCATGCCCCTGAGCAGCACCAGATAGCCTTGCTAGTTAATTAATAACTATTGAAGATATTAACGACTTCAAAAGTTAAAACCATTTTATTAAAACGACTGGATTCTGCATTTAGCAACCGGAAAAAGGTTGATATGTTGTAAACTAAATAAATGTGAATTTTGGATCAAAATTTGCTGATTTTCATTGCTTTTCTATTTCAGATTTTGTAATTAATCTGAATGAAATGTCCGAGCCAATTTCAATTGACTCTCAACCAACAGAAATAAATTCGAGGTAAATATGTTACCTTTTCTTTGTCTTGTTTTGAAGTTAAAAAAAAGGGGCGCGAATTATCTATGCCATTGTTGGTATTTATAAATGTTTAAAATATGTTATGATTTGTTAAAAGCATTGAGTAATACTATATAATTGAAAGTCGTATCAATGCACATTTTAAAATCAAATATAATAACTTCATATTTATTGTTATTATTATATTTTCCGATGATATTTTGACAAATCTTTTTTATCAAATAAAATTGAGGACGGTCTTGTCTTTTTTTTTTTTTTTTTTAATCTATTTTTACTAGATTTAACATGCGGCATTTAAAAGTTGAATATTTCTGTTTTTCTATCGTTTGTTGAAACATCTCAGAGATTACAAACCGGCTTTGGCAAATTGTAGAAATAATAAAGTGCTATGGTTTGTTAGCAGCATCAAGATGAATAGGATTAACATAGTTTTAGAATTTTCAAGGTGTTGTTTTAACAACAGATAAAAACCAGAAAAGTTCAACTTTCAAACTTGAAGCAGCATCAAGATGAATAGGATTAACATAGGTTTAGAATTGTCAAGGTGTTGTTTTAACAACAGATAAAAACCAGAAAAGTTCAACTTTCAAACTTGAAGCAGCATCAAGATGAATAGGATTAACATAGGTTTAGAATTGTCAAGGTGTTGTTTTAACAACAGATAAAAACCAGAAAAGTTCAACTTTCAAACTTGAAGCAGCATCAAGATGAATAGGATTAACATAGGTTTAGAATTGTCAAGGTGTTGTTTTAACAACAGATAAAAACCAGAAAAGTTCAACTTTCAAACTTGAAGCAGCATCAAGATGAATAGGATTAACATAGTTTTAGAATTGTCAAGGTGTTGTTTTAACAACAGATAAAAACCAGAAAAGTTCAACTTTCAAACTTGAAGCAGCATCAAGATGAATAGGATTAACATAGGTTTAGAATTGTCAAGGTGTTGTTTTAACAACAGATAAAAACCAGAAAAGTTCAACTTTCAAACTTGAAGCAGCATCAAGATGAATAGGATTAACATAGGTTTAGAATTTTCAAGGTGTTGTTTTAACAACAGATAAAAACCAGAAAAGTTCAACTTTCAAACTTGAAGCAGCATCAAGATGAATAGGATTAACATAGGTTTAGAATTTTCAAGGTGTTGTTTTAACAACAGATAAAAACCAGAAAAGTTCAACTTTCAAACTTGAAGCAGCATCAAGATGAATAGGATTAACATAGGTTTAGAATTTTCAAGGTGTTGTTTTAACAACAGATAAAAACCAGAAAAGTTCAACTTTCAAACTTGAAGCAGCATCAAGATGAATAGGATTAACATAGGTTTAGAATTTTCAAGGTGTTGTTTTAACAACAGATAAAAACCAGAAAAGTTCAACTTTCAAACTTGAAGCAGCATCAAGATGAATAGGATTAACATAGGTTTAGAATTTTCAAGGTGTTGTTTTAACAACAGATAAAAACCAGAAAAGTTCAACTTTCAAACTTGAAGCAGCATCAAGATGAATAGGATTAACATAGGTTTAGAATTTTCAAGGTGTTGTTTTAACAACAGACAAAAACCAGAAAAGTTCAACTTTCAAACTTGATATGGCGTGCTAAAACGGACGTGCAGTAGATGTAACATAGTATGGGGATTTCTTTGATCCCATGGATTGCTGCCGTCTTCTCCATCAACAGAAGCAGATGTTCTTCTGACACACAAGTCAGTAGATGTTGAGGGGATAGTGGTGTTTCTTTATAGCCATGGCAGTAGCCATCATCACTGTTTTATTTTAACACCAGCAACAAAGTTGTTCGCTTTCTTCTTCTCTGCTTATGATGAGAGCAGCCGACTTTCTCTCTTCCCTGTAATGATGAATAAACAACAGCATCATCATCATCATCATCATCATCGGTTTAACAGCCATTTTACATGCTGATATGTGTTGAACGGCTTTAAAAAAATTGACTTCCAGGTCTTTATATATCTCTTTCTCTCAAATCCATTTTTATTATCACTTTATCCCATGTTTTCCTTGGCCTTACCCTGTAGAATGGACCTGCTACGTTTACTGTTCTACATCCAGGGCTTTACACACTTCACTACTTTTGGAGCTGCTTCCGCCCCTGCTCCAATGCCCAAAATTGGAGCTGACTCCTCTCACGCTCCCCATTTTCCAAAAGGAGCCGCTCCTGCTCCAACTCCTATAAAAAAGGAGCGGCTCTTTTTCAGCACTCCATAATGAAAATGTACCTTCTTTCTGCTAATGTACCTTCTATTCTGCTAATGAGTGGTCGAAGGATAGGGGTGGGCATTAAAGGATCTCATTAATATGGGTTGGGATGTCACTTTAAGTGTAAGACCGTAAGATGATATTTGACAAAATCTTGCTAATATTTTGAGAATTATAGGAGAACATGTTGGACGACGTATAGGATTATACGTAAATTTTCGTTTCCTGAGGTATAAAATAGAATCCCTGAAGTACTTTAAAACAATTTTAATTTCATTACATTAACAACCTATTTTTTCAGGAAAGGAAAATTTGACCCGATATTTTTTCTATTTATTTTGGAAGGGAATTTAGAGTTGTTTTAAGTAAATAAAGTTTTACTTTTAAACATTAGTGATTATTTTCTTTTTAAAGAAAACATTTCTCTGGGAGAGGAGAGACAGCCATTAATCGTTGTATTGTTGTTTAATATTTGTTTGTTTTACGAACGTAACTATAATGTATATTATTATTTATAACAGAGAAACACGCAAGTACTTTCAAACAATTCGATATATACATTTTTTTTTCTATAATACAATTTGGGGTGAAAAAAAACCCGATGAAGTTTATTTTTTAAGGATTGAATAAAAAAAATAATTTTCATAAGTTGCCCAAAATATATCAATAAATTGTCAATCAATTCAGAGATCCATTTAATGTCTTAAAATTTCATACAAAATATCTGGCCTAGACCTTGGGAGTTTAAAAAATATTGGGTCAAATTTTCCTCCCCCGAAAAATTAACTGGAGCAAGTTTTCCTATGTCGGGCAAAAACATTTATTAAAATTAAAAATTTGAATAAAAAAGGTGAAAACGTCTATATTTGAAATCTCTAACAAAAGCAAACTGTTTACAATTTTAATATTCGATAATAGTTTTTTTAAGATAAAGAAAGATATCTAATCTACTTTCGGTTCTAAAAGAACAACAAATTAGTCAGAAAATCTAATTATTTGCTTTTTTAAATTAAAATTTAAGATATTTTCTTTAATTTAATTAAGTTTAAACATCGGTTTAATTGTAGAATAGGTGTCACTGTTGTCTTTCGCTCATTTCGCTTGGTATTCGCCCAAATTTAGGATGAAACTGATCGTTGGTCTTAATTGTATTTTAGGTCCTGAAATAAAATTCTCATTTACTTTTTAAAGTGTTGAGAATCTAACTTTAATTCCCGGTTTTCATCGCTGGCGGCCATGTGGGTTTTTATTGTTTTTTCCTTGGACTAAAGATATTTTTACTGCTTTAACATTTTATTACACACAAAAAAAAAACTTTGAATATTCTATTTACAAAAGCAAGTTTTAACGGAATTTAACGAATTTAAAAGCAAACATGAAAAGATTAAACATATTAGTCGTGAATTTAAGAATAACAAAATATGTCGCCGAAAAGACGACGGGTAAAAATGTGGCATAAAAGTTCAATTTGATATATGCTAAAAAATAAATAAGAATTTTTTGTCAGGACAAAATGTACCATTTCATCCCCAAAAATCTATTTTATCGGACATTTGGATGAATACCGAGCGAAATGGGCGAGAAAATCCAACGACCCCTATAGTATAATTGAACCTAAAATTCTTTATTTAAAAACACGAATTAAAAGAAAAATTGGCTTATTTATTCAATCAGCAATAAACATCCTTGTCATAAATCTATAAGACAACTTCAAAGACATCTATAGACTCACTGCCGCATTTGAAGACATTTGTTGCCAAATTGTCTCCTGCCTTAAGAAAACTGTCCCATCAAAAATTTAACATGTCAATGTAAAAATCTGAGAACTTCAAATGTTCTGTTTTCTTTCTTTCTCCCTTCCTCTCTCTCTCTCTCTCATATACATTTACCAGAGATATAATTTAAAAAATAACTCTGAGACTTTCTTTTCCATTTTATTGCTGAATAAAAAAACTAATGTTTAAAAGAAAAAAAAATCAAATTTTGGAGCGCGGAGCGATAAAACCACCGCTCTTTAGTCCCAAATGGAGTTACTCCCGCTCCAGCAAAAAGAAGCGTGCTCCTGGAGCACACTCCTTTTTGGAGGGCTCCGTAACGCCCTGTCTACATCCACTGACTCAAGAACTTTCATCCATTCTTTCAACATAGCCATACCAACTGAGGTCTCCTATCTTGCACACATTTCCCTATACTGTCCAGACTTAATCTTCCTCTGAAGACATCAGAACTAAGCCTGCCTTTAAGACTCACATTACACATTCATCGTATCATTCTTATATCATTTCTCTCCATGCAACACATGTCCTCAACCCTCACTGGCCACTTTCACTTGTATGTATACATCATCACATTGTGTATACATGCCTCATAGACTCTTCCCTTTGTCGACCATGGTAACACTCTTCTCGTTAGTAAGGGCAGAAATTCCCTGAACTTGTTCCATACACTCCTAACGCTTGTAATCGCACTAGTACCTGCTCTACCCTGTGCTCCAATGATGTCACCATGGTAACAAAACTTTTCGACAACCTCAATAGCTTCGCCATCCAAATATACTTTGTCCACATCTGTGTTCTCATCCATCTCCATTGTCTTACACTTCATGCATATAAACTGGTTATCCTCTCTCAACCTCCCAGTAATTCTTACACTGCACTTCTGTGTATCCAATGCTCACAAGTACCACCAAAGATTGCCCCAGACTCCCTTTCTACAAACTGAGCAGGGAGCTTTCCAACATCTTTAACTTAACAAGTCCTATGGTGGATAGGCATTTGTCCATTTCGGCCCTTACTTTGGCTAGACGGGAGGTCAGAGAGGCCTGATTCGATCAATCGGCTGGTCATGTCATGCCCTAGTATCTATAAGTAGCAATGTACATAAAAAAAATTAAATTGCTTAAAATATCTCAATAATGGCACATATAGAAAAAGCTTGATGATCTAAGAAAGAATCTTTTTAAATTTTTTAAATCTGACTAAAAATAAGAAAGTTATAACTATTTTTGTGCCTCGGACGATTGGATATTTTCCCTCTTTAAGACCATATTCGTTTCGTCACATTTTTTACACTAATTTTTCAGTAAAAATGTTATATCTTTGTTAACACACAAGATTAAGAAGTTTGCCATATAAGTGTATTTTTGTACAAGGAATCAGAATATGCCACTGAAAATCTCCAGAAATTAATGGTTTCCAAGTAATCTTCAGTAAATGCACATAAATATGCTGCTATACCTTAAAAAATACCATGTATCCATTAAAAAAAAGAAGTTAGAGAACTGTAAGTTGAATTGTAATACATTTTATGTACAAGAAACGGAAATCTAATACTAGGGCTGTTTAAAAATGAATATATTGCAAGATTTCTTTGGTATTATTGTAGATTAACACCTTCCACTAAATCGCCCCCTTGTCTCCCCAGAATATGAGATTCTACCTGAAAAACTTGGCAGAAAGAAAGAAAAGTGGGGATTAGTTTCACATATAAATTTAATGTAAAATAATCCCCCCATTTCAGGGCCATTCTAGCGTTTTAAAGCAGTTAACCATTTTTTTTCTATGGGAGATAAATCCTGTGGGTTTTTCTTGTTTTTTTTTTTGGAGGGGGGGGGGGTCCTCTTTTTTTATTTTTAGACGATTATGTGTAGTTTTAAGAGGGTCTTTGTAGGATGAGGTGGGGGGGGGGGCTTGCCACTTCGGGTTAGTGGTAGGGCTAGAGGCAATTATGTGTGAACGCCCTGAAAACTTGACAGAAAGAAAAAAAACAATTATTCTAGAATTTAGAGCGGGGGGGGGGGGGGGGTTGTGTGAATTTAATGTGAAATAGTTCACCATTTCCGGGCCATTCTAGCATTTTAGGGCATTAATAAAAAAAAATTTCTATGGGGAATAAATTCTGTGTATTTTTCTTTATGAAAATCTACTTTTTGTTGGGTTTTTTTTTTTAAACAATTATGTGTGGTTTTAATGGGCTTTTTGTAGGATGGAGACTTGCCACTCGATCTTAGGGTTAGTGATAAGGTTAAGGAAGGGGTTTTGTTTTGGATGGAGGTTGCCATTCGGACTTAGGGTTAAGGTGTGGCCATCATAATAGTAAACTAATTTACTATATTATGTAGGCCACGGTTAAGGGAGTGTTTTTAGGGAGTGGCTTGTCACTCAGATTTAAGGTTAATGGTACGACACATTCAAGAGAAGGCATTTTTAGGAGGTTTGCTTGTCACTCGAACCTAGAGTTAGTGGTAGAGTAATTATTTTTATATCAAGTTTTCAGCTTGCAAAAATATTTTTTAAATTGCATTAAAAGGCAAGAATAGCTGGGAAATGGGAGATCATTTTACGTTACATTTATATGTTAAACTGATCCCCACTCTAAATTCTAAATTATTTTTTTGTCTTTTTTCCGGTGTTTTAGGGTGTTCACACGTAATCGCCTAAAAAAGTAGAATCTTATTTTTTTATTTAATTGGCAGCAAGAAAGTAATTATTACTAGAATTCAAGTTCAGAAGTTGAGTATATTTGAAAACCAGTATTTCTTGAAGTATTTTTTATAAAAGAACCACAAACAGCATTAACCTTTTTAAGCACAAAAAGTATTTTTGTCTTTCTTTTTTTTTTTTTCCAAAGAAGTCGTAAACGAATTTTACAAAGCTAACTGTTTATAACTAGCTGCTGCTGATTGATTGCTATATCAGTAGTACTAGCAGCTATTGTTGACTTTTGCTCAAAAGGGGACAATATTTTTTGGGATAGGTAATTCAAAATTACTACTACCAAAAGACAAAACAAGATACAATTATAATTTTAATGCATAAAAAAATTAAAAAAGTGATTTTTTTTTTACTAGTTAGTGTACGAAAGGCCCCACAATGATACTTCCCAATGCCTTAATCGCATCGATCCCCAATAATAGATCAAACCCCAGTGGTTTATCACACACCACCAGAACATCGATCTGACAGAATTGCTTTCATCTGTGGAAATGGTGACCACTCTACTGCCTCCAACAGTCATGATGTCCACCTTTGCCATCTATTAAGATGCGAGTCGATGCCGATCCTGGAAGATGGTAACGAACAACCCGTGTCAATTACACACTGCATTCCATCAGCATGGATCATAACCTCCAGGAGCACTGTGTTTACATCTTGGTGGGGGGAGAAAGCTGGCGCTGATGCCTCATCCCCTGGATTGTTTCCCAAACAGTTCTGGGCCCAGTGTCCAACCATGCCGCATTGGTAGTAATGTGTTTCACGTCTTCGGCAGTCTCTCGCTATGTGACCCCTGTCGCCGCATCTGTAGCAGGTTACACCAGCGCTAGGGCAGCTCTTCGTGGGACCTGTGGCTTTACTGCGAGGTGGACGCACGGCTGTGACCACATGTTGGCTTTGGTCTCTAACTGCGGTTAACACCCTTTCTCTCGCTATTAGGTCTCCCATAGTCAGTCTCAATTTTTGGCGCCTGTGTGAGTCTGATGAAGATGGCATCAGGGAATCCCGTGACAAAAGCCAGTTTGACAAGCCTTTCCAGTCCACCGCACTTGAACCCGGCTAGTCTGACCAACCGTTTGATGTTGTTCGCATAAATATCCACCTGCTCACCAGCCCATCTAACCATGGTCAACTTATTATAAGCTGTTAACACGCTATCCGTAAATGCCTCCTTTAACCGGGCCTCTATCTGCTCTACGTCCAGTTGTCGCTCTCGTTCATCTCCAAGTAGAGGGCCAATGTATCCCCCTCCAGATATAATGGGAGCAGACTCGCCACATCATCCACCTTCTGAAGTCTCGCCACCAAGCTCAATTTCTTCAGCCATGCAACCACGTCTCCCTTGCCAGTAAATGACTTTATCTTATCACTGTGTATGCATGCCTTTGCCATAGTAAAAGCCGAAATAGCTTGAAATAAAGAGTTGATAAAGTGATGTTGAATTATTCCTTCATTCCTTGAAACTCAGAGTTGATAATGCGTCACCGGTCTTGAAATAAAGAGTTGAGTTCTTTTGTTTCCTTTCTATCGAAATGCATGTGAACGATGTGATGGTCACCACAAAATTGATTCCGTCGATAAAAAAACCCTCTTTTTATTCACCCTTCTTTGCTGCTAACCGCACCTAATTTGCATAATTCAACTCATGATGCAGATATTGTTTCCCGTAATTTAATGGGCGTGTGTTTGCGCCTGCAATAAGCCTGTCATAAAACCCATCTTTCGCATCTTCATTGTGGTACATAAACAGATATAGCTGTGAAAATTTTCTCAACAACCATCAATTTCATCAGTATGATTCACTTCAATCACCCATCTCTCATCAATAAAAATACCTACACCTGTTATCTTTTCATTTCCTATCCAATACAGCTTATATCTTGCATTCTTTCACACAATCATTCTAGTAGATGAAAGAATAAAGTGTCAAAAACATTATTGCTCAAAATCTTTGTTGCATTAAGTTAGTTTCCTGTTGCTCTCCAGAAGGGTGAACAAAGACAGAGCTTGATAAAGGGCGTCCAAACACTAAAGTCGACTCCCAAACCAAAGAGGCAGCTCATTCTCTCTTCTTTGCCACATCTCATTGCGGACTTCATGTCCATGACATCAATTCCTGCAACGTAGTCCTAATTCTAAACTTTTAACTGTTAAATGAAATTTTCTATTCTCAGCTGACGTTATTTTTTTGTTTCTTTTAAAAAAACAAACACACACCTGCATCTAAATATTGCTACATACATAAAATAGAGGAAAGATGAATAAAAGACAAAAAACAGAGGAAAGGTTAATAACAGACAGAAAGCAGAAAAAAGATGAATAAAAGACAAAACTGAGAAAATATGAATAAAAGACAAAAAACGAAGGAAATATGATTAAAAGACAAAAAAAAACCAGAAAAGATGAATAAAAACAAGAAAAACAAAAAAAAGATAAATTAAAGACAAAAAACAAAGAAACAAAAAAAGATAAATTAAAGACAAAAAACAAAGAAAATATGAATTTTCATTCATATTTTCTCCATTTTTGTTTTTAATTTATCTTCTTTTTTCTTTTTTGAGAGAAAACGAAGAAAAGGTAAATAAGACAGAAAACGGAGAAAAGATGAATAAAAGAAGGAAATGAATAAAAGATGAATAAAAGAAGGAAAACGAAAAGATATATAAAAGACAGAAAACAGAGAAAAGGTGCATAACAGACAGAAAAATTAGAAAAAATATATAAGAGAGAGAGAAAATTAAGTTTTCTTTATTTTCTGTCTCATATATTTTATCTAATTTTTGAAAGAGAGAAAAAGAAGAAAAGATGAATAAAAGACAGTAAACGAAAAAGATGAAGAGAGAAAATGAAGAACAGAAAAGATGAATAAAAGGCAAAAAACTGAGAAAAGATGAATAAAAGACAAAAAACTGAGAAAAGATGTATTAAAAACAGAAAACAGAAAACAGAAAACAGAAAGGATTAATAAAAGAGAAAACATAGTGTAGACTATGGAAGATGTCCCTTCCAACGTAGTTTACTTGCTGCCTGTAAGTTTGTTCGTTTGGACATCGAACTCTGAATTCGCAGAATTTAGCATGGCCACATAATCTTGATAAAAAATGCGTTATCGACTCACCCTCTTTCTGCCTCATGGAGTGAAATTTCTGTCGGTGAACTTCTTTGTGTAATCCTCTTACTGCAACCAGTCATATCTAACGTAAAAATTACTCCTCCATGGCAGAGTTGAGCGTTTCTGGCCCTACTAGTTCAAAGAGTAGCCTGTTTGTATCTGGATTGCGGTTGGGTCTTCCAATCCACATACCTCCTTGTATCGGGGCCCATGTATCCAAAAACAATGCCCATTCTCCGTCCATGGTATCCAATCCTATTAAGGGTCGTTCTGGTCTTTTAACCCACAACGTATTAGACTGACCGCGAAGCATTTCTTTTTGGAGCTCGACATTTTCTTTTTGCAGCTCGATAAGTTGTTTCATCAATAGTACACTTTCATGCTCCATGGTGGCTGGTGCCAAGTAAGTTCAATGTCCGACGTAGTGCTTGAAAAAAAAAAGAATTCCACGTTTACAGTATTTACAATCCTGTTCATAGTGCCATGTGGAGTATGGAAGATGTTCCTTCCAACGGCCGTCACTGTTTAAAACTAAAAAGCAAGATGGTCACTTCCACAGATTGCTATATATAATAATAAAGGGGAGATAACTCCCGTTTACTTTTTCAACACAGGAGTAGATAACTCCTTCACATAGAAAAGATGAATAAAAGAGAGAAAGCGGAGAAAAGCTGAAAAAAACATACAAAACTGAAAAAGCTGATTAAAAGATAGAAAACAAAGAAAAGTTAAATGAAAGACAGAAAACAAAGAAAAGATTAATAACTGAGAAACAGAAAAAAGATGAATAAAAGAGAGAACTCTGAGAAAAGATGTATATAAAATAGAAAACGGAGAAAAGATGAGATAAAGAGATAAATTGGAGATGAGATGAATAAAAGAGAAAAAACAGAAAAGGTTAATAAAAAATCTGAAAAAGGAGAAAAGACAGTAAACGAAAAAGATGAAGAGAGAAAATGAAGAACAAAAAAGATTAATAAAAGACAGAAAACTGAGAAAAGATGTAGAAAAAACAGAAAAGGTTAATAAAAACACTGAAAAAGGAGAAAAGATGAATAAAAGGTAAAACTGAAAATATGTATAAAAATGTGAAAAGATGAATAAAAGACACAAAACGGAGAAAAGATGTATAAAAGATGGAAAATTAAGAAAAGATGTATAAAAGACAGAAAACTGAGTAAAGATGTAGAAAAGACAGAAAATGGAGAAAAGATGAATAAAAGACAGAAAATGGCGATTAGATAATGAGATTTATATCATCAGAAAATATGCTATTAACTATTAACATTTGATATATTGCAATTTATTTTAAAATCTGCATTTTAGTTTTAAAAGAAAGTCTTTTACGAGATGAAGCTAAAACTGCAATGAAGAAATGTCCTGATTTTGAAGATTATCTTAATTTGCCTGTTTCTTTTCTTTTTTCTTTTTCTTTTTCTTTTCTTTTTTCTTTTTCTTTTTCTTTACTTTTTTCTTTTTTTTTTTCAAGAATTGCTGTTGTTCTCCATCAGCCTGAACATCTGTGTTCTAATAGCGGCCATTTGATGGGGGAACCTGCGATGAAAGTACGACACTTGAAATTACTAGGTTATAAAGTAGTTGAGGTAAGTTTGTTTTTTTTATTTGACACTTTCATGTTCTGGGTGCTGCCATCCTGCTTGTCTCTGTATGACATAACAAAACCCTCGCTCTTTTGACATTTGTGTGTTGTGTGATTCTTATTTTTGATGGTTAGTGCAGCCAGATGTGAAAATAGTAAATATTTTGTGTTGTCATAGTAAACAAATGGCAACACCCGATTATGTTGTAATAAGTGAAAAATTAAAATAAGATACCTTCTTTTTTCATGGTGGTAATATTGTAAAAAATACTTGATTATGGGTGTCAGTCACGTTGTTTATCTCTGTATTAGACTACAGTGGCATAAGAAATGGCCACTATTTTGACGTTTGGTTGCTTTCTGAATCTACTTTTTCAAAGTTTCTCTAAAAAAATTTAAATTGTAAACTTTTATATAATTTCAAAATAATTGAGAAATGGCCATAAGTTATTTTTTATGATCATTTACTCAATTTCCATATTAGAGATGCTAGGAACAACGCACACCTAAAATTGAAAAGTGTTTATATAAAATAATGTGGCTGACATGTATTAGTGTTTCGGCAAATTTATTTACAAACATTTTTCTATAAATAGAATTTAATTACTGTTCATCTCCAGATACAATTTATCTTGTCACACACAGTCTTCATGGGGACCACAGTGTCAAGCACGTGACAATGATAAAAAAAATATAAATGTGTCCGGAAGTGGCTCATGGTCCCTAGGGCCCAGTATTAATAACAGAATACAGGGGGAGGGGATTCTCCAGTTCAATACATCACATAGAAATAAGGAATAACAATGGGTTAAATAGAAGAAATTACTGGGCCACGCAGTCAAAAAAGGGGCATGAGCGAATTTCCTTTCTTCATCCCTGTCTGCGTCTTCAATTTCTTCTTCCTTTTCCATCGACTGACAGCAACTAACTGATCGATTCGCCAACTCCCTTGTTGAAAGAGTCACCGTGCAAAAGGTGACATGCACTTTGATTTGAGATCATGGCAATACATAAGTGTTAAAAGAGGGAAAGAGAGATCGGTTGACAAGAAATAGCAACTTCCTCTTGAATAAGGGTTTAGGATAGGGGAGGTCGGACGACAAGAAATAACATTCAACTTCCCTTAGGTGACTGTCTGGGTTCAAAGGGAAAAAAGAAAGGGAAAAAATGCTGAAATAGATTTTGCTCGTTTGGGTTATGTTTATGAACTACATTTTGTTTCTCTTATAATTTTAATTCAACTATTTTTTCTTCCTTGACAATATTAAAAAAGTATTTTTATGGAAGTCGCTTCAAACAAGGCATGATACCACTTGATGTAAGGAGCTAAATAGAAGGAAAGATGATTTAGTTGCATAATAATAAAAAGGGAGACTGAAGGTAGAATCGCTTCAAAACACGGTAATCTTCAAAGACAAAACAATCAAACCTGAAGTCAAAACTTTATATGGCAGAAATACCTCAAGGGGCACATATCAATATGCAACATGGCACTTAAGAATACCCCAACATTAACCGAGTGCTGATGGAGAAGCCTCTCAAGGAGCACCCCCTGAGTTCGGTCTATTGTACTATCACCCAGAAATTGCTGACCAGAAAAGCACTATGACCTCGCCCTCTACCAAGGATACTTAACTACCAAAAGAAACCTGAAAGAGACCCCACAACCAGCGTTCAACTGCCAAACAGGCTAGTTAAAAGGTAAGACCATCAAGAGTTTAATAGAGAAGGAAGGGGTTACAAAGCTAGCTGACAAAAAATCTACCCCTAAATGTAGAGAGCACATGAATATTTGTGGAACGATGGTCCACAAGTGAATAAGGAAACATCAGAGCCACAAATTGTTTTGGGAGAAATGGCAATATATATATATATATATATATATATATATATATATGCAAAATATGCATAATTGACATGTATAAACAGAGCTAAATACAGTATTTGGGTGACAGAAATATAACTGGCTCTTGAAAAGTCATTTATCTAATTCTTTTGTATATACGAAAGTTGAGTGCATGTAGAAAGCAAATATGTGCAAATATAAGTGTGCATATTACCAAAAATGTATGTACAAAAATTGTACATATAATGTTTTATTAAAGTGATAAAGCAGAAATATAATTGCTCATAAAAGGTGTGCTTAATGAAAGATAAAAGGAAATAGTATCGAGTTTACCAAGCCTGTGATCGTCCCAAGTGGAGACAAAAATCCATTATTGTGGACCCCGCCGTAACTCGGGATTAACACATGAGAAAAAGACAAGTATAGAGTTTACCGGTCGGGTTTTCTTGTCCAGGAGATTGATAAAAGGCATCTTGCTTCTTTGATGTTTTGTTCCAAACTAGAATCCCTCCTTCAAATCTCAAGGGAGGGGGAAAATGATCATGTGACCATACATAATCCTTCATCTGTGAATTATATTGCTAGAGGGTGAAATTCTTGGTTGTAAGGAATAAGAAGAATTTTCCAGACCCTTGACTTGACCTAATTAGCTAGTGGTTATTAGCATTGACTGACAGG
Source organism: Sepiola atlantica (assembly GCA_963556195.1). Classification (NCBI taxonomy): domain Eukaryota; kingdom Metazoa; phylum Mollusca; class Cephalopoda; order Sepiida; family Sepiolidae; genus Sepiola; species Sepiola atlantica. Next base: position 38,528,912 of record OY744547.1, on the reverse strand, counting down.
GAATTTTAGAGTCATTGATTCTAGAATTTTCCAAATTCTTTTATTTGACTCGTATGGCACCTTCTTTAACAGTACTAACCTTCAAATGGCACGTGTCAAAATTTGAGCTGAATCGGATTATTAGTTTGCAAATTAGTTATTTAAGTGAAGCTACTCTTGCAAATTTTTTAAAAAATGGAAAAATCTGAATCTCGGGTATTGATAAAGCATTGCTTTCTGATGGGTGAAAATACCGTTCAAGCAAAGCGATGGCTTCATAAGTGTTATTCAGACTCTGCTCCATCAGAAACAACGGTTAAGAGGTGGTATGCTGACTCTAAACGTTGGCGTATGGACACAAATGATGCTGAATGCTCAGGTCGCCTAAATTTGGCAGTTGTCCCAGAAGATATTAAAAAATCTACAAACTCGTTGCATGAAATAGAGGAGTTAAAGATATCAGAAGACGAAAGTGTATTTACCATTTTTCATGTCAAGGAGAAAGCTGTGTTTAAAGTTGGTGCTGCATTTGTTTACAGTTGATCAAAAGCAAGAACGTATCCATAAATTAATAAGAAAAAAGTTTCCCTTTCACCAAGACAATGCACCGTGTCACAAGTCGATCGCAACAATGGCAAAACTACATGAATTGCACTTCGAATTGCTTTCACACGCACCCTATTCTCCAGATCTGCCACTCAGCAACTACTGGGTGTTTGCTGACCTCAAAAGAATGCTCCAGAGAAAGAAGTTTGACTCCAATGAAAAAATGATATCGGAAATTGAGGCTCAAGACAAATTATTCTACAAAAAAGGCATCGAATTGTTAGAGAAGCGTTGGAATCGGTGTATTACCCTAGGAGTAGACTATATTGATGAATAAAATCAAATTTTGCCACCGGGATTTATATGTGATAGTTGCACTTTCATTCTCATGAGTCTGCACAGAAGAAAGACTGAAAAAGAATATAGAAAATATTTATAAACTAGCAGGAAGATCTGGCGATGCCCGGGATTGAATGAGGGACCTTATCTTCTTTTGCATCTAACCCATAAAACATTACTTTTTTTTTTACATCTTATAATATTCAATATTTAGGACTGAACATTGATTAAGTGGGAAGGAGTTTAAGTAAATGTTGGTAGATTTTTAGTCTTTAACTTCCTCTGAGCACACTTGGCATTTCCTAAGAATCCATGAGGACTCCTGTGGACACTTGCTCCAGACCCTGAACCCATTGTTATCGTTTCTATTATTTTTTTTATTTCTATAATTTTCAAGTTACAAATGAAGTAAAATATATTTCCTTTTTTTTCTTTAATCAAAATGAAATATACATATTTAAGTAATTTGGGTAAATGGAAGATGGAACGTTGAAGAGTGAATGTTACCGAGACCAAAATGATGATCAGTGGTTGTATAATTGGAAAGTCTTCAGAAAAAGGAAAGTTTCCCTGCTCAGTTTGTAGGAAAGGAGTTGGGTGCAATTCAATTTTTTGTGGTACTTGTAAGCATTGGGTACACAAGAAGTGCAGTGTAGGTTGAAATAGGATAACCAGTTTGTGTGCAAGTGTAAGACAATGGAGACGGATGAGAAGTCAGATGTAGAGAAAATATGTGTGGATGGCGAAACTATTGAGGTTGTTCAGAAGTTTTCTTACCTTGGTGATACCATTGGAATACAAGGTGGTAGGTGCTAATGTGATAGCAAAAGTTAGCAGTGGACGGAGTAAGTTCAAGGTAAACCATTACTAACCAGCAGAGGGTTACCATTGTCGACCAAGGGAAGAGTCTATCAGGCATGTGTATGCAGTGTGATGATGTATGGAAGTGAAACATGGCCAGTGAGGATTGAAGACATGTGTTACATGGAGAGAAATGATATGAGAATGAAACAATGAATGTGTATTATGAGTCTTAGACAAGCTTAGATCTGATGAGCTCAGAGGAAGATTAAATTGTGACAATATAGGAAGATGTGTGCATCTTTGATGGTATGGCTACGTTGAAAGAAAGGATGAGAATTCTTGGGTTAGTAGATGTAGAACAGTTAAGGTAGCAGGTTCAGTTCACAGGGGAAGGCTAAGGAAAACATGGAAGGAAGAGACCTGACCATAGATAGGTTAGTTTGGAAGTCAATTTTTAAAAACCGTCCAATGCATGCCAACATATAAAATGGGTGTGAAACCAAATATGCTGATGATGTGGGTAATGTATCTAGTTATATCTCTAAAACTCTAGGAGGAGCTTGTGAACAAAAACACAGACTCTACAATTTATATAAGACGAAAATGGTTTTATGTTATTCAGCCAATAAACTTGAAATTTTCTACTCCCACCTATGCAAAATTGTCATGGGGAGGGCAGTGGGTCTTAAAAATGATCTCCAAGAGAGCAGGACCTCCCTCCACTCCACCTGAATAATCCTGTATTACACAAAATTATATTGATTCTCAAAATGTAAGCCAATTTCTTTTATCATTTTCAGATGCCAATTCACAAAATTAAACCTCCAGCCCATAACTACAGTTGTGTATCTCTATAATCACACTTTTTACCATATCAATATTTTTTTGGTTTCTTTCAAATATTTCTGAGTTTGGTCTCTTGAAGTTTTGCGTTCTTATGAAGCCGTCCTGAGACGCTCATTCCTGTCCATCATAAACACAAATGATGTGTGATTGTAAAAATAAAATGGGAAAGAAATACATATTTATTTTTCTTGCTGCTTGTCACGTGATTGCTCATTATAGAGAAACCAAAACACCAAAGAAGATTTTAAAAATAATATTGGTGAATTCAAATCAATGACCAAAAATATTAATGTGGAGCTGCAGTCATGTGTTGTGATCAGTTCCTTTTAAATATTTATTACTGTTAAATATATGCAAGTATATTATAAGGTATACTAAAAAATAAATCAAACAAAAAAGAGAGTCACTCTAGTTTAACATATATGTGGGTATGTAAATACTTCATGAGCTGACCCCCTCTCCTGTCTTGCATAGTTCCTGGTCATTCTTGATGCCAAGACTCCTTAAATGACAGGATGATGTCTTACCTCTTGGGAAGAAGGCCATCTTTAGCCTTTGTTTGAGCGTGATGGTGTCACGATAAAAACACTGGTTTCTGGTTAGCCATGTAACCAGTTATGGGGTAGACTTTTTTGTCAGTCAGCCTAGTAACCCCTTCCTTTCCTATTGGGCTCTTGAAGGGCTTATTTTTTTAGCTAACCTGCTTGGAGTCCAGAGGATTGAATGCTGGTGGTTGGGTCTCTTTCAGGCTTGGTTTGTCTTTAAATGATTCTACCTTTTCCTCCCTTTTTATTATTATGCTTTCTACAAATCCACACAACAAACCTTACTATTTCCTATAGTAACATCAGAGGTCTCAGGTCAAAGTTTCCTGATGTTCAATCCTGTCTCTTGGGCAAATCTCCTCACATTCTTGCTCTTTGTGAAACTAATCTGGATGCTTTGATTGATAGCAATGATCTACATGTAGATGGTTACTTGCCTCTTGTCCGCTTAGACTCTTCCACGCATTTACATGGTCTTGCGCTTTTTCTTAGCAAGGATCTCTCCATTGTACGTGTCCCCAGCTTTGAATCTCATGGGTGTCCTGTCTGAGGTCTTTGTTACACTCCACTTCCTACTTGTTCTTTTTGTACTGTTCCCCTTCTGACAATGACTGCTCTGTTATTGATGCTATATCCAGCAGTATTGATGATGATGCATTGCAAATTCATCAATCAAGCTCTATCTTTGTTTTTAGTGACTTCAATGCTCATCATTTTGACTGGTTCCCTCACTCTAACCGCACAGATCTAGCGGGTGAAATCTGTCTCTACTTTTCTCCGTCTCATGACTTGTTCCAAATTTTCACCTTCCCAACAACTTTTCCTGATGATATTCATCAACCATCCTTACTTGATCTTTTTCTCACTTCTGTTTCTGACTCATTTGGGTTCTTCTGATCATACTGGTGCTGTTGTTGAGGTTAATTTTTCGGTTAAGTCTTCTATCGATCGTCCCTTCCATAGGAAAAGATTCAACTACAGGAAGGCTGATTGGGATGGGCTTCACAGCTTCGTATGTGATGTTCCATGGCGTTCTATCTTTGGTATGTCTCCGAATTATGCTGCTAGGGACTGGCTTCTTGTTGGAATTAACACCTTCATTCCTCATCGTAAGTTTCAAACCAAACATCATTCTCCTCCATGGTTTTCATCTGTTTGTGCTTCTACCATTTTCTATCATAACCATTACTTTAATCAGTATCGTCAGGATTGTTCTGAGAAGAGCTAGCAATGCCTGCAAGAGAGCGATCTCTGAGGCTAAGTCTAGCTACTCTCAAAGGATTTGTGACTCTATCTCATCTCAAAGGGTTGGCTCTCGTGATTTTTGGAGAATCTACAATAGTATTATTAATAGTGGCAAGTCTGCTATTCCTCCTCTTTTTAATGGTTATTTCATCTTCTAAGGATAAGGCTGATCTCTTTGCTCGTCTTTTTGCTGACAATTCTTCTCTTGATGATTCTGGTGCTGTTCTTCCTGATTTTCCTTTGAAAACTGATCAGTCTCTTGATTATGTTATTATCATTCCAAAGATGGTTGCTAGGGTTCTTTCTGATCTTGACCAGTTTAGACTTCCGATCCTGATTCAATTCCCATTGTTGTTCTCAAGCGTTGTGCTCCTGAACTTTCTTCTATCCTCTCTAAATTATTCAATCTCTGTTTGTCTAAGTCCTGTTTCCCTTGTTGGAAGGAGGCTTCTGTTGTACCTATTTTAAAAAATGCTGGCGATTGGTTTGACCCAACTAAGTATCGTCAGGTTAGTCTCCTCTCCGTTATTAGCAAAGTTTTTGAAGAGCCATTGCGCTTGACATTTCAAAGGCGTTTGACAGAGTGTGGCATTCTGATCTCCTACATAAACTTTATTGGTGGTGAGGTTCTTGACATTATTAGATCTTTTCTTTCTGATCGAAGCTTGCTAGTAACTTTGGACTGTGTCTCTTCATTCTCTTTTCCTATTAATGCTGGTGTTCCTCAGGGCTCTATTCTAGGCCCAACACTGTTTCTTCTCTATAAAAATGATCTTCCAGAGAATATTGTTCAGAAAATGAACATCTATGCTGATGATACCACTCTCTATTCTTGTGTTGCTTCTCACCCATCTCCCTTGGATCAGTTGAAATATGCAGCTGATCTAGAAGTTGACCTAGGTTCAGTTGTAGATTGGGGTACGAAATGGCTTGTTTCATTTAATCCAGTTAAGACTCAGTCGTGTTTTTCAATCGTAGGCGTGTCCCTTTTCTTCCTGAGATTCTCATGGATGGCTCTGCTCTTGAGGAGAAATCGACTCTGAAACATCTTGGTCTTTCTCTCTCATCAAATCTTTCTTGGGGTTCATACATTAGATCCGTTGCTCTTTCTGTTTCTCGTAAAGTCGGTTCTCTCTATTGTTCCAAACACTTTCTTACACCTGAGCCTATTCTCTATCTCTACAAATCTAGTATCAGACCATGTATGGAGTACTGTTGTCATATTTGGGCTGGTGAATCTCTGTCCCATTTGAGGGTTCTTGATGAGATACAGAAACGTGTTTGATTGGGCTTACCCTTTCTTCTTCTCTGCACCCTCTCTCTCACAGACATGATGTTGCTAGTCTCAGTCTTTTCTATAAATACTATTATGGCATGTGTTCTTCAGAATTATGTGATCTATTCCCCGCTTCTTTTGTTCCAGCTTGTTTGACTCGTTGGTCTAGTGGTCTTCATCAATTCGCTGTTTTGATACCTCATTGCAATACAGCTTCCTATTTCAGTAGCTTCTTTCCAAGAACTCTGGGCTTGTGGAACTCTTTTCCTGTTGACTGTTTTCCTCCTACCTATAACATTGTTCTTTTCAAGACTACGGCCAATAGGTATCTTGTGTCTTTGCCATAATCAGCGATGATCGACCATTTCAAAATAACCAAAATCTATTTTTCTTCTCTCTTTCTATTTCTAGGTGCAGTGTGTTTTGCTTAATGTTTCCACAAGTCAACAAATGAAATATCTTAATTCTTTACTAGAAAAATATGTTTCAAAGGATAGCTTGTCATTTGACAAAATAACCTAACTTTGAAGAATGAGAAAAGCCGTTTCTCCAATCCTTGCTGAACTCCTGTGGAACAAGATGAACCAAAAGAGAAACAAGAACAATCCTAATCAAAGGGAGGCAACTAAAAGGAAGCAACTCTTAACAAAGAAGTGAATTCCAATTTTATTCTAATTCAAGGCTCAGAATGAAATAATTTTGTTTTTATTTATAAATCAACTTACCTGGTAATAAATCATCTCATTTAACTAAAAGTTAGCATATATTTGTTTTTATATTCTTGTCTCAAATGTAGTCATATATATCAATAATATGAAAAATCTGATTCTTAGAATCAGAACAGAAGTGAATCAGGACAGCAGATCTTGTACAAATGGCTCAAGCCCCTTTTAATTATTATTTTTATAAAAGATATTGATCTTTTATAAAAATAATAATTAAAAGGGGCTTGTTGTAGTTTTACATGATAGACCCGATCCTCAGAAGTGTATTATGCATAGAAAATTCTGGAATTTCAAGTGTATAGGACATTCCATCCCATATTATCCAGCCCTAACACCACTATCCTCAAAAGTTTTTCTTATGGACACCGCATAAAATTTGGCTTAAAACTAAGATAAATCTGCAATTTCAGCTCTATTGAAGAAGGGGAACCCAATTTTTTAGAGAGATGAAATTCGTTCAGAAATAAGGAATTTCGGCATCTTGACCCCCTATTTTGGACCCAATATTTCTGACTATCAATTAGTGGGTAAATTGTTTGCTGGGCTTGAAAGACTATCATAGTACATCTCACGTTTTTCTTATTTTAATGGCTAAATTTTGCAAAAATGTCCAAATTCTAGGATAAATATCGCCAGAATACCACAGATGTTTTAGGAATTTTATAATAGTTTTATCCTACGTCATTTCAAAAATCAAAAAGATATTTTTTTATAAAGCATCACAGTTATCAATTTTCAGGCTCTGGGCTTTTGGCCCGAACGGTCTTTTAAAAAGTGCCGCGACGACACACAAATGGGTTAAAACCATGATTTTTGGATTCCTCACCCTTGAAAATTTTGTTAGGTAAATGAATAGTTTTTAGCTTCAATAATCAAAATTTTCTAAAACGGCCAAATTTTTTTATTTCTGAATAAATTTTGTCTGTCTGAAAAATTGGGTTCCCCTTCTCCAATCGAGCTGAAATTGCAGATTTATCTGAGTTTTGAACCAAATTTTATGGGGTGTCTATGAAAAAATATTTTGAGGGTAGTGGTGTCAGAACTGAATGATATGGAATGGAATATCCTGTATACAGAGGTATATTACCATTCTGAGGATCGGGTCTACCTACCATGAGAATGCAATAAAGTGTTAAGATAAGCCCATTTTTATTATTGATATAAATTTCTGTAAATATAACAGATTATAAGTTTGTCTTTTTTCTCTTTTTTTTTTTTTTTTTTTCAGATCTTCCTTTTCTGTGCTCTTATTCTGATGTTAGAGAAAAAAATCAAATTGCAGAAATTTATAGAATTCAAATTTAAAGAAAACTTTGAAATTCAATAGTAATTTTGAAGTCTTTAAACTGATGGAAAATCAAACACATGGTGTTCTTGTGCTCCTAAACCAAGGAAATGCAATAATTTTCGAATAATTCTTCCCATAATCCACCTCATTTTCGGAAATATGATACTAAAAGTTTAATTTATTTTATGCTTATTTAAAAACCGACTGACAAAAGGAAATTCTTTTCTATTGCAGACAAACGAAGGAAGTTTTTTTTACAAAATTAAATTAGTTAGAAATTTTTTATACAAATTGTCTTCTTTACTTAAAAACTAACTAATAATAATAATAATATGTGAACAAAAAAAATTGCTTTTCACACATGTACAAAACAAAAACCCATTTGAAAAGTCAAAATACTGCAAAGCGTTTCAGAATAAAAATTTTATTTAACAAAGTTGATGACATTAACACATGCAAGGCTAACTGACGAATATTTCACACCAAGTTATAATAACCAGGGAAACAAAAAAAAAGCTTTTCAATCACACACACGCAAATGAATACACATTTGATGAAATATACGACTTAACAGCATTTGAAACTTGGAAAACAAAAGAAATATTGCTTTTCAATTGCATGCAAACAAATACACATTATTTGGTACATTCAAAAACTAAATAGTTTCACTTCCTTTTCTTAGCAAATACATAACTGAAGTTTAGTATTGAATAGTACTATTTTGGTTGTTTTCATTACGTCTGATTTTGAAAACCTTTTTAAAACGGTAAACTGAGAAACAAACCAGAAGTGACTATTAGCTTATCAAAAATAACTAGATTAAACATAAACAAACCAGAAGTGACCACAACAGAAGAGATTTAACATATTTTGTATGAACAAAGTTTCAACTGCCTGCTGTCAAAAAAACACACGATCGTCTAATGCTTAAAATAAATAATTATTTTAAGCATTAGACGATCGTGTGTTTTTTTTTTGGGGGGGGGGGTTCAGATTTTTTTACATTTTGTTTTCAAATAAAATCCTACCAATAAGACACAAGTGCAAGTGAGATAAATCTATTTTCTTGTTATGTCAATGTTGAATTTTTACACAAAAATAGACTATTATTAGTCTCTATTGGATTAAAAAAATAAAATATGTCAAACTTAAAACACATTTTCCTAAATGTTATTTAAAAAATACATGTTCTTACATGTATTGACCATATTTAAATCTATTTCTATCTGGCCAATATAACTGCATCCTGGCAATACCGGATGGTTTTAAAATTTTAAAAATCATGAAAGTAGTGGACAAAAAAAATAGTTATATAAGGTCCAGGGCTGGGAGCAGGAGTTTCTTGGGTTACTCACTTTTCCCTGGACAATGGACTATCAGTTCTGAGCACCAGGATAAGTCTTCAGTTAATAGTAAAAAAGAAAATAGAGACAAATATCTGTTTCAGGAATCTTGGGCATTTTCCAACATATAAACAACAGATTGGGCCTATCTTAATGATTAAAGGGATTTGACAACCAAACCATTGTGGGGAGAGGATAAAACAGATTATATTTGGAAAAGAACGGACCACCCAAAAGTTCAGTTAAGCAATAAAATCAAGAAATCAAACCGGGATATTAAAAAAAAATAGGGCAATAACTCCTTCAATGTACGCCTGTATGCCTGAGTTATTTCCTCTCTTTCAAAAGAGTTAGAAATGTGTTGACCTTTATCCTTGTCTAAATTCTTAAGTGATAAATTATGGGCATATATCGTGAGGGACAGATTTATATACAGATGTGTTATCAATTTATCTGGGTGAGGAGGAGTTTAACTGCCCAAGTGAAGCTGGTATCTATCAGGGGATTCCCTCAGGAAAACTTTGGGTAAGGAAGTATAGAAAGTACAAGGGTATTGGTTTCTGGGTATGTTTACAGCAAATAGATGGGTCAATGGGAGCTGACATTTAGGTGCTTAGAAGTGTAAAACAATTATAATAATTGTTTTACACTTCTACAGATCTAGAATGGTGAAGTCATGGATATAAATTGTGGGTAGGGAACATAAAGGGTGTTGATTCAGGAAAGAAAAGCCGGTATGAAATTAAATCAGAAAGTTGGAAGGATTAGGTCATTCAATTAGGTTGTAGCAGCCATCATGCGGGTCCACGGGGTAAGGGTGTTTAATTTTTGTTTTAACGCATAAATTACTTCATTTGATCGTTGATATTATTGATAAATACATCTATACAAATTCACTCTCAAATTAAGGAATTTATGCTTAAAAAGAAATGCAGTTGTATTTTTCTAAATTAAAACAAAAAAAACAGTTTTCAAATTCCTTGCCAGCATTCTTCTGGATAAGTCACCAAAATGATCATCTTCATGGAACTTCTGTTTTTTTTTTCTTTCATTTTGATCAATCTTTCTTTATATTGACTTTTGTTGGTCCATTTTGTCTTGTGACCGGACAACATTAACACATGTTTTCTGATATCTCTTCCCCCCCCTACCTCCATCCATCCCTCTCTCCTTCTCTCTCTCTCTCCATTCATCCCCCTTTCCCTCCATCCATCCCCTCTCCCTCCATCAATCCTCCTCTCCCTCTTTCTCCATCCATCCATCCACCCCACCTCTCTCTCTCCATCTCTCTCCATCCATCTACCCTCTCTCTCAATCCATCCCCCCCTCTCTCTCTATCCATCCCCTCTCTCTCCATCCATCCCCCTCTGTTTCACACTTCATCCCTCCATCTCCTTACATATTTCTCTCTCCATCCCTCCATCTCTTTCTCCTGCCGGCACTAGGGGTTAATAGCACCTTTTTTCCTCATCAATAATAATAGAGGTAGGCCTCATTAAGCAACTTTGTAAACACACCAATGTGCTACTTGTTTTAATCATAGAATTAATCCAATTTTAACGCAATTCAATAAATAATATATTTTACTAGCAGGGGGACATGGAAGAGTTTAAGAAAGACAAAACTGTAATGAGGTGAAGTAAAAAAGAAATTTGTTTTTAACAGTCGTTGCAATATGAGTTTAAATAATTGTTAGTCAATCTTTGCCCTCGTGAAAACCGAAAGCAACGCTAAGTAGGTGCAAAACCATAAAGAGATAAAGTAAGAAAGAAATTGTTTTAACAGACTTTGCAATATAATAAACAAATAATTTATCAGTTTCTTCCCTTTTTATCTAAAATGTAACTATCATACAATTGCCAGCGTGTTAAAAAATTTTAATTTTTGAATTAAAATCTTTTAACGCAATGATTTTATTGTTTTACCGGTTTTATGAATAAATTTATAATAGGAATTTTTTTTTTCAAATATTGTATCAGTTGTAAAAAAGTAAATATTCGTTTATTCTCCTTTCTCCAAAAGAAAACTGTATGGATTACAAATGTCATCGTATTTTAATGGATTTTTTAAAAACATATTTTTGTTGTAAACCAGTTTCTGTTTTTATTTGTTCAATTATTTTGTGAATAAATTAAAAATAATAAACTAAAATAGAAAATAATAAACTTACCATTGAAAAAAAAAACAATCTTCAGGATTAATAAGTCCGTGTGGTGAATGACACTAAACTTGACGACAGCCGCTTGTATCATTTCATTAAAACATTTTAATTAATTGTACGAAATCAAATTATTTTATCTACTATTATAATATACAACTAATTTTAATAAATTTATTTTCAACAAATTGAACATGTAGAATTTTATTTTTATTAATTTTGTAAGCTGCTGCTGCTGCTCTTTAGGTCATTATTAAAACATTCTTCCATTCTACAATCTTCCTAGCTGGAATAAGTATTTTTTAAAGAACTGAATCGAAATACATTTTCTCTTGTCAAGAACCTAATGCAATGATAAAAACAAAAATCGGCTAGTCAAAATCAAATATTTGTCAGTTTCAAAGCTATCGATGACAAGTAAAGAAATAGACTGGCTTTACTTTATTATATAGAAGATAAGGAATAGAAGTTTTCAAAAGAGTGAAAGTTTGACAGCATTTGGACCAGATTAACCCACATGCACATTGATATATTCAGTAGCCCATTACGTCTACAGTGGCGGCCTGCCTTGTTTGGGGTGAACTACGTTAAAAAAAAAATTTTTTAAATATATATGCGTGTGTGTGTGTGTGTGTGTGTGTGTGTGTGTGTGTGTGTGTGTCAGGTTATGTTGAAAAGAAATCAATAAAGTGCTCGATTGCAAAAATAGTGAGAACTAAATTCAAATAATACAAATAATTTATTTAAAAAGTTGTGCGTTACATGTTTCAGAGTCATGCCGTGGTTTCATCCAGATGGACTGGCTTTTTAAGTTTTTAAAGGGCGTCTGTTGCCCATAAGGAATCATCTTCAAAAAGGACGCTTCAGCAAAGCACCAGCTAACGGTCAATCCAAACGCCATTTCCCTCTGTTGTTTACATTTCGAGACATTGATGATTCCTTATGGGCGATGGACGTTTTTTAGAAATGTGGGGAGCCAGTCCATCTAGATGAAGCCGCGGTGCGGCTCTGAAGTGTGTAACGTGTAGTTTTTTTAATAAATTATTTACATAGTGGATGTGTGTATATATATTTTTGATATGTTAAAGATAAAAGCAACTCTAATTTGTTCCAACAACATATTAAGTAAGAAGGGTAAACAAATAAAACTAAGGTGGCCTCCAGAGTGCTGCTGAAACCATCCCTTTTAGGATCTTGACCAATTTGAAGGTGGGGTATTCCTCTTCATTTTTCTTTAAGCTCCTATTCTAATCATACAATACTCCCCCCCCCCCCTTTAGCTCAAGCTATCCTCAGTTCAACTCTCTTAATTCTTTGTCAAACAAAAGTTATCCTCCTTCCTTTTTTTTTTTTAACTTCATATGATAGCATTACACGGGAGTTTTAAACATGTTGTCTGCCTGATAGCAAAAATAAAGTTTAGGAAACACCGACATCAGAAAAGAAAGTTAAAAGAATGTATTCCAAAAAAATTTATCTTAAACTAACCCTTTTTTTTTTAAAACAATTTTCGTCCACTTCATTTTAAAATATCAACCGGAAACAACATTTTAAAAAGAATATTAAAAATGTGTAAATTCGAAACCGGTTAGGGTTGATGGATTTTTTAAAAATTTGTTATTTATCTTATTGAGATAGAAAAATAGAACTTGAGAATTTAAAAATGTTTTGAATAAAAAGAAATTTCATTTTAAATACAAGAAAGAAACAAAAAACATTATGCACACCATTTTTTATTGATGCAAATGATTACATATATTTTTCATATAAACTTAACCGTCAACACACACGCACACACACACACACACACACACACACACACATATATATATATATATATATATATATATATATATATATAGAGAGAGAGAGATGAAAGTCCTTCTGTTTAGATTGCTAGTTTCTTTCAGAGGGAAATGGGAAACTATACATTATTTGTTTAAACATAATGTATGATGGGAGCTGTGACGAATGGAGCTATGCACTTAGAGTGCTAATCCAGTTTTTGTGTTTTTGTCCCTAAATCCAATTTTCATATCTAGCCATATAAAGAATTGAGAAAAATATAAATTGAAGAAATACTGTTTCTGAATATTCATAGAAATGTTGGTTTAATGTGTTAGTAGCAAGACGATTCATAATACAGGCCTGGCAAACATGCGCCTGGGGTCTATGACTGGGGGTGGATATGTGAAGACCAAAATTAATACTAAATAATAATTACAGAGAAAAGTTTTAGTTAGAAATTTCTTAGTAATTATCAACTATACATATTAGGAAGTAGCTTACAATAATAGATTTATTTCCATCAAATCAAATGTAAAAAGTACAAAAATATAAAAGAACAAAAAATCGCTTTATTCACCATGAGTTAGACACATTTTTGATATTTCAAAAATCATGAGTCAAATTGACTACTTGATTACAGAAAATATAATGACATAATACAATCAGAAGGCAAATTCAAAATTTTACAATTTTGATAAGTTTTACAAAATTTGTTATGTTTGTTACATATACAATTTGTTTTTACAGAAGATGAAGAAAATGCTTATTTCTTCATGATAATGCATATTATACACAGTCTTAATAATAAAATCAACTTACATTAATATAAAACCAATAAAATATATGTAAAAAGGGGGGAAATGTAAAACATCTGATAACTTCTTGGAAAATTATGCATTATCAATACTGATTATGTTGAGAATTGTATAAACATCTTTATTTTATAAATAATATTTTAAGATCATTTCAAAACTTTTAGTGCTGGTTCTTGAATTGCCTTAAGTGAATCAAACAAACAATAATTAAAAAAATATATATATTGGATAATATAAACCCATGCTCTTTTTTCATATTGAAATGATGCATATCAGAAACTGACATAAGAAATTGGTTGCTGTTATAATGTGTGATATCCATTCCCACCCTTTGCCATGCGTCACTTGCTTCCAGTCGTCCTTTTCGCCACTGCGCTGGTGCTGGGTTAATTAACTGACACATCTCACAGTGCTTGATGACTTGTTTCACCTCTGATTTGGCCACTGTTGGGTTTATGCACCTCATGAAATACAGACAGATGTCTGCTCTGTGTGTGGATGTTTTCTATTGCGCTCACTGTAGCAGTGCATGTTTGATGAATGGGCTCGGCACCCACCTTTATTGCATCATACAATTTGCGAGGCACTCACGTCAGCTGGTCAGCAAGGTTGCAGTATGACTGGACCAATGTTACGCTGACTACCAGGCCATACTTGCAGACTAGACCTAGACTCTTTAAGGTGTCTAACCTTCATCTTATCAACACTTCACTTGCTGCCTTAGTGCGTATTCTTGCTTTCCCAGTCAGCGTGTCGGACACCCAGTGATAGACGCAAAGGGAGTCAGTATGCAAGTGCAACCTCTTTGCTTGCCATTGTAGTGCTAGGTTAACGCCCTTCATCACAGCATCTAACTCAGCAAGATTGATGTGCTGGGTGGTGTTTTCAGGCCATAACCAGCAGGCATCCTCCAACATGGCTCCTTCCTTCTTTAACAGGACTCTCAATGCTAGTGAACTAGCGTCAATCCATACATTCATTTCTTCTCCATTGACACACCACTCTCCTCGAGCCGGGTCCTCGTGCGTCGTTCTCTCAACACTTTCTGCAATCATTCGGGTGAGAAGGGTATCACTTGTTTGATCGTCTCACCCTTTGGTTACTACATTCGCCCTGCATTTTATTACACCCACTGCCACATAAAGGCAACCACACACTGGCAGGTGCCCTACGAGTTTTCTGCACAAGGAAAAAATGGTCATTCTTGTGAGAATTTCAGGGATGCCAGAAATCACATTTCCTCGTCTCCATCGCAGGGTGCCATCCTCCACTCTGGCTTTCAGGCCCAGTATACGTGCTCCGTCTCCAAGCCGCTCTGGGTCTTTGCAAGTTAGGCCAAACTCTACCAATTTCTCTTGGATGTGTGTCGCCGATGTCGTCAAGGTACGCCGATGTTACCTTTTCGATGGTCTCCTCCTGGGATAATACAGCACTAACGATGGTCTTCATGATCTGCCGCGCCACATTCAACGCAAAACCAAAACTGGTTAGGCAGTATCTCTTGCCGCGAAATACCACTGTCTGGAATGGCCATAAAGTATTGTCAACTTGCACCTGCAGATAGACCTTCCTAAGATCGAGCAATGATACATTTGATCCTTTCTGGCACCACTCCCTTAACTTGCTCGCACATACATCGACATCAGTCGTGTAAGCCTCTATATATTAATTGAGCTCACGGTAGTCCATGGCTAGTCGCACCTTTGACTTGTTATGTTGTACCACTGCCATTAAAGGGATAAAACCTTTTGGAGGCTCAAGCTCTTAGTTGGGGTACTGGATCAATCCCATCTTTTACTCAGGCGTTAAGCTCTTGTTTATATGCGGCCCTAACGTTCGTGGCTACGGGGTACTCTGTGACGCCATTCCGTAGCTTGATTTGTACTTTATCATCAGTCTATTTTCATGACGCAGTTCAGATCTTTTGGCGTTGATCAAACTCCAACTTGAAGTATGATCGATCAATACAAAATGCGGCACACACCGGTGCCTTAGGGAATTTCACAGTCCCAGCTGGTGTAATGAGAACACTACCCAGTGCCTTGATAGCGTCATATCCGAGCAGTAGGTCGAAGCCCAGTATGTCTTTACATGTAACTAGCACATTGACCTCAGCGGATATACCAGAGTCCGTACAAATCTTTACTAATGCTACACAGCACGTCTGTCTCGCCGTTTATCATTGTTATTTTTATGCTCCTCTTGCTCCAGTTGCGGCATAACCTTGCGCTCACTATGGTATGGGAGAAGCCTGAATCAAGAAGTGCTGAGCAAGGCGTTTGCTTAACATGCACTCTGATTATTGGCTGCACCTCGTTTACATCTTGTGCTGGGAGCAGAGCGGCGTTGACATCTTTTCCCCTGATTCGTTTCCTGAACAGTTTGAGGCAATGTATGCATCCCCGTTTTAAGTCTATACAATCCTTTGCAATGTGACCATTCCCCCTGCAGCGGAAACAATTTACTTTGTACATGTGAGTCCGTCCTCTGCCGATTTTTAAACACACTCTGGGCCGACTGCACAGCCATTACGACATGCTCCTCAAGTTCTGCTTCATCCCTGATGATAGCTCGGGCGCACTCAAGTAACTGTTCTAATGGTGTCGCTTCTATGCTTATGGATGCCCTCAGGAGTTGCTTCACTCGAACGGGGAGTCCAGCCACAAATGTGTAAACGAAAGTCTGTTCAGGCAACCCTCAAAACAGAATGGCCAGCTTTTTCAATGCAGCAAAGATGACATCCACTGTCTCGTCTACCAATAGTTTCCGGGTAGTAAAACTTTTGTATGATGTGGGGTCATAAAAGCTTTGTAGAGTGCAGCCTTCGTCTGCTTGACATTGACCTTATCATTCTCACTTAGCTGCTAGTAAATATCCAGAGCGCCTTCCATTAGTCGAAGGGGAATAACCAACTCAACCTGCTTGACACCACACAAACAACAGGTTAGCTCCACTCTCTCAATCTAGTCCACCACAGACGTAGATCCGGTCGATAATAATAGGTCGAACTTTGCATCCACGATTATGTCAAAAATAAACAGCACAGAAAGGTTGGAATAGCTTGTAATGAAGAGTTAATAAACTGAAATGAAATATTTTTGGTTCACTACTCAGAGTTGAAAGAATGCTCTACCACTGAGTTCAAATGGAACACCAAATTCTTCTTTCTGTTCTTTTCACCAACAACAGTTCAACACACCTCTCTCTCTCTCTCTCTTTCAGCACTCGACGTGGTCACGTCAACCTTTCTCTCTCGCTCCCCCGGAGCAAAGTATCTACTCTTTTAATGACAACTAGAATTAGCCCATGCAAAACGAGGCTCATTTGCGTATATGAACTCTTTTCGCATGACAAAAGTTACAAGTGTCCATTTTTTAACTGGAACACTCTGGGTTCAATCCCCGATGGACAATACATGGCGCAACCCTAACTCGTTTTCCCTGTGGACCTGTATGATGGCTGCTACAGACTGGTTCTAGTCTCTGAGTCAATAGGATATATGGAAGCTGACGTGTAGGTGCTTAGGGGTGTAAAAATAATAATTCTAGATATATATGTGCATATGTATATCTGGAATGGTGAACTCATTGGGTCTGAAAATTGAAAGAGGCCTACACCCCATTTAACTTTAAATGGAGTATATTGACGCATCAACCAAAATAACCCCTGCAGATGCAATCTATGTATGTGGAGATATTGAAGATTTTACAAGCCGTCTCCACTCCAAAGAAGAATTGTTTAAATAAATGGGCAAACATTTTCATGGCATGCCTTTACAAAAGAAAATTTGTACAAAAAAATTGCCCTTCACGTAAACCTCCATGAACAATCCAGCAGATCCAGTTTGGTCGCCATTTCAATCAGTAATCTGCAGTTAATTATTAGCTAGTGGTAGCCCCTGAGTCACTACCACCCAATAAATGACCCATTCTTTCCTAAACTTTCTGATTTAATTTCATATATTCTACTCTTTTCTGTTCCCTATTTTGCTTCCTGATATGGAATCTTTCGTGAGGACTTAACTTTGAGGATTTCTTTTTTTTCCAAATTTCACTTGATCGTGTGTAAATTGGATGATTTCTGTGACATTTTGAACATTTCAAGTCACGTTCGTTGGTGGCTCAAATCTCCTTATGTGCAACTCCCACACATCCTCATGGTGAGCAATTTCTGAAATTTGTAGAATTACAGTGGTTTTGGATCAAATTGTTCCATTGTCTGCATAGTTTATCCAACTTTTATTTTCTGAGATTTGGTGCATTTCAAAGTTTTGAATATTCTAACGTTGAATTTATTTCAATAACGTTTACGTTTTTAAGTTACCCTTTTCACTTCTGTACCTTTCTGCGTTTTTAGTTCTTTATTTTTATAATTGTGCATAGTGAGAAAACTTGTCTTCTTCGCACGACACCTTCACTGATCTCTAGTGATTTATGAGGGTCGGCTCTTATTTGGATGTCATGGAAGAGTTGCATTTTAAGCAGAAAATGTGCGTGCTTTTCTTTCTTTATTTCGACAAATAATGTTCTATTCTTTAGTTTCTTAACTGATTTTTGTGTGTAATTCCTTGCTAGAACATTTTTAATAATGAAAGGTTCTTATTATAGTAGTGCTATTAGTTGATTAGAAAAAAATTATGTCTATATGGTGTTTTTTATAGTTTGTTGAATCTGAATTTCGTATGTTGATAAAGCATTGCTTTCTGATGGAAAGAATACTGTTCAAGCAAAGCATGGCTTGATAAGTGTTATTCAGACTCTGGCCCATTAGAAACAATGGTTAAGGGGGTATGCTGGTTTTAAATGCGGTCGTGCATGTTGTTGAACACTTCGGTCACCCAAATTCGGCAGTTGTTCCGGAAAACATCCACAATGTCCACAAACTCGTTTTGGTCGATTTAAATTGAAGTTGCATGAGATAGAAGAGGGGTTGAAGGTATCCGAAAGCAGTGAATTTACCATTTTGCATGAATATTTGTCAATGAAAAAGCTTATTCAAAGTGGGTGCCGCATTTGCTCACAGTTGATCAAAACAACACATCGACAATTCAGAACTTTGTCTCAATGCACCAAAAAGGACTTTCTGCATCAATATTGGACAATGGATGAAACATGAATCCGCCACTTCCGGCGTCAAATCAGCAGTCAGCTGAGTTGACAGCAGCAGATGTAAGCAATCTAAAGATGCAAACATCAGCAGGCATGGTTTTGGCCTCCGTATTTTAGGATGTGCAAGGTATTTTATTCATCGATGACCGTGAGAAAGGAAGAACTATCAATAGCAAATATTATACAGCATTATTGGTGCGTTTGAAGGAAGAAATCTGCAAAAAACGGCCACAAATGAAGAAAACAAAAAGTGTTATTTCACCAAGACAATGCACCATGTCATAAGTCGAGAGCAACGATAGCAAAATTACATGAATTGCACTTCGAATGGCTTGTACACCCACTCTATTCTCTAGATCTGGCTCACAGTGACTATCGACTGTTTGCAGACCTCAAAAGAATGCTCCAGGGAAATAGATTTGGCTCCAATGAAGAAGTGATATCAGAAACTGAGGCCAAACACAAATCGTTCTACAAAAAAATTTAATTGTTAAAGAAGAATTAAAATTAGTGTAGCACTCTAGAAGGAAACTATATTGATGAATAAAATCGAATTTTGCCTAAGAGTTGTTTTATTAGTTAGACCTGGTGTTACATCGTCCTTCTTTCTTTCTCTAAGTTGAAATGTTGTTGCGTTGCATCCTTTTAAAAAAATTTCTTTTCCTCAATATCAAAATGCCTGTGTTGCATTGTCCTTTTTTCCCTCTTTTTAATCCCTATATGTGTGCAAAGTTTCTCGTTTTTCCCTCTTCGGTGTGTAGTTTTTTCATCGTTTCTTTTCTCTTTATGTTTTGTGTGGCTCGGACACGGGTTCGTCGTTGTGCATATAAGTTCTTCATTGTGTTATAGAAAGAAGAATTCAAAGACAGAGATTTGTAATGGAGATTTATTTAGAGAAAAATATTAAGTAACACAATTACGATTTACATTTTGTTATGAAGGAGAGAGACATTTATATTCTTAACTATAGATAGATAGATGGATAGACTGATAGACAGGCAGGCAGGCAGATAGTGCTGATGACTGCGTGTGGCCTGATAGTTTTATAGTTTTAAAGCATCTTATTAAGCAACCGATCGCTTCGATCATCATCCTAAGTTTTTACCTGGCCGGAATACTCTCTTTCTAACACGTATAAACTAATTAGGGGTTCATCACCTTTGTGTAAGGTGATCACATTTCAAAACGTTCAGAACTTTAATTCTGTAGGTGCTTGACATGATCCATTCATTGATTGGATCGGGTCTCTTTAAGGACTAATGCAAAGTGTCACATGTTCAATCAAGACATGGACCGCTCAGCCTCCATTCTCCATTATTATTACAGGTCGCTACATACAGCCAACAGGTGCTTCTATTTCAGAAGGTAGGGATGGATCTGACCATGGGGATGCAGTCGGATATTCTTGATCCCAACTGACAGAACCTAGTTAGTAGTAAATAAACAATCTCTCCAATCATTTTAATAATAACAAACTTCCTGCAAGCTATGGCACTTGAAAAGAAAGAGGAGTTTTTTTTAAAAACTTTTTTTGTTTTTTCTTTCTCTTCATTTTCTTGTTCTCATTAAACCTCTTTAAAAATTATTCCATAGTTTTTTGTGGGTTTCTTTTTCAATTCAGATCTTTGTGTTGTTTCACCTGTGTCTATAAAAATCACATGGAAAGAGGCATCCTTTCAGAAATCCTCACTATAAGCAGGGAGAGGCCCAACTCAGATTACTGAAAATTTAAAAGCTCCGACTCTGGCTCCAACTTAAGAAATCTTCTTCCACCATTAATATTTATAATATATATATATATATATATATATATATATATATATATATATAATCAAAGATTTATAATAGCATTTAAATCAAATTTTCGAATGAAAAATCTATAAAGAACATGAATTTTATGTACGCTTCAAAGTAATCATAAATGAGTCAGCAATTTTCTTCTTATACGAATTTAACTTTAATTATATAAAATTCGTTTTATATTATTAGTATTTCTTATATATATATATATATATTTATCCACAGACGTGTTTCTACAAGTAATCAGTGTGGCTAGGCACAGTGAGATTCGAAATCCCGACCCACGTTGGTTAGCACCCAGTGCTCTACTCACTGAGCTGTAAAATCTGTCATTTATAGTGGAGGAAATTATATCGTATTTAAATGAGGCTGTAATATATATATATATATATATATATATATAAATAAAGTAGTCAGGCTACAATTTTTAAAGTATCATTTAGTAAAAAAATGAAATCAGATTGAAAAGACACACTATACGATGCAAGATTTTTTTTCTCACTAAATGAAACATTTATTTAAAAAAATTTTTAATCAACTATATTTCGGCATACATACATGGCTTCTTCAGTGTATAGACATTTTCTTTTTCTTTTTCATAGTTGAGATCTATCAACTGGAGACCCCGAAGTAGAATCCTGACGAGTCCTTCTGTTGGTAATGGAGTGATAGTTTTAATGTCCGTGTCTCTGTAGCAACATGTTGGCATGTGTTTGTATTCAATTCTACAATTCAATTCTACAATTTTAAAGCATCATTTAGTAAAAATATCAAATCAGATTAAAACAATAGATAACAATTAGATAATGTCGATGATAGATAAATCTCAATCATTAAAAAGAAAAAAAAATATCTATACACTGAAGAAGGCATGTATGCTGAAATATATATAAAAAAAGTTTTATTTATTTGGAAAAAAAAAATCTTCAATCGTATAATGTGGTTTTTCAATCTGATTTCATATTTTTACTATTTTTGATGTTTTAAAAATTGTAGCCTGACTACTTTATCAAATGCAAACACGTGCCAGTGTGTTGCTACAGAGACCCGGATATTAAAACTATCACTATATTACCAACAGAAGGCTCGTGGGGATTCTACTTCGGCGTCTCAGATAGATAGATCTCAACCGTGAAAAATAAAAATAAATATCCAGACACAGAAGAAGGCATGTATGTCTGCCGAAATATATTTCATTAAAATTTTAAAAAAACTGTTTCATTCATTTGGAAAAAAAAACTTGCATCATATAATCTGGTTTTTCAATCTGATTTCATATATATATATATATATATATATATGTTTTTTTATTTCAAAGGGAATGAGCATGCATGTTTTTCAAGACTGAATTCCACGTTTTTTGTTTGAACGAACGAATTCAATAATAAAAAAATGTGATACTGAAAACAGATGGTAACCCAAATGCTTTTATTACAACTGAAATGTAAGAAGCTCCGACTCCATAGCCCTGACTATAGAGGTAAAGTAAAAGGTTTGTCATTCTCATTATGGTCGTCATGTACATAAGGTTTAGGCAGCTGTACCCTTCAGCTTTCTTCAGGTATCTTGTTTCATCATCAGTAGCCTTCCAGGAATTTCCAATTGTGTTATGCTATAAGCTGACCTACCTATTTCAGGAATAAATAAACTTACCCAGACACAATAAATATAGTTACATCTAAATGTCGTTGCAGCTATTAGTGGCATTTATGGCCCCAGAATCATGATGCGTACTTTTGTAGCATACTTTTGTTAATACACTTTTGTTAACCCACCACTGTGTTTGTCTTGATTATTACTGGTCTGCAAGGCCACAACACTGGTGACGAGGGATTCAAAACTTACATTGCCACAACACTGGCGGCAAGGATTCGAGAACTACATCTCACAATATTAATGTTGAGGATTTATTCGAACATTACCTAAACCTGTGTTGTACACACTGGAAGCAAGGATTCAAAATCTACATCTCACAAATCTGGAGACCAGTGTCGCACGACTTTGACGACAAGAAATTCGAATTGATTCAAAATACGAAAATAAACCGGACTTAAATTGCTCACAAACACTAGCAACAGAAAATTCGGATTTATGTCTACAATTGAATTGTTGGATTTTGAAAAGAAAAAAAGAATTTAGTGGTATGCTCTAGTTATTTGTTTAACAAGAGAGCAATAAGTTTAAAACATATTGAATTTTAAAAAGGCAAAAAAAACTCCACATGAGTGCCAGCATCTAGCTCCGACACATTGATATGTTGTACTTTGTCAGCTGCAGCGAGCATGCATCCTCAATGATGGCTTTATTAGCGTTAAAAGACACTCTCTGGGCAAGATTTAATTGCTGTGCCCAGATAAGAGTATTTATTATCATACGACCCAGAGGAGAATCACTGACTTTGTCTTCTCAGTTCTGCGTGATGGCAGGAACAATCTACATATGCGAAAGTGCCCCACTAATTTGCCATAAATCGTGAAGATGTCTCTTCGTATCATAGTCAGAGGACAGTTCACAACACCACTTCCTCACTGCCATCGCAGTCGACCATGCTTCCTTCAGGCTTCTAGTTCCGGCACTGTTCTTCAGCTTCTTTGAACCCTTTCTAGTAAATCCGTACAGGTTGAAATACTATCACATGATATACATTTATCATTGATATATGCTGACGTCACTCTCTTTATGGTTTCATCCTGTGCTAACACAGCCTCAAGCACAGCCCGCATTACCAGGGGTGATGCATTCAAGCCAAACCCTGACTTGGTCAGACAGTATCTCTGTCTTTTAAACATCACTGTTTAGTATGTTTGTCAAAGCAAATCTGCTAGTGCACCTTCCTGAGATCGAGAATGAATAAATTTGCACCCTGCTTTTTCCACTCTCACAGACATCTGCAGCACCCATGAATGCATCAATGTAAGTGTTTAGTTCACTATAGTCCGTTAAGGATGCATCTTATGTTTATTGGTCTGTAATACGGCCATAAGTAGTATCGGTCCCATGGCATATGGCAACTCACGTTTATACTCCTCCCTCAACTCGTTAGACAACGTATATACAGAAATTCGATTCCCAAGCTTCTGTGGAACACGACCTGCTAACTACTTCCAGGCTGCAACCAATACTACTCGATGTTTCTGACAAAGGGGGAAGAATTGCTGTTTTCTGGGTCAGAATCTATCCATATAACACATATCGTTGAAGTAGTATTTTTTTAGCTCCTTACATTGTCTGGAGCGATTTCCATAAAAAAAATAAAAAAAAACACTTCACACAAGGGTTGCATCTCTTCAAACTTTACACTTCCAGATTGCATGATGCGAACGCCATCAAGCACCCTAATGGCATCGATGCCAAACAATAGATTGAAATCAAGGGGGTTTCTCTCGCATCACTAGTTTATCAATCATGGTAGTCTTACCAACTGCTGTTCAAATTCTAACAATCCTGCTTTCACATATCCTGTTTCAACTATCACCGACATAGATTTGCACTCTAAATGGAACATAAATACCCCAAGTAATGCATTAATGTTGAGGAGAACCAAGCATGGTGTGTCATCAATGTAATGATAGGTAGCGCCAAGTTCGCACTCCGGCTGGGCAATATACTGGCACTGATGTCTCGTCCCCAATTTTATTTTCCAGACAATACTGAAACAACACTAACAAAACTACCAAAATTCTTCTTTAACTACATCAATCTCTTTCTCGTTTGTTCATCATCAGATTTCACATGACGTTTAGCTTGTTATGGTTTGAGGTCACCAGGGACCAAATTAGTTTATGGAAGAGGGGCATAAAATAATCATTTTCATTCTTTCTGGTAGTTGTTCAAAAAACAACACTGAACTAGATCAAACAATCGTCAGTCAGCTGATAATGACTTTTTCTTTTTTTTTCTTTTTCTTTCTATTGTCAGAGAGAAAGGGAGGGGCAATGTTGGAGGAGGGTAAAATGTAACTTGACTAAGAATTCGTAGAGAGAGAAAGGTTTTAAGAGAAATATGTTTTACACACACTTCTTAAAACTTTTTAATTTTGTTATCTATGCCCCGGGCAACTCCAGATATCCCTGCTATTCTTAAATAAACTTAAGGTTTCCAAACGTTTTAAAAATAGTATTTATTTTAAAATCTAAATCTCATAATTAGTAAGCAAGATAAAACTGTTATTCAAAGACTCAATGTGAATACGATTTTGACCTGAATTGTTATCAGAAGATTGCACCACAGACTGTAAAATCAAATTGAATTGCATCAGAGTGAGGAAAGAACTGGGGGTTAGCCCCCTTGGGTAACTCTCCAAAATCATAAATAAAGCGTGAAACCGTCCTCATCAGAGCATTTTTCTCGCCTGTTTCCTGTCTTTAACTTTAGAAATAAATACCCAAATAATTTCATCCAACTTTCATCAATATGGCTGTACGCACACAATTTGAAGGGAATAATGAAATTGGAGTGTTTTCTAAGTTAACTAATTCGTTTTGCCTTGTTGCTATTGGAGGATCGGAAAACTTTTACAGGTATGGAAAAATTAGTTTTTTTACTTTATATAAAAAAAAACGTATTTTTACTGAATTTTCTTCTTTTTTTTAACCCATCTTTGTTTAGTTGCTTTAAAACAAAGATTTATTTACAGTTTTTTGATTGAACTGTACACCTATTTTACGAGATTTTCAGATTATGTTAATTTTATTTACTAGCAGGAAGATCTGGCATTTGCCACATTGTTTAACACCCAGCTCATAACACCAGATTTATTATAGATTCAGTTGATTTTAAAAAGTAACTCAGCATTTTCAAAATTTAATAGTTTTGGAAAATGTTTTCAGTCGAGAACTTTTGGAACCAGAATGAATCATATTCCATAAAAACAATTACAATTTTTTTTTTTAATATTTAGATTTTCATATATAGGCCTAAATCTAACAGAAATTGACCACCCACTTCTTGGTCAAGTTCAGGGTAAAAAAGCGCATAGCACTGTCTAAAATTTATATTTTGGAAAAAATGTTTACATTTGTTTTTATTCGGATTACTATTCTCATCTTGATTGTTATATTCACAACGTTTCGACATGTGTAACCTTCTTCAGGTACATCTTTTATCACTTGGGAACCTGTACGGAATCTCTAACCGAACAGTTAACCTTTATTTAATCAACGGGCGTTGATTGTTCTCATTCCGTCAGCATGACCCCATGGCATAACGGTTAAGAGCCAAGAATAACAAATTAGCACTAGCACTTCTACCCGATCATGGCTGGCGGAATGAGAACAATCTACCTCTATCGATTAAATAAAGGGTTCAGTTGGAAATTCTGTTTGTGTTACCAAGTTCGACTAGAAGGTTCCTAAGTTCCTGAAGAAGGTCGGGGGTTACACGGGTCGAAGCGTTGTCCAGGAGGGCCAGTGTTATGCAGTCTTACCATATATTTTTTTTATATATATATGATTCACTATGCTCCCAAAAGTCCTCATGAAAAAGATTTCCAAAAAATATAAATTTTAGACACTGCTATGAGCTTTTTACCCTGAACTTGACCAAGAAGTGGGTGGTCAATTTACGTTAGATTTCTATAGAAAAATGATCCCCCCTCTAAAATCTAAATTAATGAAAACATTTTTTAATTTTTTTTTTTTTTTATGGAATATGATTCACTATGGTTCCAAAAGTCCTCGACTGAAAAAAAATTGAAAGTGTTATGAGTTTTTAACCCTAAGTTCGCCACGATCCAATCACGACTGACTTAAATGTAATATTTTAATAGCACTTGAAATGTTTTTCCGATATTGAATTTTTTCGCTCACACGTCCTATTCCGAATTCGTGGACCGCCATCAGTCGACTATTTCTCTTGTAGCAAACGGTCATAAACAACGTTTTAAGTTTAATTTAGACAGTTTCAAACCGATATAAATGATTGCACAATAAAAATAATTAAATTAAAAAAGAAAATCAGTTTTTATTCAAATTATTTGACGGTTTTCAGTAATAAAGTGAAAATTCAATGTTTACTTGATATGTAATTTTCATTTTAAAAAAATGGGCATTTATAACGAAAAAGGGGTCAAAAAGCAAATAGTCAACAAATAAATGTTACAAAAGGCAAGATAAGTTACTCTTCTACTAACCTGGATAAGTTTATTTGTGTTTTAACTTATTTTAAAGCGTTTTTCTTTTTTTTTTTGTTTTGTTCAAAACAAACCTGGTGTCCACCTGTTCAGTTAGGACGGAGAAAAATAGCTGTTCATAAGCCCAAACAAAATAGTGTTTGAAACACATCCAATAAATGTCAAATCGTGGGGAAATGTAATGTTCTACTAGTATTTTGCTGAGTTTTCGTTTTTTGAGCAATTATCGAAACTGTAATTTCAGCCATTTTTTTTTCGTTCTAACTAAACAGGTGGACACGAGGTTTGTTTTGAAAAAAAAAAATAACGCTTTAAACTAAGTTAAAACACAAATAAACTTATCCAGGTTAGAAGAAGAGTAACTTATCTTGCCTTTTGTAACATTTATTTGTTGCCTATTTGTTTTTGTTTTTTTTACCCCTTTTTTGTTCTGTTAGCTGTCGTTATAAATGCTCGAATCAACATAGTAAGTGGGAGCGAAAGAAATACACAGATAGCTGAGAGAGATGGGTGAGAATTAAAATGGATTTTTTTTTTTCAAACCTAATCCCAGAATTAAATATTTTATCATGCATTTTGTGTCATTAAAGTATCTCGGAAAAGGGAAACAAACGTTGATGAACTCGGCTTGAAACACCATGTCTCGCCACACCGAGGAGCTGTGCTACGACGAAATGGCGGCCTGTGGATGACTGTTTCGGTCGCTTTAAAGTCTGATTTGTTATGAAATCGCTTATGATAGTTAAATAGGTATTTTAGGTAGAATGTGGTTTTTATCTCAACAAAATGCCCACACTCTTTCTAGTTCTCATAATGGCCGAATTGCGATACCACGTGGCTTTTTATGCCAAATTCTTCATTCATTCTAAATAAATGTGGATAAATTGAACAAATCAGGATTTTACTTTGTTTTCATTTTTCTAAAATCAATCTTTGATTGTAATCTATTTAAAATGAGCTATCGTTACCCGGAACTCTTTTTTACTTGCATTTTAATTTCGATTTTGTTGTGTAACTATGCCGTTTTTTTTCTTCTCTTTTTACCAAATTATTATTTTTTAAATAGGATTTTAAAAGTTAAGATTTAATTATTACGGTAGATCCCCAGGCAAATTTAGAAAGCCATTTTTAACGTTGAATTTACATTGAAAACTGATCCCCCGTCTTAAAATCACAATTTTTAAAAATTTCTTTCCAAAACCCCCGGAATTCTCTATTGACATGATAGGTAATCGTACACCGAAAAAGATTTTTAAAAAAATTGAGATGGTCAAAAAGAGGGGGATCAGTCTACGTTGAATTAACATTGGAAACTGACCCCCCCTCCTAAAATGTAAAATATTTGAAAAAAATTTCTAAAAACCCCGGAATTCTCTAGCAGCCTGATAGGTAAGTGTACACCGAAAAAAGAAAAAAAACTGGTCAGTAAAAAGTTGTGAAAAACGGACTGTGAGAAAAGACGAACATGTGCCAAATATTTTATTTAATAATGTAAAAATTTATAAAAATGTTTTTGTTTTTTTTATTGTATAAATTAAAACTTTCTCAAAATAGTCAACAGTTGTCTTTTAAAATGAAAATTTATAATTTAAAGCGAAAATCAAATTCAGTCTGGCATTTCCGGTTGACTGGGTTGCATGAATGGAACTCTTCAATTACAATTTCTGATCACAGTAAGTGACGGCTAACATGCAGAAGTGCCGAAAATACTTGTTTAGCGAAGTAAGAGTGACGATAAGAAATACATAGATTAAAAACACTTCAAACATTTGGTACTTCTACAGTTTACGGACCGTGCTGAAATAATAACGTTATTTAGAAACCCATTTTTAACATGGGGAGGGGGCTTTGTTAACTAATCTATACTTAAACATGACAATTTTTTTTTGTGTGTGTGTGTGGGGGGGATACCTATTTTAGGGTTGGCAGAGGGGTCCGAGTTTTAGGGTTTGGGTAACAAATATTTTGGTGCTCGTGGACTGTCCAAAAAATGTTTTAAAAAATCTTTAATAAGGGGGAGAGAACTTTAGTTTTAAGTTTCAACCACGATGTATCTTAAAATGGATTTTACTGTTGTAATTATTCTAAAATAAAGTTTAACAAAATGTATACGTAAAATGATAATTTAGGAATAAAACAATCACACTGCATTCGGCACCAATGAAAAATAAACTGATTTGCAGATTTAAAAGTGGGTTTCTTTCCTCTCTCGTATAATTCTTATGACAGACATGACAAATTAATAGACGCCCTATAATACGGCCACATTGAAAGTATGAATGAGAGTTCTTGATTTAGTAGATGTAGAACATTTGAGGTAGCAGGTTTATTTCATAAGGAAAACCTGGGAGGAAGTGATAAGGATGGATTTGAGAAAGATATAAATAAAGACTCGATCAGTGATAGGTTAGTTTGGAAGTCAATTTCTAAAAGCTGTCCAACACATGCCAGCGTGTAAAATGGATGTTAAAACGAATATGATGATGATTATAAAACAATTCATGTATATTTAAAGTTTGAAACATTGTTATTTTCTTGTTTTTATCCTGCAAAGCGTGGTCCGCACTAGATTTTTCTGGTCAAAGACTTAATCTGGTTCAAATCGGGCTGTCTTGAGATTTTATCTGACCCCCTCCCCTTGTTTTGGCCATCCTCTCGACCTTTTCCTGAAAGACTCCATAATTTCAGCTCAATTCAGATTTTATAGGCAATTTGAAGAATTGAGAAATTTTCAGTTTTGATTTTCTTTATTTCTGTGAACCTACAGATGTGTCATTGGACTTCTAATTTCTCACTGAATTTTCTAAACCATTAAAATCATTTACTAAAGTTAAAAAAACCCAGATTCATATGGTCTTCCTACAGTCATAATGGACAGCGACTCAATATAGCCATCTGAATTGAGTCCGTCGATTTTCGAAGATATAGAGCAGCATGACATGGTGTTCGCTAGAAACGCACCCAAAGACCATCACAGTTTAAGGGAAGTTTGTTTGCATGATGTACAGATGCGGACTATAAGTTAGCCACCTCTTCTGTGCATTGTGCAGCTAGTCTTGGCAAAAGTTCTTGTCTGCGAAGAACCAAAGCATCCTCAGCTCAACGAGGTGGTTGACCTTGTTGAGAAATGTGTTGGCTTTCATAAAGCAGTTCTCTTGGCAGTGAGTAGTTGACTCTTGCAACTCCGGAGTAGCGAAGATCCTCAAACGCTTTCTCTTCATAATCTCCACTCTATCTGGAGAAACAAATTGAGCTGAAATTTTCAGGTATGTTTCATCAGATCAAGGAGGTGGTGAAAATTTGAAACAAATCGAAAACGTTGAGGAGAGACCCAATCAGATACCCCGAATCAAGGGCAAACTTTGAGATGTTGACAAAAGTTCTACCCTATTGTCTTTGAATGTTTAGCAAATCGATGATCTAACCTTTTAGCTGACAAGTCTTCAAATTTGTGTTGCACCAAAAGTTTCTGCACCGAACAACCTACAGGTGCCTTGAGACTCACACTTGACCTTTAAAATTCATAAATAAAAATTACTTTTCAAGATTTTTACGATTTGATAATTCAACCTAAATTATAAAAAATTCTACAGGTGTTTTCATCGCCATACTATGAATCATGGTGTCAAATGATTCATGTGAACTTAATGAAGTGAATCCTTATTCAAACCATAAATAGTGGATCTATTTAATGTGTGAGTTCTGCCTCATATCATAAGCCGTGGTGTGTATATGAAGCACACATCTTTTAGTAGAGTTTGGCAAAATTATCAGTTTTCGAATAGTTTCATCAGAACTAAGTGTGGCTGATATGTTTGGAGTGTGTTTTCTGCTTTTTTATTCTTATTCAATTTTGTTTTCTTTCATCTGTTTTTAGTGTTTTCGAAGGTGAACTGACGGACACTGTTCCTGTGATTCATGCGTCCCTTGCTGGGTGCCGTATCATTGGTCGCATGTGCGTTGGTGAGTTGAAACCCTGTTTTTCTATTACCCTCCTTTGATCCATTCTCTCCATCTTCTCTCCTTCTGATGAAGGTGATGCAGAGAAACCTCTCATGTGGCGGCATTATTTCAAAATAAATTTAAAAAATTTTAACGCTTAACATTTCTTTTTATAGTAGGAGTATGACATTTCTTTGTTCATAATACTTGAGATGATACACTTTGAGCCAAGCCATTCGCCCAGCGTGTTGAAATTCGAGCAACACTTCCGGCTAATTCAGTTTTTTTATATACAGGGTGGACCAAAATGATTGGACATATTTGGAGGCTTAATAAAACACAAAATACGAAATAATGAAAAGAAAAATTCTATTTTCTTAATGTACATATAATGCCATTTTATTTCACTAAGTTTAAAAAATTAAATCTTGTGCTACCAGATCAGGCTGTCTGAAGATATAGGCTTCCTGACCAAAAATGCACCTAACATTGAAGTTTTTTTGTTTTTCTCCTTTCTCTTTGCAAAACTCAATCATGTTCTGCAAAGAAAAAAAACAAAAACAATTTACCTCCTCCTATTCCATAGCAAACTGGTGCCCCCCCCCACGGGGGGGGGGCACCAGTTTGCTATGGGTGGAAACCCGTGAAGCTCAAGGGCGGGATCCTGGTGGTTGAGCAGTTCATAACTTTGACTCTTGGCTGGGCTAGACGGGCTGTTGGAGAGGCCCGATTCAATCAATCGGCTGGCCACGTCAAGCCCCACCATATAAAACCCACACCAATCTACTCACAATTAACATTCCTATTTCAACCCCCACTAATAAATACACCCCACCCCAAAAATATGGTGGAAAGCAGTGGTCAATTGGTTATGGCGAACAAAGCATTGGCATGGCTGCGACATCCTTGACATTTTTCTTAAAAAGCAAAATCAAAGGAAAACAGTGCTCAGTGCTTCACCTAAACCAAGTATATCATCCCTGCATATTTGTGGTGTCAGGGGAATGAGTAACCCCCCCCCCCCCCCGGGCACTTCCCACAAAGAGCTCCGAGGCAGGTGAGGAGCAAGGGTGATAAAAAAAACACACACACACATGGATCTTAAATTAACAGCCTCCCCATGAATTTCCCAAGATTCCTCGTAATAGAACTATTAGAAAGCAAAAAAAATGAGCGAATTATCACCATTTTTAATCGAAAACGTATTTACCAGCAAGAGCAAGCTAAAGTCAATTAAAAACTAAGAAATGGAATTTTTCTTGTCGAATTAAACGACAATAAAGACACCCAAAACCTATAAAAAATCCGGGGTTTCTACAACCATAAATGCAAAGTTTTTCCACATGAAAAGCTAAACACCTAAAGGAGTCCTAAGGAACCAAGAAATGTCCTTGGTAACTACAGAAGAAATAAGAATGGTCTTAAAAAAACAAGGCGTGATTGACCATACATGCATAACCATAAAAAGAAATGGTCATACCATACCAAATAATACTTATACACTGACCTTTGACTAGCAATACACATGAAAACAATTTTATTGCTTAAAATATCTCAATGGCATATATAGAAGGAGCTTGATGATCTAAGAAAGAATCTTTTTAAATCTGACTAAAAATAAGGAAGTTATGACTATTTTTGTGCCTCGCACGATTGGATATTTTCTCCTCTTTAAGACAATATGCGTTTTGTCACAATTTTGACACTAATTTTCCAGTAAAAATGTTATATCTTTGTTAAAATACAAGATTAAGCAATGAAATTTGCCATTTGAGTCTATCCGGAATCAGAATATGCCACTGAAAATCTCCAGAAATTAATGGATCCTAAGTAATCTGCACATAAATATGCTGCAATACTTTAAAAAAATACCATGTATCCATTAAAAAAAAAAAGAATTTAGAGAACTGAAAGTTAAATTATAATACATTTTATGTACAAGAAACTGAAATCTAATACTAGGACTGTTTAAAAATAAATATATTGCAAGATTTCTTTGGCATTATTGTAGATTAACACCTTCTGCTGCCTCTCCAAAATATGAGATTCTACTTTTTTTTTTAGCCAATTACATGTTAACACCCTGAAAAACTTGGCAGAAAGAAACAAAAACAAATAATTTAGAATGAGGATTAGTTTCACATATAAATTTAATGTAAAATAATCCCCCATTCTAGCGTTTTAGGGCATTAATCATTATTTTCTATGGGAAATAAATCCTGTGCGTTTTTTTTTTAGTTTTTTATGGGTGTCTGTTTTTTATTTTATTTATTTTTTAGACGATTGTGTGGTTTTAATGGACTTTTTGTCACTCGGACTTAGGGTTAGTGATAAGGTTAAGGAAGGGTTTTTGTTTTGGATGGAGGTTGCCATTCGGACTTAGTGTTAGGCTTAAGGGAGTTTTTTTTAGGGGGGTGACTTGTCACTCAGATTTAAGGTTAATGGTATGACACGTTCAAGAGAAGGCATTTTTAGGAGGTGGGCTTGTCACTCGAACCAAGTCACAAGTTTTCAGCTTGAAAAGATATTTTTTAAATTGCACTAAAAGGCAAGAATGGCCGGGAAATGGGAGATCATTTTACGTTAAATTTATATGCGAAACTGAACCCCCCCCCCCCCTCTCCATTCTAAATTATTTTTTTTGTTGTCTTATCTTTTTTCCGCCAAGACTTATAATCACGTAAAAAAGTAGAATCTTATTTATTTTAGAAAGTCATTACTACTAAAAGTTCGAAAGTTGAATGAAAACCAGTATTTCTTGAAGTATTTTTTATAAAAGAACCACAAACAGCATTAACTTTTTTAACACAAAAAGTATTTTTGTCTTTTTTTTTCCAAATGAAGTTCGTAAACGAATTTTACGAAGCTTTAAGCTTTACAAAGCTAGTTTATAACTAGCTGCTGCTGATTGATTGTTATATCGGCAACACTAGCAGCAATTGTTGACTTTCACTCAAAGGCGGGCAATATTTTTTCGGATAAGGTAATTTAAAATTACTACCAAAAGACAAAACAAGATACAATTATAATTTTAATGCATAAAAAAAGATAAAAGATTGATTTATTTACTAGTTGGAGTACGAAAAATAGTTTTTTTAAAATATTCGATACACGTAATGTTGAAGTTTTATTTTTAAGATCACAAAAAAATAATTGATTAATTTTGTACCCTGACAATAATTGAAATTGATATTTTCCTGATTGTTTTTCAAATTTCATGACAACAAATGGTACGATATCTTTAAAAGAAGGAGGGGGGGGGGTTTAAAAAACTGACGTAAATGGCGTTAACATTTTTATGACTTTATTTGCTGAAAACTCTTTAAATATATAATGTAGATTATTATTTATTAATGCACGTGAAAGGATATTCATTTATGAACAAAATGGTGGTATTTTGAAGACTTAAAGTGCTTTGGTTTTTAAAATATGACTATTTTAGTAGAACTACTTTGAAATCCTTGATTATCCAAACTGTTTTACGGTCGGTGTGTATTGCTACTTTGACACACCTACAATTCCCAAAGTAAAAATTGGCTACCTAATTGAAAAGGTAGAACAATATATCCCTACACCTCTAAGATACCATAAATGCCAAAAATAGGGAAATATGTGAGAAATGTGGTGAAAAAGATCTCAACCACACAGAAGATGAATGCCATAACAACGAAAAATTCAAATTGTAACGAAGGCCACCCAGCCTACTCTAAAACCTGCAAAATCTACCAAAAAGAAAGAGAAATCACTGAAGTTAAACATAAGAGAAATTTATCCTACCCAGAAGCACTGAAGATTGTTGAAGCATATTTAAAAAACAACACTTATGCAGAAGCAACCGAAAGATCAAGCCCATTAATCCAACAAAATGAAAATAACTAGTTAGAAAGAACTAAGATCTCTACTAGAGATATTAAAAGAAAACTTAGTCAGCCTGACAACTAGATCCAACATGGAATCATGTTTGTGAGGCCTGGGTCTTTAGTGGCATTTGGAGCAGCACAATTGATTGTGGGGTATTTTTCACCATCAAGGAAATCTGCTAACGGGTTCTGAACAGTTTTCAATATTCCATTGATTATTGACTAGATTGCCTGAAGAAGATTCATAAGGTCTGGGTGACGGATTTCAGATGAGCTTTTAAAGAAAGGTGATTTTTTTTTGGCTGGTAAAACGGACTCAAATGGGGCGCAGTTTTCTTCCAAAAGCAGTTTTGGTGACACAGAATAATTTTGAAGCTTAATAAAAAATGGATGGATGTATAAAAATAATTTCATGTAATTTATTTCATGGCTCATTGTAAGGCACCAGTATGGTTCAGTAATTTTTATATATTAATAATTGAGACAGCTTGAAACATAGTTGTTTAGTTCAGGATCACAAAACAACCATAATACTTGACTTTTGCTGTTTATTTAAAACTACAAATTTTAACCATTTAAAAGCTTCAACATATCTGACTTTTTTGTTATCCATTACAAATAGATTTTAAAAAAATGGCTCCTGTCTTTATTATTATGACAAGATTATTTGAAGCTGTTTATTTTTTGTTCTTAAATTAAAGACAATTGATATTTTTTAGCTTGCATAACATTTGAAAAATAAAAAAAATATTTCTAACTTAAAAAAAGAAAAGAAGTTTCTGCTATCTTTTCACCTTTAAAAATTCTTTATTTAGTAAAATATGTCCATTAACTTTCGAGGAATCCTAAAAAAAAATGTCACTTGTATTTCATAAAACCATTTTATGCAGTGTTTTTTGACAAACAAAAAAAATTATCATTGCTGTTAGATAGTGTAGACAAACCGCGATGGTAATTTAAAAAGAATATATTTTTTTATTAAATATATTTTTTATCAAAAAAACATTAAATATAATGATTTTATGCAATAAGTTGTTTTAAAATGTGTCAAGCAACAGTTATTGTGCATCCTCATGCCATTTGTGATGTTTTCAGGGTAAAAATTGACAAAAGCATCAAATTTTAATTCTACTAGGTGTACAAATAATTTTGGTTCTTCCAGTTTAAGCCATATCGGAAGAAAAATTGAAATAAAATAATCAATTGGCACAAGTTGTCTCTTTTTAATCAAAAAGTTTGAATGAGAAGAAGCTGTTGTTAAATAACATTCTTAAATATTTCAGCCAATAAAAATGGTATTTTAGTTCCAAATGCTACAACCGATCAAGAACTTCAACATATTCGTAACAGTTTGCCAGATTCTGTGAATGTCCAAAGAGTGGAAGAAAAATTATCAGCCCTTGGTAATGTGGTGGCGTGTAATGACTATGTTGCCATTGTCCACCCAGACCTCGACAGAGTGAGTAGATCATTTCTCTTTCAAAGACAAAAATTCTTTTTTTCCTAGGCAATATTTCAATCATTTTTATGTATTGTAAGTGTATTTAAAACAAAGTCTGTATTTAATCATTCTCACAATATTTAAGGAGATTAACAAATATAATCAGATTGTGAAAATTGTCTTTATTTGCTTTCAAAATGGAAAGGAACTTAAATATTCAAATTCAAAGAGTCTTTGGTTCTGATTCTTGATCATGGTGTAGAGGCATATTGATTCTTTCAATGATTGTTATTGGCACAAAATTATTTAAGAGAATTTGAAGAATATCAGGTGTTCTGGTTTCATCCAGTGCAAGTGAATCTTTTCAAACTTGTATGAATTTTATTCTTTGCTTCTTTTGGGTGAAAACCAGATTTTGCTGTAAAATAAAGTTATGACAACAAGTCAAGCTTTCAGACTTTTGACAATCACATCTCCGAAGGAAAGATATTTTTTTTCTTACAGCAGAGAGAAAGAATCAAAATTTTACTTGAGCAGGCAGGCAACGGGAACTGACGTTGACTGCAAGTTTGTTAATATTTTCCTTGACTGACAAACGACTCTGATTAGTCGTACAATCTCTAACCCAGACAGTTTTAGGTCATCCTATATCGACAGTCGAGTTTAAAACTTTTTGAAAGAATATATATGCATAATAAAAAAAAAAGTGGGAGGTGGGGGGAAATAAAATTTTATATACAAAAATAAAAGTGAATATTTACAATGATCAAAACCCCAGTGTTAGTATAAGACCCCTCCACCTGTTGTGGCAGATAAACGGATTTACCAGTCGAAAAAGATGACACAGGCCCCGATGCTTTATTAAATCTACGCCTCTTTCGAAAAAATTGGGGGGGGGGGGGCATTTCCCATGGCACAGGCCATGGAGCTGCTATGTCTGATGAGGGGGGGGGAAAAAACAGTAAAAAAAAAATGTTCAAAAATAATTTGGCTCTAAAAAAGAGACTGAATAACAACAACAGCAACAATCAGTAATAACAGTAACAATAATGGCAATGAAAGAAGTATATAACACAAGGAGATCAGGATTGGTGTGGTTCCAGGTATTTAATTCCTTCCCACTGCAGGAATATGTGGCACAAGGCCGGAAGGTGGCGGAGAGTCAAGCTGCACCCCTAAAGGAGCACTCTAGCCTATAAAAAATTGCCTGGGCAGTTATGTCGGCATTCCCCGGTCAGGACGCCTCAAGCAGTAAGCAATAAACTTACTCCACCCCAAAGAGGGGAGGCAAGACCTGGGAGGGTGGACCTTCCAGGACATGATACCTCAGCCCGACAGATAAAAGGCTGCCAAAATGGCCCAGTTCCTGCCGGACTGATTGTTGAGGATGAATCCTCGACTGGTATTGACCAGTCCGCCGTCTCTAAGCAACTGATGTTACAGAAAGACCGCACGGGCTTGTGTGGTCCAACACAGAAAAGCATGCGCTTCCAGTATTTATGGTGAGTGGAAGAGTCCAAGTAGTCCGTTATAGGTAAGGTGCCATAACAGTTAGGAATCTAATTTTTGGTATGGCCAAACCCCAGATTTCGTCACCAAAGTTGATTTTTAAAAAAGTGAAGAATTGTGTAATTTCACTCTACACTTTTGAAAAAATATTTTTCCATTATTTTGTCTGTCCATTTGACAAACTCAACATCATAGGGCTCTACTGGCAGTACATATATGTTGATAATCTGTATTTTCATCATATGTAGTTTGTCATCATATGTAGTTTTAGCAATAGAAAAATAATGTTCTATGTAATCACGTTATTTACTTTTAAAAAAAACAATTTTTTTTCCAATTTGAATTTTGTATTTGTTTTTTTGTCCTTTTTGTTCTCTTTAACATGTTTTTTCTTTATCTTAGCATTTTCTAACATTTGTATCCCTTTTTCCTCAATAGGAAACTGAAGAAATTATTGCTGATGTCTTAAAAGTTGAAGTATTTCGTCAAACAATTGCTGACAATGTTCTTGTGGGAAGTTATTGTGCATTTAATAATCAAGGCGGATTGGTACGTTTTTAAAAACTTTTATTTCTTTTTTCAAAATCTCTTTATAAATACAAGCAACAAAGCATTTATCTGAATTTAAAAAACCTGGAAATCATTTTAATTCCTTACATGAATTTTTTTTCTAGTTAACTGATTTTCTTAATTTTTTCACATCAACCTTTCTCCATAGTATTTTGTCTTTTTATAAAATCTGTTTTTCATTATTATTTTTTTGATTTCTGTCTAAAAATCTGGAAAATAGAAAAATATGTCCCACTCCTGCAAACAGTTTTTTTAAAAAAAATCATACATACGGATACAGACGCCCCAAATAATCAAAAATTGTTCTTCTCTCAACCAACAGTGACAATGAAGGTATAGACATAGCATATAGATTTTGATAAGTGATACTAAGACAGGTGTGGGTGTCAAAGTCAGAAGGAACAAAGTGCAGACATTTTATAATTTTTTTTTTTTAAACAAAGTCACCGATGCAAATGCTTGTTTACAAATGCCACTTTCTCCGGTTCAATTAGAAAATATATTTTTATATGAAAACGTTTCTACCAGATCTCTTAATGCATCAATCTGAAAATAAAAATTGGGCCATTTTTAATAAATAAAGCCAACCTTTAAGTCATATAAGATCCCAAAAACATTTTGAGGGTTCCGTACCCTTGATATTTTCAATCGCCTCCATTATAAATTTCATGTGCACCAACTTTGTTGATATTTTTTTATCTGTTATTTTATTATTTTAGTAATCTTTATCGTCTCTTTCCAGGTCCATCCACGGACATCAATAGAAGATCAAGATGAGCTATCCTCCCTGCTGCAAGTTCCTTTGGTGGTAAATATCAACTTATTTGATCAATATTACACAGATGTGACTTTCTTAATTGCTGGACACATTTACTGCCAAATGTAAACCCTTACCACTAGCTTCGATGGCAGTTGTATGATTTCTTTGAAATTAAAGTTTTCCATGAGAGTGCAGGTTATAAATTGTTGGGACCTTGTCTACAAACCATTTCCAAAGTTTTCTTAGAGACAAATGTAAGATGGCTTGAGGGTAAATAGTAGATTTTTAATCAAGGAAAGCTCTCCCATACTCTTTCATTGCCAATTAACTTTTTCTTCATTTTTTTCTTCCTTTGATTGGAACGGTTTTCGGTACTTATGCAGTTTACGGACCTGGCTGAAACAATGTTATTATTTAGAAAGCCATTCTTAACATGGGGAGGGGGTTTAATTAACTATTCTGTACTCTCACCTAATAATTTAATAAACAAAAGATACTTGAAAAATCCTGTCTAAAAAAAGAGCCCAGTCCGTAAACTGCATAAACACTGTTTTCATTAAAGCAGTAACATCAGATGAATTTGCTGGAATAAACATAATTGCAGTGGATTTGTTCGCTGGGCACATTCCCTCCCGTATAATAGACTGAAGTTTCACTAATCAAAGATTTTGACATTTTGATTCTTGTCTAGAAAACATTTTGATTTTTGTCTAGAAAACTAGCTGTGCCTGCCTGAAAGTCTTCACTTTCAATTTTTCTAACTCTTAACTTCTCATTATTTATAAATTTAAGAGTCACAAATATCAAATAAGCAAGCAAGTCAATAGGGAGAGTGCTGATTACATGACAAATGCGAGGAGAGGGGAACTGGCGACATAATTATTGTCTGGAGTGCGAGAAGAGAGCGAATATTAATCAGGCATTCCCTTTCTTACGTAGTTTCACTGTTAAATTAGTTTTTGCTAATAGGATATTTTAAATGTTGTACTACTTAATCAATTAATAAAAAAAATATGTTGAAATAGCTAACCGTAAGGCAGATTATAGATACATTTTCATCTTGTTAGACTACAATGTCTGAAAGTTATTCATTTTAGCTTTAACAAAGATTTTCTAGGTTAATTAGAATCTTAAAAATGTTGCCCCGTTTTTTGTTTTTTTAAATGATCCATTTTATTTTTTACCATATTTATTTTTAATTTGTTTTGATTTAAAAACCAACCCTTCTGATTTTTAAATATCTATTAATAAAATTATAAAACAACTTTATGCATGTCTGTTTTTCTTGCAACATGTATTCAAATATTTATTGAAATACAAAAAAATGCAATAGCATAAAATAAAATTAATTTTTCAAATTCTATTTAAAAAGTTTAATTATAAAATTAAATTCACTAGAATATGTTTTCACTATTTTATTTATAGTTTTATAAGAATTTGCTTCTTTCAAAATCCTATTTATAAAAAATAATTGGTAGCAAAAATTTAGAAAGAAAATGATTGGTAACAATAATTAAAAAAAAAAAAATGATTGGTAACAATAATTAAAAAAAAAAAAAATGATTGGTAACAATAGTTAAAAAAAAAAAAAATGATTGGTGACAATAGTTAAAAAAAAAAAAATGATTGGTAACAATAGTTAAAAAAAAAAAAAAATGATTGGTAACAATAGTTAAAAAAAAAAAAATGATTGGTAACAATAATTAAAAAAAAAATGATTGGTAACAATAATTTAAAAAAAAAAATGATTGGTGACAATAGTTAAAAAAAAAAAATGATTGGTAACAATAGTTAAAAAAAAAAAAAAATGATTGGTAACAATAGTTAAAAAAAAAAAAATGATTGGTAACAATAATTAAAAAAAAAATGATTGGTAACAATAATTTAAAAAAAAAAATGATTGGTAACCATAATTTAAAAAAAAAATGATTGGTAACAATAATTAAAAAAAAAAAAAATTATTGGTAACAATAATTAAAAAAAAAAATGATTGGTAACAATAATTAAAAAAAAAATTGAAAGTATTTATGTGATTTTTTTTTTTTTTTATATATTTAAAAAAATTATTTTTCTCTAAATCTTCCACCTGGATAATGCCGGGTAAATACAGCTAAAAAATTGTATTTGGACCACCGGTTTTTGTAACGAATAATAATGATTTTTCTTTGGGTTTTCGTCAAAAGCTTGCTTTTTAATATAGGGAATAATTTATTTCCATAAATATTTATTATATAGGGAAAGATTTATTTCCATAAATATTTATTATATAGGGAAAGATTTATTTCCAGAAATACTTATTATGTAGGGAAAGATTTATTTCCAGAAATACTTATTATGTAGGGAAAGATTTTTTTCCAGAAATATTTATTATATAGGGAAAGATTTATTTTTAATGTAGGATGCGGTTTTTTATTTACAAAAATTTTTTAATAATCAAACTAAACATTGCAAAATTCTCGTTCTAAAATGTTTTTGTGTCACTATTTATTTGCCTCCTCACGAGCGCAGAATGCATAATAAAATCTTATAGCGTGCGTCTTTTTTTTTTTTTTTTTTTTACAATACGTTTTAATAAACACAGAAGATTCTATTTTCCGTGTTTTAAGAACATTTAAATATTTATTTTTTTTCATGTAGAGTGCGTTTTTTAATTTTTTTATTTACACAACTTTTTAATAAATAAACGAAATATATACATTTTTAAAAAATTGGCGGACTTGAGAAATCTTCCGTTTTGCCTCCCCATGAGGGCGAAGTTAGACTTCAAAAATAAGTTTCCAAGCTGAGGCAATGTAAAGTTTTATCCCAATCCAAAGTGCTCCATTTTTAGGGGAACATTAAAAAGTGACCGTAGAAATTTTATAAAATCACACATTTTTAATTAAAAAAAAAAATTTAGACGTTTTGTCTTTTCACTAGGGCAGATTAGGCACATGGTCAGCTTTTAATGTAGGGAAAATCAATCGGGACGAAAATTAAAATTATCTCGGTCTAAAAGGATTTCTCCATCACTGACCGTAGCGAAGAATAATGAAGTGTAGTATCAGAACAGATACTACACTTTGATCTTCGACAAAAGGTCAAGGACAGTTTTAAAAAATATTTAAAAAATATTTTGGTAAAACATTAACTTTAATGACAATAAATTTAGCTCCATCCACATGGGGAGGCAAAACAGAAGATTATTCAAGTCCGTTGATTTTAAAAAAAAATGTATATATTTAGTTTATTTATTTAAAAGTTTTGTAAAAAAAAAAAAACACTCTACATGAAAAAATAAATATGTAATATACCCCCCCCCTTTCTTAAAATACACAACATGAAAAATAGTAACTTCTGTATTTATTAAAACGTATTGTAAAAAAACCAAAAAAAAACCGCACCCTATAAGATTTTATTTTATTATGCATTCTGCCCTCATGGGGAGGCAAGTAAATAGTGACACAAAAACATTTTAGAACGAGAATTCTGCAATGTTTCCTTTGATCATTAAAAAAGTTTTGTAAATAAAAATAAAAAAATTTTAAAAAACAAAAAAAAAACGCATCCTACATTAAAACTAAATATTTCTTAAAATCTTTCCTTATATTAAAAGGCAAGCTTTTGACAAAAACCCAAAGAACAGTGTTATTATTCATTTACAAAAACCGGTAAGGTCAACCGGTGTAAACTGAATTTAGTCTCTTTTTCATCTTTCCGGGGTCCTTGTATAGTCCTTGTCTTTAATTAAAAAAAAATATTTTTTCAGCTCCTGGTTGTAAACTGAATTGGCAAGTTTGTAACTCTTTTCTATTTTTATTTATAGGCCGGTACAGTGAACCGAGGAAGTGACATTATTGGTGGTGGTTTAGTTGTAAACGATTGGATTGCTTTTTGTGGGCTGGACACAACCAGTACAGAGATTTCTGTAATAGAAAGTGTATTCAAACTTGGTGAAGGAGCTCAACCTTCAAATATTACGAGCACCATGAGAGACTCGTTGATTGACAGGTTTGTTTTCGTTTTTCAATTTCTCTAAATAGTTTTTTTTAAAGCCCAAATAAACTGGACATAAACTCTGCACTGAGATTCTGAAGGCAATTTTTTTTACTTTTCTTTCAAGTCAAAAGATTGTTGTCAGAATCCCAGTTTTTCCGTTGCCGCTGCCACTCATTTCATATTTTGTATTTCAAGACGTTTTTTCATTGTTTATGTGAGGCTTCTTCACAATCCCTTCATAATAAAATAAAATATTTAAAAAAGCAACAAATTTCAATAATTTAATAATTTTAATTTGACTTGATTCACAATAACATTTCCAGTTTGTCATGTTATTTGCCTCTGTATTTAACTACAGTGACACAAAAAATGATCACTATTTTGATGTTTGGATTCTTTGAACTTTATTTTTAAATTCAATTTTATTTTCCAAAATACTGTAATTTATTAAAATGCAAATTTGAAATAACTCTTCTCATTTTTTTTTTTTTTTTTTTTAATGACCTTTTTACGGAAGCAGACAAACTTCAAACTAGTAACTGTGTTTCTTTTCCTGTTGCTCTAGTCTAATATAGTCTGCCTGTAAACATGGTTGAAACTGTAAAACGATCAGTTTAGGTTAGGCTTTCTCATTGAAATGTCCAGTTGATTGGAACGCCTCCTCCTAAATTGGACTAATTAAAATCATTTTCTTTCATAGCTCTCATTGTAAAGAAGCCATATTTATTTTCAATGAATTTGTTAAATCTTCAAACAGATTAATTTTTTATCACATCACTAAATTAATCTTGATTGTTCCAGGTTATTTATAAAATAATTAATCTTCGTTTTAAGTGCTTATACAACAGTTTCCACACTTGTTTATGCAGTCCTTACATTATTGTTGTACTCTGCAAGATCTTTCAAGCTGTACTGATTGGGCAGTTAATAAGGACAGACAAGGCAGTGTTATATTGTATGGTTGGCCTCTTGGTTTTGTAGCCCCATCTGGTCATAGCAACTTTTGATCATCCTATTCCCGTTCTCAGGCAGTTGAGTGTTTTCTACTGGATCCAGGTTGCTTCTGAGTCAGTAATAAGGGGGACCCATTCTCTAGCCCTATGGTCCGCAGAAA
This sequence comes from Sepiola atlantica, assembly GCA_963556195.1. Taxonomy (NCBI): domain Eukaryota; kingdom Metazoa; phylum Mollusca; class Cephalopoda; order Sepiida; family Sepiolidae; genus Sepiola; species Sepiola atlantica. Next base: position 38,485,003 of record OY744547.1, on the reverse strand, counting down.
CAAAATAAATAAGATGTAAAAAAAAGTGTCATACTTCTCGCTCACTCTCTTTTTTAAGGGAGGTAAAGAGGTATAACCTATTTCAGAGTTGACTCCCTTATTTTTTAAAAATTGTCTTCCCTCTACACATTTTTATTTTCTAAAAACTAACAGAAATACAAAGAAAACCCAACAGTAATTAGGTGATTTAAAATGGAATAACTTTTTGTATGGGAAAAAAGGGCTTAAATAACAAGACACGAGTAATGCTGTATTTTTAATATCTGGTTTGGCTCTCTCCCTTTCTCTTTTAATACACACAGCGATATGATTGTGATAAATGACTATCCATGGAAAAATAGTGGTGTTCATCACAAACCTTCTCTTACTAAATGATATATCTAACCGATGTAATATATATATATATATATATATATATATGCACGCTTGAACTTGAGTTGAGCACGGTTCTGAAGAAGTGAAGAGTTCCCGAAATATTTAAAAAAATATATAATACAGAATTTCCACCAGACCATCTTGATACAGGTATTACATAACATTGTAACATTGTGTAGATAGACAGACATATATGTTTGTGAAAAAGAAAAATAATAATAAATATATATATATATGTATACATTATATTAAGGGTGAAACTATTTCATTTGTTCCACCATTATATGTCTTATTTGCTCCAACTTGTGTCTATCCGTCACACCTCTGCATTGTATTGCCTTCTAAGTATCACATTTCTCTATATATATATATTGGAATTCCCTTTCGATTATTCATATAATCGAAAGGGAATTCCAAGTAAATAGAAGTAAAAAAATTCTGTAATTCAGTGAGCAGGCAGTATTAAATATTGATTTGGCAAATGAAATTCTATTTAGGTTTGATGGCAAGAATCCAATTGACTTAACTTTATATATTAGATGAACTTGTCAGTTGTATTTTTTCTATAATTCGATTCATGTTTAAACAAAAGAGGTTTACATTGAAATAAAAGAATTTTTTTCTTTTTTATAATTATTTATTGAAAGTGAATTTTATTTTTTAAAAATCTTTTTATTCTGTTGGTTCCCTCAATGCTTGAAAAATTGAGTGCAATGATTTCTGTGGTGAAAACCCGATTTTCAAACAAAATCTAAAACCAATTAATTTGGATCATTTACTTATCAGATTCGGTTTATCTTGCATCATGTATGCACATGAGGGAGAGTTTTTTTGTTTTTTTTGTGATTCTATAATAAAATCATGAAACAATTTTGTAAGTGTATCTCGTGTCAACGTGACTTTTATAATTACACATTTCATTCTTTTTTACATGTTTATTTACTATTAATCCAACTAGTGCATCCATGCTGTGAGCAATGACTGCAAATATTTATATTGATATACCATCTAAAATGTCTATTGAATACCTTGCATTAAGATAGATATCAAACAGATAGAATTACATTACATTTATAGAATTACATTAACAATAAACTTTGCAAACGCTTAAAAAAAACACTTGTAATAGATTACGGTGCTATTTTACTTATAGGCCGATCAAGTTAATTGTGTTCATGTAAAAGCATTATTTTGTACTTACTCAGTCATATTTTATCTCTCACGCCCCGAAAAAGAATTTTAAAATATCAAGCAGAACTTTAATTAGAACGATTTTTCCATTTCCATAAGGGTTATATGAAATGGCGAGTCTGCGATTTTCGGAGTGGCCGGTTAGCTAACTAAGGGCAGATAAGTGTCGCGAAATTATCCACATTTGGTCGCTGTTACCATGTAAATATGAAAAAAAAACAAAAAAAAACAATAAAGTTATATCGTGGAAAGTATACCGGTGAACAAAGTAAAAATAATTATTTAATTTTCTATTTTTTAATTTAATAAATATATATTTTATTATTATTGCTTATGTGTTTCTTTCTTTTTATAATCCTAACAATAAAAACGGAGTTAATGCCCTTGTCTATTCTACCGACCGCTCACAGCCCAAAATGTCGGCTCGGGCACAAATACAAGTTGAACATCGAAATGGAAAAATCGTTCTAATTAAAGTTCTGCTTGATATTTTAAAATTCTTTTTCGGGGCGTGAGAGATAAAATATGACTGAGTAAGTACAAAATAATGCTTTTACATGAACACAATTAACTTGATCGGCCTATAAGTAAAATAGCACCTAGATTACATATATGTAGAATCAACAATTAGCTACATATTAACAATTTATATATCAGATATAAAGATAGATAAAATATAAGCACTACTTTGGATTAATGTTACAACATAAAATAATTAAACCCAGGATTCCATAACTTGTAAGAATATAAACATAGGATCTAAGGAACCAATATCACTACAGCTGCTGGTCTAGCGATTATTGTCACATGAAAAAATTTAAATTGCTTAAAATATCTCAATAATGGCATATATAGAAAGAGCTTGATGATCTAAGAAAGAATCTTTTTTAATTTTTTTAATCTGACTAAAAATAAGGAAGTTATGACTATTTTTGTGCCTCACACGATTGGATATTTTCCCCTCTTTAAGACCATATGCGTTTCGTCACATTTTTTACACTAATTTTTCAGTAAAAATGTTATCTTTGTTAAAATACAAGATTAAGCAATGAAATTTACCATATAAATGTATTTTTGTACAAGGAATCAGAATGTGCCACTGAAAATCTCCAGAAATTAATGGTTTCCAAGTAATCTGCACTAAGTGCACATAAATATGCTGCAATACCTTAAAAATACCATGTATCCATTAAAAGAAAGAAGTTAGAAAACTGAAAGTTGAATTGTAATACATTTTATGTACAAGAAACTAAAATCTAATACTAGGACTGTTTAAAAATGAATATATTGCAAGATTTCTTTGGCATTATTGTAGATTAACACCTTCTGCTAACTCACCCCCTTACCTCCCCAAAATATGAGATTCTACTTTTTTTATTTAGGCAATTACATGTTAACACCCTGAAAAACTTGGCAGAAAGAAAGAAATAAAAACAATTATTTTAGAATTTAGAGTGGGGATCAGTTTCACATAAAATAATCCCCCATTTCAAGGCCATTCTAGCGTTTTAGGACAATTAATTATTTTTTCTATGGGAGATAAATCCTGTGCATTTTTCTTGTTTTTTTTTTTAGACGATTATGAGGGTCTTTGTGGGAGGAGGGGCTTACCACTTGAACTTCAGGTTAGTGGTAGGGCTAGGGGCAATTAAGTGTGAACACCCTGAAAATTTAGAAAGAAAAAAACAATTCATTTAGAATTTCGAGTGGGGGATTAGTTTCACATATATTTAATGTAGAATAATTCACCATTTCCGGGCCATTCTAGCGTTTTAGGGCATTAATCAATTTTTTTCTATGGCAAATAAATCCTGTGCATTTTTTTTTTATGGGGGTCTGCTTTTTATTTATTTATTTATTTTTTTTTTAGACGATTATGTGTGGTTTTAATGGGCTTTTTTGTAGGATTAGGGCTTCCTACTCGGACTTAGGGTTAGTGATAAGGTTAAGGAAGGGGTTTTGTTTTGGATGGAGGTTGCCATTCGGACTTAGTGTTAGGGTTAAGGGAGTTTTTTAGGGGGTGGCTTGCCACTCATATTTAAGGTTAATGGTATGATACGTTCAAGAAGGCATTTTTAGGAGGTGGGCTTGTTCGTCGTACGTAGAGTTAATGGTAGAGTAATTATTTATTTTATAAATTTCACTTAAAGGCAAGAATGGCCGGGAAATCGAAGATCATTTTACATTAAATTTATATGCGAAACTGATCCCCCACTCTAAATTCTAAATTATTTTTTGTTTTTTTCTTTTTTTCGCCAAGACTTTAAGGGTGTTCACACGTAATCGCCTAAAAAAGTAGAATCTTAATTTTTTTTTTAAATTGGCGACTAAAAAGTCATTACTACTAAAAGTTCGAAAGTTGAGTGAAAACCAGTATTTTTTAAAGTATTTTTTATAAAAGAACCAAATAGGATTAACTTTTTTAAGCACAAAAATATTTGTCTTATTTTTACAAAGCTTTACAAAACTAGTTAGCTGCTGCTGCTGATGTTATATCAGCAATACTAGCAGCCATTGTTGACTTTCGCTCAAAAAAGGACTATTTTTTCGGATAAGGTAATTTAAAATTACTACTACGGAAAGACAAAACAACATACAATTATAATTTTAATGCATAAAAAAAGATAAAAGATTAATTTATTTACTAGTTTGGTACGAAAAATGTAACATTTTCTATATTCATATTTTAAAATTCGTTCTAGAATGAAAATAAACAAAAATCGCCCCGTGTTTATAGCTGCTATTACTGCTGCTACTACAATGTTTTTCAAACTATAAATAGAAAACGCTTTTTTTTTTTTTCCGGATAGGGTCATGAAATATAACTACCAAAAGAGAACACATATATACAATTATAATTTTAATGCATAAAAAAGTAAAATGATTGATTTACTTACTAATTGGGCGACGGAAATGTATTTTTCAAAAATGTTCAACCGACGTCGAGTTGAAGTCTTATTTTTAAAATTTCAAAAAAATGAATGAGCCGAATTACTTCGTACACCGACAAACATTAAAAGTGATACTTTCCCTGATTAGTTTCCAAATTTCAGGACGAAATTCCACATACAGCAATGGTACAAGACTTTTAAACGAATAAATTAACAGTAAAAATAACAATTTTTTATGGCTTCTTTTTCATGGCCACCACTTCTCTGTAACCTTATGCATGACAGGAGGGATATATATATATATACACACACACATTCTTTATTATAGGAGATATTTATTGAAATAAAAAAAATGGCATAAATTAAAACAAAATTTTTTAAAAAGTTTATTACAAAATTAAATCTACCATAATGCATTTGGGCCTATTAAATAGAATTTAAAAAAAAACTAAAACTCTTGTACCTTTCGCTTGCAAAGCAGACTGACAACACATAGCCAATACCCCCTCCACATCCTTCATTTTTTCTACAAACCTGCCAGCTGATAATGTAAAAATGACAAGCGTCTAAGTTGTTGGATTTACGAACCAGATCGTTTTTTTCCTTTTTTTTTTTTTTTTTTTTTTTTTTTAATTTTTTTTTTAGATAGGATAAACTTATTCACTATAAACGATCTGCCAAAACGAATCTGTTTACTTTCATTTTTGCTCTATTTTTTTTGGTTATCGTAGTTTTAGCATTATAACAATTTAGTTCAACTAATAATCTAATAGCTAAACGATATTGTGATAACTTAATTTTCAAAGTCCTTTTAAAAAAAAAACTAAAGTAAATATGGAATTTAAAGACATCTGATAGATTTTCTTGCAAATAGCATATACTTTCAGGTAGGTATGGCTTCTTACATATAATGAACTCTGGATTTGAAATTTTCTGTGAAAACTGACTTTTTGTTGCTTCTCTTTTCAGTTTGACGTGAGCTTCTCAAACGAAAAAAAAAAATGCTGGTTGCTGTGATGGATAAATTCTGTTCACCTTTGCTCCCTTCTTTGTCTAATCTTTCGGGAGTTAAAGATGAACAGTTGGCTGCTGTAAATAGAATGGATGGTCTGCGTGCGTGCGGCCATATTTGCTGACCTCCACAACAAACAGTTCCTATCATGTCTCCCACTTTTCCAACATGTCCATTTTCATCCCGCCTCCCCTTCTTACAAGATAACTTTGTATACAGTTGCTGAAATAAAACATTAACAGTTTTCAGTTTTGTTACCTTTCGTTTTATTCTATCAACTTTTTGAAACAACTGCTGCTGGATGAATTTCCTTTTAAATTATAATTCTGTTTTCTAGAAATTGATAGACTGAAAGTGAAGAGGCAAAAAAAATATTTTATAATTCCTTTTATTATTATTGTACAAAATGTATCAACTTTTGTTTCGTTAACGCTTTTTTCCTATATACTGTAATAACAAAATATTGTTATGTTTGAAAACAAAAATGGAGGAATGTCCTCTTCTCTTTTGTACAGATCAGAGGTTGCTAGTCTTTTTTCTACTCTATCGTTATTTTCATGTAAAACATTCACAACAAAACTCGTCTAGCTACAATCACTGTAAATAATTTTCTTTCTTCCTCTGTGTACCTAAGACTAAACGGAACTTCCATGAGCAAAGTTTCTTTCCAAGAACCACTCGTCTGTGAAACACAATATCATTGAGCTGCTTCCCAGCTGACTACAACATGATTGTTTTCAAGTCCAATGTTAAAATTTTTTGCCGTCCTTTTTTGCATCAAATTCTGCCCAGTTTCAACCATTACTGTTGTCTCACCGTCGTCCACCTGACAAACTCATTAACCCTTATTCTTGAGTGGCTTTTCAGCCTTGATAAGCGGTGACTCGTTAGAAGATAAAAAAAATTTCTTACCCTAACCACTATAATATTTCTTAATGTCTCTGCAAACATTTAGAGAAAGAGTGACTCACTTTTCTTCAGTGTTGGTTTCTAATTTACATACGTAGGTAAATTAGGTGGCAAAATAATAAGTCTTTTATCTATATAAGAATAATAATACTTTTATATAAATAATTCTTCTTGCACAACTAAAAATAAGTAACAGATATTTCAGAGTTTATGAATCTTTGAATGAAATCAAAGTAAATAATGGTAGTGACCATCATCATCATGTACAGAACGAATCCTGTGAAGAGGATCTGCAGATGTTTTGGATATTTCTGTAAAGTTTTAAACATCTTTACAATCTGTTATTTTCTTAGTAAGGGCAGCAACAACCTTATTAAACACGTGAAGGTGATATATTGCAGTATATCTAGTTTGAAGATTATTTCTGCTAATGTTGGCCGCAAACCCATTTCATTTCTGCTTGTGTTAGTGGAGTGAGGCAGCTGACAGCTTTGCAGTAACACTGGCAACAATAAGCTCGCCAACCTGCGGGGGGAAGAAATAGAAAAAAAAGGTTTTATTGTAATTTGAGAATCTTGAACTTTTTTATTTTTAATTTTTTTTAATTTTGAAATTTTCATTATATAATGTTCAGAAAGTACATTGAAAACTAGATACTTTGATTTATTTTTAATGTAGTTGCAGAACCCCCCCCCCCCCCCTCCCTAAATGGCCTTGTGCACACTTGCCATATCCTGTATTTTGCTTTGGTGAATTTGAAGAAAGCTTTTGACAAGTTCCAAGCGATGTTATCTGGTGGGCTTTGCATAAATCAGGGTCAAGCGTTGGTGAAGATTGAGCATTTCTGTACATTGCTTTCATCCCTCCTAGTCATATTAGAATTAACAGCACGTTTAGTGACAGTATATCAGGAATCTCGACTGAGTTTGTTGCTTTTCATTTATGTCTTAAAAAGCAGCATTGTCCAGGGAATTTTGTATTGGTTATCTGTAAGAGATGCTCTATTTTGATTATATTTAGTGCTCACCTGTGAAAAAATGGAAGGTCTACTTGTTAAAGACTTAGAAAGCTAATGGTTTAAAAGTGAATGTTACTAAGACCAAAGTGATGATCAGTTGTTGTAGTGTTGGAAAGGGAGTTGGAAGCAACTCAATTTTTTTTGTAAGCAAGTGTAGTGACGTGGATAAACTATATTTGGATAGTGAGGTGGTCCAAAAATTGTTAACTGTGCTCCTGCACAGGAAGGAAGCTGATGTTATTCAGAGAACTTCTGTAAACCAAGGAAAGGTGTACACACTGATGTATGGAAGTGAAAATTGTCCAGTGAGGGTTGAGAACATGTGTTGCATGTCGAGAAATAATATGAAAATGTGTAATGTGAATCTTAATGATCTCAGAGGAAGATGTGTGCAGAACAGGGGACTTTGTTGGTTTGGTCACAATGAAAGAATGGATAAGAGTTCTCGAGTTAGATTTAGAACAACTGAGGTAGCAGTGGAAGGCCAAGTAAAAGCCTGGGAAGAAGTGATAAGGATGGATTTGAGAGAACGAGGAATAAAGAGCTGTCCAGAGAAAGGTTAGTTTGTTAGTCAATTTCTAAAATCCGTCCAACTTGTGCGAGCGCATGTGAAAAATACGAAGCTCCTTCATTAATCACCCTTATTTTATAGAAGATGACGGAAGCAATACCTGTGAACACGATCTAAATGGAAGCTCCATCAAAGAATATACTGTGTCAAATATTACAATACAGGCTTGTTCAAGAAAGTCTATTCAGGACTGGGTGAACCACTCTGAGAACTATGGGACAGTGAAAAATCTTACTGCAGCTACTGCCAAGCCATTCAAGACACTCCAAGAAGCATACAGCTGAGCTGATCGATAGCGTGCGAGAGTTTAGCAGAGTCCGAACCATGTCTGTAAAAATGAGCTTCAGACCCTGTGCCCGTTGCTTATTGTAAAGCTTTGGTTCTAGAAAGATAGAGCCAGTTTCATTTTGCTCAGTGCATTTCTTGAGGTGCCTCAAGAAATAAAGAGAGCTAAATGGAAGTCATCTCAACCACATGCTCTAGAATAAAGAAAAATAGGCCATAGACTCAAATGTTTTAAACACAATAAACCAGAGTTTTATTTAATTTTTGCAGAATATTAAGAAATGAGGTATTATAAAATGTTGTATTCCTCTGGAACCTGGATCATCTAATGTTAGTGCAAGGCTCAGCACAACAGATCAGCTACAGTATGATAGAATATGCTTTAGGTAAAATGAACAAGGGCTGCAGGACTTCCTTGAATCGTTCCTAAAATGCTGAAAGCATCTGGTAGGGTCAGCATTCTAATCCTAACAGACAGAGAAGAGCATGTGCTAGAGTGAGAGTTACATTGTCAATTGTTACAAAGTGAAAGGAGACGCACGATCACTGTATAGAGGCCTGAAGCTCCTAGCAACAGGAGTGAAAGTGATTGAACATGTAGCCGACAGTAGGTTGATATAGATCAGATACAGTTGGGCTTACCTAGCAAGGGCACAATTGATGCCATATTCATCGTTCGCCAACTACAGGAGAGATATGTCATGGCATTTATGGACCTGGAGAAAGCCTTCAGCAGAGTCCCCAGAGAGGTGCTATGGTAGGCAATTTGTAAGGTGGCCTTGTCTGTCGCATACAATGTCTGTACATGAACGCTAGCACTAAAGTGTGGATATCTTCAATGGAGTTCACCAGGAATCTGTCCTTAACTCTCTACTTTTCATCATAGTCTTGGAGGCACTATCAAGAGTTTCGGTCAGGTTGTCCATGGGAATTACTCTATGCTGATGACTTAGTTATCATTGTCGAGTCCTTGGAACAGTTAGAAGATAAACTGAAAATATGGAAAAACGGTCTGGAGGTCAAGGGTTTGAGGGTGCACCTGCCTAAAACCCAAGTGATGGTGTGTGGCTCTGATCTACAATCCCTAAGAAAGTCTGGTCAGGATCCATGTTTTGTATATCGGAAAGGTGTTAGAAGCAATGCAATACAGTATAACCTGTGGGTTCACAAAAAGTGCAGTGACCTGAAGGTTAGCCCCGATCCCCAGTTTCAAGTGTAGGAGATGCATGGGACAGGTGCATTATATTGACAGTCGTCCCCATAAAGAGATGGTACTAGATGACTATGCCCTGGAGGTAGTAGACTCTTTCTGCTATCTAGGATATATGCTGAGTGTAGGGGGTGGATGTGAACTCAGTACGTTCACAGGAGTGAAGACAGCTTGGGTGAAATTTTGTCAGATAAAATCCAGGGTAAGTTGTATAGCAGCTGTGTCAGGAACGGCAGTGAATGCTGGGCTCAGTCCTCTCTCGCTCGTCTACAGCGCAATGACAGATCAATGATTAGATGAATCTGCAATGTAAAATCTGACCAAACCTAATGCATCACGTCAGAGGATTTGTTGAAAGCACCAGCATGGAGGTTATCCTAAGGATGAATCGATTACGCTGGTATAGTCATGTGGAACGTTTATCCTCCTGGATAAATCGTTGTAGAAGCATGAATGTTCTAAATCGCAGGAAGGTTGGCCAGCCAAGGAAAACTTGGAAGCAAGTGATTAGACAAGACTGCACAGTGGAATTTGGAGACTGCTGACCCACTGAACTGGAGAGTAAACTTGTATAATATCAGAAAACGTCTGACCCCTGAACAAGGGAAAAGTGATGTTAAATGAATAGAAGAAGAAAGAGGCCTATCGAAGGTTGGACCCATTTTTTAAAACAAATATGGACAGTTATCCAAAACATTCATTAAAAAAACATTTCTCGTCTCAAGAAAGAAATATGTATTCACTTAACTAATACAACTTACTGAATCTAAAGGACTTAAAATTAGAAGTACAATTTTTTGGACCAGTTGTTCTTAACTTCTAACAGACCTTGGGTCACCACCATACTATATTCAAAGATGAACCATGCCATTTTTAATAAAGATAAATTAATCCTACACAGATTTTTAGATAAAATTATATTCATTTTCTAAATGATTTAAAATAATGACTAATATTTAAGTAATTTTTATATTAATAAAACTATCAGACAAGATTACATCTTTCTCATCTAAACGTAACTTTGATTGACTTATTATTAATCGAATATTAATTGAAATAAGAAATAAAATAGTGAGTAAAACGAATTTAAAATGTTATTGAAAAAACAAGTGTAAACATGAACTTATTACATAAACTTAAGGTTGTAATGTGGAACGCCACTTACAAGAAATGGTTCATTATTTCTAAAATGACTTTTGCGATTATTTTTTCATTTACTGTTGATTCTATGTTTCAATTACCTTTTTCCAATCTTTGATCTGTTTTAATTAATGAATTTACTTCAACTTTTTAGCATTTTTTTCAAATTTCCTCATACCATCACAAATAGGATTTTTCGTTTAGACACGTCTATTTTAAACTCTTCATGGTTTCAATTTTCATATCCTTTTATTTATCAAAAATCCTTCTTTATTTTAGTATCAGAATGCAGCCAAGTAAATGCAGCTAGTTTTTAATAACATTTATATCACTTAAATAATTTTATTAATTTACTTTCCTTCAAATTTGGGGCCCATTATTTCTAAATGTGCATTAATCTCCATTTGACTATCAAAATACAGTGGATCATCAGTCATTTCGGATTCCATGACAGACTGTTCAACCCGAAACAGGGTGTAACTATCCCCATACTCCACCTACAACATAAGACGAAGTAAAGAAGACTGTTACCTTTTTTGAATAAGAGTTTAGTTTTTAATCGTTCAAAGTCTGGAACGTTATTCCTTAAGAAGAGGTAATCAGTTGATGTGTGCCAGACAAAATCATCAAATGACAAAACTTTGAAGTCGCACGATGTACAGCGTAATTTGTCACAAGATCTAAAATTGAGAAAGAAAAGCAAATTATTTTATGGATTATTTACATTAAAATCGAATTTTATGAATGCACTTTTATTTTGTGAAGCAATTTGATTTACAATTTCTTCAGATTTTTATGAAATAGTCTCAGAAAATATTTTATGAAATATTTTCAGGAAATATTCTTATGAAAAAATGCAGCAATTTATGGGAATTAAATTATTATTTTTTTTTTGTAAATCAATAGCAAACATTTGTATCGTTTTTATGCAAAAGTGTTTTTGCATTTATTTCATTTCCAAAGCAATAACACATACCACAATAACTAAATTTTTTTATGCAAAAGTGTTTTTGCATTTATTTCATTTCCAAAGCAATAGCACATACCACAATAACTAAATTTTTGTATTGAAATTTTATCTAAAAAACAAATAAAACAATGATCTTGCAGTTTTAATTAAATACAAATCAATATAATAGATAATCTAATGCACAACAGATCGATTTTCAATTTTCATGCGGAGAAAGTATTGCTATGATGAGTAATGAGACCAAAACGAGATTTCTAACTTGCATCAATTTTCGAGCAATTAGTTTTAAAGATCATTTGAAAACGCAATGCTAATCGTTTTTGTTTTTTCATTAGTTTTAAAGATCATTTGAAAAATCAATGCTAATCGTTTTTTTTTTCATTAGTTTTAAAGATCATTTCAAAAAGCAATGCTAATTGTTTTTTTTTTTCATTAGTTTTAAAGATCATTTGAAAAAGCAATGCTAATCGTTTTTGTTTTTTCATTAGTTTTAAAGATCATTTGAAAAAGCAATGCTAATCGTTTTTGGTTTTTCATTAGTTTTAAAGATCATTTGAAAAATCAATGCTAATCGTTTTTTTTTTCATTAGTTTTAAAGATCATTTCAAAAAGCAATGCTAATTGTTTTTTTTTTTCATTAGTTTTAAAGATCATTTGAAAAAGCAATGCTAATCGTTTTTGTTTTTTCATTAGTTTTAAAGATCATTTGAAAAAGCAATGCTAATCGTTTTTGGTTTTTCATTAGTTTTAAAGATCATTTCAAAAAGCAATGCTAATCGCTTTTGTTTTTTCATTAGTTTTAAAGATCATTTGAAAAAGCAATGCTAATCGTTTTTGTTTTTTTTCATGAATAACATTTGGGATATTTTTTACTAAAATTTTAGACAAATTTCCAATGTAACAGTCAATACACAAATTTTCAGAAGTTCAGCTTTTGTAGTTTAGAAGATATTTACATTCATGCAAAGTACACAAAATAATAACGAAACGAAACTGAGTAAATACTACTTTTATTGTGGAGATTAAATCACATTATTGTCGTAATGAGATGTAATAACAAATGAGATGTCTAATTTATATATATATATATATATATATATATACTAGCTGTATTTACCTTTCATTTTTGTTTTGATTTTTTTCCCGTCATTTGGTTTTTTTAACATTATTATTTGATCATTAAATTATTAATTGAACCAAATTGTTATGAAATTATAATTATTTTAATGTTCTTTTAATCTCTATAAAATTATTCCGAAACTTTTAAGTTTACATGAGGATTTGCTAATAATTTTAAAGCCAGTTTCTATTCAACAGTTTAAATGCTTCCAAATTCGAATGTTTTTATTAACAAAAGATTAAAACGGTTGACTTGTTTCATAAGAAACCAAAATGTATTCTGGTGGATTTAATTTCATAATTTTTTTATACATAGAATTTTATTTATGCTATTGCATTTTTTATTTCAATAAATAATCAAAAATGATGTGTAAAAAGCGAGAACCTTACACACTTTACTTTGCTAAAAGACCCAAATTAACATCCAGAATGGAACAGAAGTTGGAAAACATTCTTCGCTGAGTGATGACTTTTCATGAGAAATCATTCAAGACAGAATAAAGTCATCTGAACTAACCTTTTAGTTGATCGGCTACTAATTCCGCATGGATAATGACTGCCCGCCAGATAAACAGGGAAACACCTATGAAAAGAATCCAACAATGAACAAGAAATCTGCAACAACAGATTATTATTCAAAGAAACAAGTATTACTAACCCTGCACCTGACGTTGCACAGGAGGAATAACTTCAAACTGAAAAGTTGTCCTGTTCTGAAGTTATTTATTATATAATATTAAATATATATTAAACAAGTAGATTTTTCTAAATATGTTTTCTCAAATGTTTTCTTTGTAATTGATTGAAAATTGTGAGACAACTAAAGATTTACTTTTCTTTTAAAACTAAGACGATTTGTATTAGTTTGCCGTTAGTTGACAAAATGCTATTTGAATTTTTTCATAAACAATTGAAAATAGTATGCGGAATAAGAAAACGGTGTAGGAACAGGATAGTTAATAAAGTCCCCTCCCATGTAAAGAATGAGTTTCTAAATAATAATGTTACTATTTAAAAAAAACATTCTTAACATGGGGAGGGTAGGGACTGCTTTGTTAACTATTCTGTGCTTTTCCTCTATCAAAGAATGTTCATATTTTTTATCCTAATTATAAAGATTTGAATCTAATGATTGATTTGTTTTACTGTAAAAAGAAAAACAAGATACATATAATAATAATTATAATAATAATAACAATGGCAAATTTGTAAATTAACACCTCAGATTACTCCCCAAAATGAGATTTTATTTTTTTAGGTGATTACATGTAAACACCTTGAAAAACTTGTCAGAAAGAAAGAAAAAAACAATTATTTTAGAATTTAGAGTGAAAGATCAGTTTAGCATATAAATTTAATGTAAAATGATCATCATTTCCGGGCCATTCTAACTTTTTAAGAATGTTCACTAAATTTATTTTTACCACTAACCCTAAGTCCGACTGGCAAGGTCATAAAACCATGTGTAATCACTTAAAAAAGTAGACCCCCCCCCCCAATAAACGCACAGAATTTATCTCTCAGAGAAAAATAAAAAGTTTTGGTTAACTACTCTAAATCGCTAGAATGTCTCGGAAATAGCTTATTTTACGTTAAATTTACGTGTGAATAACATCATCCCCACTCTAAATTCTTTAATAATTGTTTTTTATTTTCAGGGTGTTCACGAAAACAAGTAGGATTGGGGGATTAGCGGTGACTGAACAAAAACCCACCCAAATAATTCAAACACGGACTTTTGTCCATCAACGAAAAAATAAATTAATTTTGAAAAATTTAAAAAAATTGTTTTATATTTTATTTTTATACTAGCAAAACCTACCCGCCCTTCGGGCAGCACAATTAATTGGGAGGAGGTGGGGGGGGGGGGGGGAGGGAGGCGTTAATTAAAAAAATGTTTTTTACATTCCATAATTTTAATAAACTTTGATAAATTTGTAGATTAACATCCTAAGCTAAAAATGAGATTCTTTTTAGGGTCATTCTAGATTGATAGGGCAGTTAATATGTTTTTAAGTTTGACTGCCAAGGTCGTAAAACCACATGCAATCGCCACAAAAGAAAAGAAAAAAAATAACGCACAAAATTCATCTTCAATGGCAAAAAAAAAACCCTAGAATGGCATGAAAATAGAGAATTATTTTACGTTAAATTTATATGCTAAACTCATACCCCATTCTAAATTGTTATATAGTTATATTTATTTCTGTTTAAACATAAATAACTGACAGACATCGAGCCATCTAAGAACATAGTTCAATATCCACCAGTTATTTATGTTCAAACAGAAATAAATATAACTTGTATAAGAAAAGTTGTTTAGCATTTACATATCTAAAGAGACTGGCTTGATTTCATAAGTTAGCTAGCAAAATTACCTACTGAGATTGTTAATAAAGAATAGTCGTGGCAACATAGGAAAAACATTATGTTTTGTACTGGTCATAACATTTTGGCAGTTATTGCTGTCCTTCTTCAGGTGTCATAGCTGGTAACGTTGAAATTTTGAACTGAATCCATTTTTAATCCACTCCACTCATTCTGTGCTCTATGTCTTTTCAGTATATTGTCATAACAGTTAATTTGCTTCATTCAGTTCTTTCACAACTTTTATTCACTCTAGAATATCTCTTAACCAATGTTGATATCATCTTTGGCTTTGCATCAAGCAAGACAATCTACGATGATTGTTTTGAAAGCAAACTTATGAAATATGCTTAAAACATCCCGATAATGTAAAATGATACGCTTGGAGTTGATATCTAAAATTTTAAAAAATATATTCATTATTTGAGGATCAACTGACATTTAGAACTTTTAAGTAGTAATTTGGAAAGAATTGCTGAGTCATTCCTCAAGAATTTGAGAAAAGTTTTAAAAAAACACCTGAGGAATTAGCATTGCCCACCCACAAAGCTGGTATATTCTTATTTGAGGTTACTTCAGAAAAATATCTAAAATTTAAAAAAAATTCATTATTTGGGGGTCACTGGAACATAATTCGTCATAAAACGACTTTTTAATGTTATCATGTAGTAATTTGGAAAGTAATTACTGAGTCATTCCTCTAGAATTTGATAAACGCTAATTCCACAGATTTTATTTAACATTTCTTAAGGTTCTATTGTCATTATCGACATAATTTCTCTTCTAATTATTGAGAGGGGAGAGGACAAGACACTCGAAATTATTCAGGAGCAAGAACTTCCATATGTTACTAGACAAGAAACTAGATGTTGCCCGGGAGCAATGAAATAATAATAGAATATTACATTTGGTAATATATATAAATCCAAAAGTGTTCAATATTCTAGATAGAGCAGGTGTTTAAATGCCGCATAACTTCAATATTGTTTTGTATACAAAACAAGAAACTGGATGTTGCCCAGGAGCAATAAACCTAACAATACAGTATCATGTGGTAAGTGGTATATATTAGTTAGTATGTGTGTTATAATACAGTATTACACTTAGTAATGGATATATACTGAATCAGAAAGTGCTCAATATGCTAGATAGAGCAGGTGTGTGTAAGAATACATTATTACACTTGGTCAGTTTTATATGCTTAATTGGTAATGATCAATATCATTTATAGAGCCAGTGTTTATAATAATAGTGTTACACTTGGTAAGTGGTATATGCTCAATCGGTAAGTGGCCCATACCCTAGATAGAACAGGTGGTATGTGTAATAATACAGTAGTACATTTGCTATGTGGTTTATGCTTGATGAAGAAGGAGAAGACAAGAAACTCAGCGTTGCATGGTAATACACTAAAAAAATATAGGTTTCATTATATTATTAAGGGAGAGGGGGAAGATAAGAAACGCAGCGTTGCAAGGAATACATTAAAACAAATATAGGTTTTATTATATTTTTAAGGGAGGGGGAACCAGAAATTCGGTGTTGCCCAGGAGCAATAACTCAAAACTGAAAGCTCAGGTGAATTTCTTACATTATTATTATTTTCAATACATTAAAACAAAAGAGAAGAATGAGATGGGTAGAGGAGAAAGAGAGGGGTGAGGGAGAAGGAAGGTGAAAAGGGGGAAAGAGAGAGGTAGGGAGATAAAAGTTTTAATATAAAGATCTTACACAAACTTTTTAATCTCTTCTATTTTGTTTTTTATGGTCCAGGGCAACGGCAAGTAGCCCTGCTAGTCCTATATAAAGCCGGTACTGATATCGAATATGAACCAGTTTCTGGGAACGTCACGTCGGCAGCGTTCGGGCATATTACGTAAACACCCGAGAGATGCCGCGGCGAATGTTGACAGACGATAACTTTGATACGTTGCTGCGTCATATTTTTTCAGTTTTATTTTCAAGAAAGATAGCCAATAACAAAAAAACGAACAAAACATAGTGAAATCGCTTTTAATAAATAATTTATTTTTTCAAATTTTTGACAAAACAATGTGAAACAACTGTTAATAAATACAATTATTTTTTTTTTGCATTTCTTTTTGTATTCAGTCAACTGGTTAAAAAGTAGCTTTTTTGTGTTTCTTCGAAGTGAAAAAGAATTTTTTAATCAGTCGGGTTAGGGTCAAACATCTGAACCGTATGCCCTGATGAAGATTTTGTAACAAATGATCTTTGCAGACCTCCCTCAAAACATTCTTCCAATTGGTCTGCAGGTTCGGTGATCCAATGCTGCATTCCTTCCATGTCGTCTGACAGCTGATTGGCTAAGCGCCTCGGCATCTCTCGGGTGTTTACGTAACATGCCCAAACGCTGCCGACGCAAAGTTCCAGAAAACTGGTTCATATTCGATATCAGTACCATAAAACCTTTTAGGTAGTTTTTTTATAGACTTTGTTAAATAATTTTAGCAACATACAGATACAGGTCATGATGCAATTGACACAATCACATGGATTTGGACCATATGTATATTCAGAACCCCATTTATAAAAGATTTGTTTTATTCTTTCATAAATTAAATAATTTACCTGAAACTTGATATAATACAAAATGAATTTCATGGGATGAGATTTGATTGATAGAAATAAAATACATACTTCATGTGGAAATGAGTTTGTGAGGATGTCAGACTTTTGGAACATATGTCTTTGTTATTTGGATTCTCCTAAAAGAAAAGAAAAAAAGTCTTTCAATAAAAAACAACTTTTGCAATATTTTTAATAAATAATTTTAATTTGTAAATTGAATGGAACAAATTATTTTTATACAGAAGAAATACATCATGTTGTATGTAAAAGGGTAAAAAAATTTGCAAAGAAAAAACATTTTTGTGACAAATATTTGCCTCAAATTGTCATAAATTTGTCTAACTCATTTCATGTTTGCATTAGCAATATTGAACTTAACCATGAAGGGCAAACTGATTTGACGTTTAATTGCAGGATTAGATCAACTGATGAGTTAAAATAGAGTTAAGAAATAAGATAGAAATTATAAAAGAATTAATAGAAATAAATTTAACTCCAAAATTAATCAGTGATCAAATTGAAATTATGATGAAAACTTGAAAAGTGCTAAAAGCGTACTATGACACAACTACACATTGCGCTGGTTGGTATTAATGGTGGTGGTAGTAAAGGGATTTAACAGAACAATTGCCCTGATTCAATGTTTTATCACATGATTAAATTGAATGTTAATTCAGGCTAAGCATAATGTCAAAATAGAGGATAAAAAATTATAAAAGAATTTAAAAAAAAAACAAGTTTAATATTAACTAGTGAGATTTTATAACAATCCAATAAGAATTCACAAAACTTAGTTTTTCTTTTATTACTTCTCACCTATCCTCCTCCATCTTTTTGGCTTCTGATTGATGTGTGTCCAAGATAAGACCACCTACGAGGAAGACATTCTGGGTTGGTAAGACAGAAGACAGAATTTCTTTACAATTAAAAGAAGAGTTGAAAGAAAGGCAGCAAGATCGGCCACCCCACACCTGAATTGCACTATCTATACAAAGTTAATGTTTTGGCCAAAGAAAAGCCTTCATGAGCAGATGCTTATTAAAATGACTATTACATATGAAATAATAGGAGAGAAGAATGTCACAAGAGTTCTGTTCTAAGCAAAAATTTACATTATTTGGTCATTCTAAAAAAATAAGAATGAGCCATCTGGGGAAGTGATCTAAAATGATCTCGTGGTGACTTATTCCTTTGTAGATGTCAGTAGATGGTCTTAGCCAATCAGATTGCAATGGGTAGATGCTCTTAGCCAATCAGATAATTGTATGCATAATTGCAATTGACTTTGTAACTCTTTTTTAAATGCCAAAAATACAATTAATAAATTTCACGTTTCATACGAGACATTGAATGGATGATAACCACTTGTAGAAATGAGCCCCAAGAGTCCATTTGAATGTTCCAGTACATCTCCCTAGCTATCATCCGAGGAAACACCATGTACATTTGAAATACACTTTAGTCGCTAATAAATATTCTTTGTATAAGTAATTAATAAACGTTTAGAGTTTTAGAAATATTCTCGAATTGATAACACATTTATCTCAATCATCAGAACTCTTAATTTGACCTAATTTGATTTAGTTGTCTCTACAGTTGTGTCTATTTGGTTAAGTTTATGCAACACTCAATAAATAACAAGAAATACACTAATTCGAAACTGGACATTTTATTAATTAGACATTTATTAGATAAAACAAAATTGTAAATCTTTTTGTACATAAAAAAATTCTCAAAACTATGACCCCATATTCAGTTTTTTTGTAATTATTAATGTTTTAGGTTTTACCCACAAGAATGCCATACTTATTGAATCCACAAGAATGCCATGAAACATGCAAACCAAATCCATTAACAAAAATATTTTTGGATGTTTTCTTCATTTTTTAAAACTAAATGCAATCAAGAAGAAAATATTTTTGGATGTTTTCTTCATTTTTTAAAACTAAATGCAATCAAGAAGAAAATATTTTTGGATGGTTTCTTCATTTTTTAAAACTAAATGCAATCAAGAAGAAAATATTTTTGGATGGTTTCTTCATTTTTAAAACTAAATGCAATCAAGAAGAAAATATTTTTGGATGTTTTCTTCATTTTTAAAACTAAATGCAATCAAGAAGAAAATATTTTTGGATGGTTTCTTCATTTTTTAAAACTAAATGCAATCAAGAAGAAAATATTTTTGGATGGTTTCTTCATTTTTTAAAACTAAATGCAATCAAGAAGAAAATATTTTTGGATGTTTTCTTCATTTTTTAAAACTAAATGCAATCAAGAAGAAAATATTTTAGGACAAACTTGCAGCTTTTATGTCATCCATTTCATCTAAAAGGTCATCAAGTTCATTAATAATGGAACTGCTTGTTTCCTTGGATTTTCTGAAGAAAAGAAAAAAGGAAAAGAAAAGTTGATAATAAATGGAGCAAAGCAAACAGAGTTGACAAGTGAAAGTCAAGGAGTCAGAGCAAATTTAGAAGGCAGAGTCAGACTTTTTTAAATTTCAAGAATTGAAGTTGCACATTTGGACTAATGATTCTGCAGTTATATCACCTTCATTAAAATTTTTTTTAAAAATTGAATTTTGGGGGAAGTAGAGATACGATGCAAACGAACGTTAAATGTTATTGTTTTTCTATGTTAGTTTAGCTACTCTTTCCTGTTCACCTTCAAAGAAAGTAAGGATTTCACATACAGTTTGCAAACTCAGCATTTTGTGTCCAACAGAAATTATCCTCGGTCGTCTGAAAGGGTCGCAAGTTGATGTGAACATTCAAATCAAAATAAAACAGACAACCAAAATTCAAGGCTGAGCGACCGAGTCCGACTAAGCTCCCAAAAGACCAGAAAGCAGCATAACATTACGCCTCCCACCCCACCTTCGGCCATGGGAGGCGAAACGAATACTCAACTACCAGCAAAATGAACAAACAACTCCTGCACAACACATTTCTTGAACTCGCAAACACATTCTCACACACTATAACAAACAGCAAACTTGAACAAAATTATGAAGCAATTCTGTGCAAAATTGTGTATGTAAACAAGCTAACATTCACAGACACACTAAATCTGCTGTCCAGAATTTCAAATTACCATCTGCATGTTTCCAAACTGCATATCAATATTGTCAGGCCATTACCCCCAAACCACTTTGTTTTGTTTCTCTTTTTTTTTCTTTTTCTTTTCATTCATTTGCTGGGGATGGGGCATTCTTCCAAATGCCATACGATCACCCGCTATTTACAGACTCCAACCGAGAGCTCTTTTCAGGATTCTGGCTGTCAGTGTGAGTCTATATGTGAGAACTTTTGTGAGTAAGTGGTCATTTGTTTATGTGGCTGTTGTCAGTGTGCAGATAAGTTTGCTGTTTGTTAGTGTGTTAGAATGTGTGTGAAAATTCAAGAAAATTCAACATTGTGCAGGAGTTGGTTATTCATTTCGCCTCCCCTGGTAGAATGCCAGTGGGGAGGGGGGCGTAAGGTGATGCTGCTTTCTTCTTTCTGGTTAGTCAGATTCGATCTCTTTGGTCTAATTCAAATAAAATAAATTTGATGCAAAAATAATAGCATCTATTTTGTCAATGTCATAAATGTTGAACAATATTTTATAAACAATAAACATGAAAATAAGTGGAAATGAAATGACACAAAATTAATTCAAATGTAACCTCAACAAAACAGAAATTTCAGAATTCATTTTTAATAAAAAATGTAATAAATGTTTCGTCAGTTTGTTTCATCTGATTTAGTGAAAATTCATACAAATGTGGAAATTGATGTATTAATAACAAATATCAGACATGGTCATACTTGTATGTGGGTTTCTCAACAATATGTAACTTTGATAAATACACAACAAATTATTATATTTTAAATTTAAATCGAATATTTATTGAAACTAAAAATAAAATAAAGGAAAATTAAAACGAATTAAAAAAAAATTATTTTATTTTAACGTTATTTAAAAAAAAATTATTAACATGACTACTTATCACATAATATTGAATGCACAGTTTATATTTTTTAAGGCTGTAATTTTGAACGCGACTTACAAGAAATGTCAAATAAACAGTAAGATATGAACGTTCTTTTATGCAGACTTTTGTCATTGTGTAAACCAACATAATCCAAAGTTAATATTACAAACTGTTTTATCATTCCGGAAATGAGTTTGTATAGCAACCATTTTGACTACTGAATTTAGGGTCTAAACCGCCATCTCTGAATTATGAGTGGAAGTCGAATTTATGGTTTCGACCGTGATAGATCCCTGCATTTTCAACCTTGGACTTCGTGTTAGAGTCAACGAAATGGTTAATTTCTATTTTAGTCACCCAAATTATTCAGAGTGAAATGGGTTTCAGCATTACTCCCAAACAATTTATCGTACATGTGAACACTAAAATGAAAGCGCAGATGGAAAAAAATATATCTTTAAGCCTAAATCTCGATTAGTTCAAAGATTGAAGCTCAAGTTGATAATTTTCTATTATTTTTGTTTTTGTATTCTAATTTTTATGTTATAAATTAATAAAGAAGTAACATACGTGTAAAACAATACTAAAAATATACAAAGTCACTCATTCACTTGTAATTCTGCGTAAAGTGGTTAAAGTGTCCACAACAGAAATATGCTGTTTTTGTTTAAGATAAAATACACCATAGATGCTTGAACCATGGCGTTCTTAAAGAGATGGCCTTTCCATTGAGTTTCGTTTTTCTGCTGACATCACAGTGGTTGGTGCTAAGCAAATAAACAAGATGCTTCGAAGGGAATGGTTACACACTATATATGGACATACGATGGTAGTCATTTCTGTCTGAAATTATTTCAGCTTTGGTCTAGTAATTCAAAAAAGGATACTAATAGTTTTGTTTATGTCGTTTTCAAGGTGGAAGAAAGTAAAACTATATAAAATTCATTCAGACTAATATTCAAGATGGATGCCCAGATCTGTCTTGGTAGGAAAATCTTAAATAAAAACAAACACTTGCTTGTTTTCCCTAAAATTTGGAATATAGTTTTTACACAACAACAACTCTGCATAATATAAAATCTTTTCTTTGTCCTAATACAAAATTTAAATTTATTTATGACCATATATAACATTGAACTTTTATGCCTACCCATCAATACCTGTTCTGATACTACACTTCATCTTTTCTGTCCTCCCTCAGCCAAGGAGAAATCCTTCTAGACTGAGGCAATTTAAATTTTTGTCCCAATCCAGAGTACCCCTCTTTAGGGTAATGGATTTTCTATGTCTACTTCTTCCCTTGTGGGAACGCAAGTAAATAGGGACTAGAAATTCTGTTGAAACTTGTTTCTTTGTTCAAAGTTTATTTTTTGTGCCAAAAAGTTCTTTGTGTCTAATAAAAGACTTCAAATATGTTTTATATCTTTTTAAATATCTTTTTCCAAACAGTTTACAGACATGGAAAACCAAAATCAAAGAAGAACTGGCACCAAATTATGGACTACTTACACATTGACATGAACATCATTAAATTCACTAATTCATTTATACCTAATTTAACCTCACACCAAGCCTTTCAAAATGTTCAAAATTTATTTTTCACATCATTAGCCTCTAATACGGTTTGCCAATACTGGGAGACTGTAGGACAAAAGTCCACCCAACAAATTCCCACCATAAAAACGTATTAAGGGCATGTTATCGTCCTCCTCACCGTCAAGTAAATTCCAGAAACTTTCAAAGATAAGTAATTGCCGATATTTACTTCTTTCCCACTGTAGAAAGATGTGGGCCAAGGTCAAAAGATGGGTAAAAACCATCACAACAGACTCTGGATTCGCAAAAATTGCCTGACCAGCCCCATCAGTATTCCCAAGTAGGGGCTCCTCAGAGAAAAATAAAGACTTGGAGAGTGCACCTTCTAGGCCTGAACAGGGCCTTGCCTCATTCTGACAAAAGAAAGTATGTTTTGACAGAATAATTCCAAGGAAGTATCCTCGACTGGTATGGACCAATCATTTTTAACAAGGCTGACAAATCGGCAAGAGAAGATAACTAAATCACGAGTGAATATTTATTGGAATACACTTTTATTTCGAATAATTTGTGCCATTTTGCTTTGAAAGTTAAAATTTGAAAATCTTACCTATATCGGATTGACATTCTCTATTTTATCAACAAACGGCGTAAACACAAAAACAGAAACCAACCCGAATTCACTTCAACAACAAAAGCTAAAACTGAGGCCATAAAAATCAGCTCCCAGAGACAGTCAAACAAAAAGGCACAAAAAGGCGCAAAAAGCCGAAAATGTTGATCATGTGACGTGCTCTGTACTATGTCCGCCAAACCACTTGTGAAACAATATAAAAGCAGAGCGCGCAACAAAATCTTTCTCTTCTTTCTTACCCCTCGCGAGGTGGGGCCATGCTAAACACACACACACACAAAGGCTTACACTCCTATCATTCTTCAACGTATACAACCACACACTGCTGACAAAGACACAAACGCATACAAATGCCTAAACGAATTATCAACTTTCACGCATACACATTAGTACTACCACGAATAAAAGGCAACATGCACATTTATGCGCTTCGACGTACTAACGCCAAGCCTCACATGGCTACACACACACATACAAACATGATCGCGCACACGTGCTTACTACTATTCTCAGAACTGACTTCCAACGAACACTTCAAACTAACATTTTACCGTGTAAGATTTTGTAAATATATAAATATTTTGTGTTACTTTTAAATTACGTTTTATTCTTCCTTCAACTTATGCATGACTTATCTTCATTTAACTTTCATACATGTTTTTCCATGTTTTTACTCTTTTAAGCATTTCTTTAAACAATCTAAATGTAAACGTAGATCTTAGCATTTTCTCTACGACACAATTTCTTACTAAGCTAAGGTCGGCGCCCCCACACCTAGGAAACAAAATACTTGCTTGTTTTCATGAAAACTTGGAATATTACGCATCTACAAAACAACAAGAATCTGCATAAAAGAATCGTAGGTGCTTGTACAGATCAGCCTTCATGGTAAAGTCCAGTAACGACTTACAATGAAGATCAAAGTCTAGTATGTGTAGCATTACATTTCTTTTCTCTCATATAGAGCAACCCCTGTGAGGTGGTTGGGTCACACGATAATCAATCAGCCTCCAGGGCACATGAATTTCAACCTGGACTTTGAAGGACTACTTTCCAGCCCCTTTGAAAATTACAGACAGCAGTCAGAGTTTCCCTGACACCAACGAAGAAAGATGTCCTTTCTCCTACCTTTGTCTACTGGACAGCCGAGCAAGACCATTTTTCACTGGAACACATAGAGCTTGAAGAAAAGTGGAAGTCGAACTTTCTTACTTTAATTCCTTTTTTAAACTATCTTTTAGCTACCTGCACCCAACAGTGTAGGTCCCTCAAATAAATACATCGTTATTTATAGAAGGGCGAAGGGCTTTGTTTTCCTTTTTATTACACAAAATATTATAGAGTTTTATGTGAAGATAGGCCCCTATATTGATACTACACATCATATGTTCTGTCCTCGGTCAGTGTAGGAGAAATCCTTCTAAACTGAGGTAATTTTTATTTTGTCGCAATCCAGGATGCCTCTTCTTTAGGGAGCTGGATTTCCCTGCATTAAAACTCGACCTTGTGTCTAACTTTGCCCTCATGGAGATTCAAGGACTTACGATAAAAACCGAAAGGCAACCACACAAAACGGAAAACTAAAAAAAACAAAAAACATCTTGTGATCTATTTACATTGTGTTTTCTTTTTGTTTGTTTGTTGTAAATTGTTGCTTTTTATTTTTGTAATTAGTAGGTATTAAATTTACGATTTTTAAAATTTTTATTTGGTGTTCTTTTTTTGGTTTTCGACGTGGTTTTGGGATGGCATGGCCACGAAGGGGTCGGTCCTAAATTTCTGCCGCCACACAGATTTGGTGAAGTCTGTTGTATTTTATTGATTTTTTTTACAACAATGTAAATAAAGCAGCAAACAAATAAATCAGTACGTGTTTTTTCGTTATCTTTTTCCGTTTTAGGTTTCCTTACAGGATTTTACCGATCCAAAATCGTCCGCGTGTGGACCGATCTGTACAAGCCACGGAATCGTATTTTGTCACAAAGTTTCTTAGTTGTTGTTTTTTTCGAACAACAACAGCAACAACAAAAACAATTGACAACTTTGAAAAAGAGAGGATAACGACAAAAAAAGAAGGATATCAATTAAGTTAAGTTTTAGTTTAGACACAAATGTATGAATTGGTTCACTGTTTATCATCGTGTGAGATAGATTTAAGAAAAAAATCAATCAAAAGTGAGTAAATTTGTATTTGACAACTTTTTAGTTGTATAAAGTAAGTAAAATAAAACCTACACATTGTCGTTTTGTTGAATATTTCGACCAGAAGCAGAAGACAAATATGCAGCTTCTGTTTCATTCAACAAGTCGTCGATGTCATCCGCCATTATGGAATTGTTGTTGGCTTGGCAACGAAACGAAAAGAGGACAAGACTTAAAACAAGCGTTCTGATTGGATAAACGATTTGATTGGCTGAAACGGGTTTTAACGTTTTTGTTCTATGTTCAAAAATAGAGAAAGAAAAAGAAGACTGTTTAGCTTTGAGGGGTAGAGCGTAACATCGTGGTAGACTATGAGTCCCGAAGACATAGAAGAAAAAACAAGAATAGAATGCGTATTGCACAACTTTTATTCTCGGACTGAAGATACAATTTTGAAAGAACAAATTTGGCGCCTAATTTTCATGTCACGTGATACCTCTGCAGCGCAGTAATTATCACGTAGTGCGCTGATCAGGTCAATGGCCTTATCACCACTTGGTTGAGTGGAATTATATTCAGTTGACAATTCAACATACCCTCTTCAACTGATATATATTCGTAATGTTTTTTTTTTGTTTTAACACTTTTCACATTCATAGGCCTTAAAACAAGTTTTTTTTGTTCACAATATAAAAGTGTGTTTGTACATTTGTTATGTCATCAATAGTTTTCAAAAGTTTTTTTTTTTTTTGTAATACCCTTTCACATTTATAAGCCTTAAAAAACACATTTTTTTGTTTGTTTTAACTATTAAAGAAAGCTTGTTTTTTTTGTTGTTTTTTTTTGTTGTTTTTTTTTTTTGTTTTTGTTTTCAGAGTCCCATTATTAAGTGTGTGAATTTTTCATTTCTAAATCTATTTGCTGGTTTGGTAAATATGTCGGCTATGTTTTCTCCACTTACAACGTGAATTAACTCAAGTGTATTATTTTGTAATTCGTCTCTAATGAAATGAAATCTAATATCTATGTGTTTTGAGCTTTGGTGATTTACGGGGTTTTTGGCTAAGGTTATCGCGCTCTGATTATCACAATATAATGAGAATGTATCGATTTTCTCGTTTAATAAATCTGTCATTAGTGTTTTTAGGTATTTTCTTTCCTGTGTGGCTGCACTGATTGACATATATTCAGCCTCGCAAGTAGATAACGCGACTGTGGACTGATTTCGTGTTTTCCACGAAATTAATGGCCAGTCGTCTGAGATTTTAAATCCATATCCAGTTATGCTTCGTCTATCCTGTGAGTTTGCCCAATCTGCATCGCAAAAACCTCTGATGTTTAAAGTACTTTTAGTGAGTTTGAATATTAATTGTTGATTGGTTGTGGCTTTTATATACGTTAGGGCGTGTTTAGCTAACAGCATGTGATTTTCGTATGGTTTATTCATATATTGTGATAGTTTTGTTACTATGAAACATAAGTCTGGCCTGGTGGCTGTCATTGCATATATTAAGCTTCTGACAATTTTTGTCTGCTAATTTCCTAGTTTCGTTACATAACTTGTTAATATTATTTTCGCTAGGTGTGTATTTAGGTTTACAATATTTCATTCCAAATCTTTCTAATAATTTTTGAAGATATCGTTTTTGATGCATGTATATTGTTTTGTTTTCATATGTAAATTCTATGCCTAAAAAATATTTGATTTTGCCTTGATCTGTCATTTAAAATTTTTCTTTTAGAATAGTTTTCGTATTTATCATATTTTCGTTACATTTTGTCATCTACCCATACAATAATAATTGTATATTTGTCATTATATTGTGTATAAACACAAACGTCTGCCAATGATTGACTAAATCCGTTTTCTATTAGATGTGTGTGTAACAAATTATTCCAATTTCTACCACTTTGTCTTAAACCATATAGTGATTTATGTAATTTATACACTAATCTACCGGTTTTGTTTTTATTTTCTATTCCAAATCTTTTTGACTGTTCCATGTAAAGTTCCAAATTTATTGGTGCATTTAGATAGTTATCATGTAGTGCGCTGATCAGGTCGATGGCCTTATCACCACTTGGTTGAGTGGAACTATATTCAGTTGACAATTCAACAAAGACATTAATAAAAGAAAAAGCTAGACCCTCCCAAGGTACATGGACAAGAGTTATCCAACTTTCCAAAAAGAGCCCTCTAGATTGGGACAAAAATTAAAATTGCTTCAGTTGAGAAGAACCAAGATCTGTTGATGGATGCTACACTCTGTAGACTGGTACCGTCTTGGCCTTAGGGCCTTGATTCCGCTGGTCTGTTGTAGTGCCCTGTGCAGTTCTATGAGGTGCACCCTCCCAGGCTTTGCCTTCTAACCCTTTAAGAAGAGCTTAGTTTATTTCTAATCGCCTGAGGCGTCCCTGCTGGTGAATGCCGACGGGCTGCCCAGGCATTTTTGTAGGCCAGAGTGCTCTTCCTCTAGGGCGCTGACTTTTCAATCCCACTTTCCCGACCTTGTGTCACATCTTTCTGCTGTGGGAGGTAGATAAATACAACCGAGGACAGAACAGATTGAGTGTAATATCAGAACAGATACTTCACTTTGCTCTTAGCCAAAAGATTCAACTTTAAATTCAACGATTCCAGATTTCCCGTTTTTCCTGTATTATTTAATATATTTGTAGCAGTTACATTATTACGATATATTTTATTTGGCAAGTTCTCACTCACGGAGTGATTAATATGTGGTTAGGTAAGAACACAGATGCATGTGCTCATTCGCGGAGTGATTAGTGCGGTATAGCACTTCTGTCCAAACCGTTTTGTGTCCTTTTATGAACAGTCAGACTTTGACAAGACATCATATTTTCTTTTCTCGTCTCTCGAACGGAGAGATAACAGTCCGATTTGAGATGTCAATGTGATCAGACATTATATTTTTCTCCTCGTTTCTAGCAATGGCGTTGCTAGACGAGATGAAACTCACGGACTCAATTCCATTTCTATAGTACATGTACATCAGCGGACTCAACCCATTTTATATTCCTGTTTTCATAACTCTTTCCAGACCATTCGTTGTGTTGATATTGTTATAATATTAATACAGGAATTGACAGCCTTACACCAGGTATCTTCGAAATTGGTGCTAAGCAGGGTGTAAGAACGAAAGATAAATAAATACAGCAAACACATACTCGTGTTCTGCCAATCGACATGCATCTTGTCTCCTTTTCATTGTACATCTCTTGATACGACTAATATGGGATTAAGGCTTTTACCAAGGATCCGATAAGCAGTAAATTATATCAGTGTCTCCTTTATTTCGCTTTACAGATTATTATAAAGAAAGCCCCACGTGCGTTTGCACCAGAAAACAACAGATATGAAACTTTTGAATAAAATTGATTTAAATTGTAGAGAAGTTTATCTTTGAGGTTAGTTGAATAACCTGCTGCTTCATTAATTTTAGAATGATTGGAAAGCGAGAAATAAAACGAGAAGTTATACAAATGGAGGACATCAAAATATACACGTGTGCGATGATCAAATTTATTACTGGAACTGAATACAAAAAAAACAATATTGGCAGGAATAACTGTTACGTCTGATGTTTACACGTTGTTATCGGTTTAATAACAACTAAAAAATAAATTAAGGACGAAGTAGAACCTTTTAACAAATTTATTTAACAAAAACACTGATTCAATGAAATGTAGAAACCGCTGAACGCAAGATGTTTTTATCTGATCGAGAGGTTATTGTTTACTTTTTAACTGTCATGGCAGACGACTTCTTTTATTCAAGGGCGATAACTCTTTCTTTTGATCCAAGGGAAATAATTATTCTGTTTTGTTAGGTTGCCCTAACAATAACAAAATATACAGTGGGTGGAAATAGCTTCTCCTGATACTGTCTAAATTCAATAATCAGCAGTCAACAGCAGCAACTTGATAAATACACACACATTAATATAAACACACTGTCAATATGTCAACACCCCCTCTCAAGCTGCAGCTCACTGTTACAGTTGCATCATTTCAAAATATGGTCAAAGATAACCCTTTTTGATCCCTTTTTTTTATTTTCTTTCTCTTTTCAACCTCTTATAATACAAAACTTTTAAAGTTTAATTTTGTTTACTGGTTTTGTGAATATGTCAGCAATATTGTCATTTGAGGGTATATAATGTAGATATACATTATTATTTTGAATCTGAGACCTTATATAATGATATTTTGATGATGAACAGGATTTTTTGCTAATGCTATAGCGCCTTGATTTTTTCAATTTCAATATCACTCATATCTTGACAATTGCTTTAGAAAATTTGCTTCCTGCATTATATTACACATAGCCATATATTCAGCTTCACATGTCGACAAAGCGACAGTCGTCTGCTTCTAGATTTCCATGATATCAATGGACCATCATTATTTAATTGGTATCAATATCCGGAAATACTTTATCTTCTGAATTTGTCCAATCAGAATCGCAAAAAACAATTAAATTCAAATTATTTTCAGATTTCTTAAAGGTTAGACCATTAATATACTTCAAAACAAATCTACTTAGATTCAAATGTGCATTTGTGGGTTTTGAGAAATACTGAGACAACATGGTAACTACATAACATAAATCAAGTCTTGTGCAAGTCATTGCGTTAATTAAACTGCCAATTATTTATCTGAATAATCTGTTATTTGATAATTCTGTTGAATCTGTACTCCTCTTATTAGAACTTAGGTCACATGGTATAGCTTTTGGGTTACCATCGTTCATTCCAAATCTGTTTAAAACTCTTTGTAGCTACTTTGTTTGACACGTTTTAATAGTACCATTATTAAATTCAAATTTTATTCCCAAGAAATAAGATAATTGGCCAAGGTCTTTCATTTTAAAATTTTGGGATAGGTTACTTTTTATATCTTTCATACTTTCTAAATCTGGAGCTGCGATGATTAGATCATCCACCCAAGTTATTATAATTATTTTTGAATCATTATAATCTTTCCTATACACACTATACTCATTTAATGACTGTTTGAAATTTTGGTATGTTAAAAATTTATGCAACAAATTGTTCCAATTTCTTTCACTGTGTTTCAGTCCATATAAAGATTTTTTTAAATTTACAAACAAGCTTCTCACCATTTTTATTTGTTTGTACAAAACCTTTTGGCTGTTGAGTATACTTCACAGTCAATATTAGCATTAAGGTATGTTGTTTTAAAGTCAATCTGATGCACAATTAAATCATTATCAACATTCTGATAAATGTGATCTTAGCTGTAGGAGAAAATGTTTCTTGATAATCTATATTTTGTATCTGGGAAAATCCTTTAGCTACATATCTCGCTTGAAATTGTTCCTCATTGTTCGGTCCTAACTTCATTGCATAAACCCATCTGCCTCCAATAATTTTCTTGTCCTTAGGAACAGGGGTTCGTAAGTATGGTTTTCCTTAAGAGCATCTATTTTCTCACTCATGGCTCTTTCCCATTTTAATTTTTCGGTAGATGTCACTGCTTCTTCATAAGTTTCAGGAATGTCTTTTATTCCATAACAATAGTCGATGGAACAATGTCCGAATTCTCAGGATCTAACACATAATCATTTAGATATTTAGGTTTATTGATTTTTCGTTGAGAACATCTTTTTTCAGTTTCATTTTCATCTGTACTCGATGTTTCATATTTTTTTATCTGCATTTGATGTTTCATATTTTTCATCTGCATTTGATGTTTCATATTTTTCATCTGCATTTGATGTTTCATATTTTTTATCTGCATTTGATGTTTCATATTTTTCATCTGCATTTGATGTTTCATATTTTTCATCTGCATTTGATGTTTCATATTTTTTATCTGCATTTGATGTTTCATATTTTTCATCTGCATTTGATGTTTCATATTTTTTATCTGCATTTGATGTTTCATATTTTTCATCTGGTTTTGTTGTTTCTTCTGTATTATATTTTTCTGGTCGAGTTGTTTGTTCTCTGGGATAATCAAAAAATATTCTCGTCTTCCTTCTATTGCTTTACATCAGTGACGCCCCATGGAGCGAAACCTCCTCACTCCCTACTGACCAGTGCGCAAATGAGTTAACCGAATGGGTCAAAGCTGGCAGCAAACCCCACTCTCCTCAATGGTTCACCTCGGAATGTGCAGCTGCTATTACACTGAGTCAGCAAGCATTCCAACAATTCGGCCGACATAAGTCAACTACGAATAGACAGAAATTTATAGAGTCAAGAAATAATTGTAAAGTAGTGATAGGTGAAGCAAAGAGAAGGTATACAGAGATAACCAGAAAACCCACTCAGTCACAGAAACTAGGTACTCGCGATTTCTGAAAAATCTGCAATAGTGTGGTGCACAATGGGCAATCAACAATTTCCTGCTATCAAACCACAATGATGTTGCTTGCATGGCAACTGATAAGGCTGAACTACTTGCCCAGCGTTTTGCCTCAAACTCCACTTTGGACTCAGCAAACCACCCCCTCCCTAAATTCCCATTGTGGACCGAAGCCACACTTGAAAACTTGGTCATCACCTCATCTCAGGTCAGGGACATCATAAAAAACCTTGACACCTCCAAGCGTGTAGGCCTGATCTTATACCTGTGATAGTAATAAAGAAATGCTCTGCTGAACAGGCCCCTGTCCTCTCCAAACTCTACAACAAATGCCTTGCTGAATCTTGCTTCCCTGATAGCTGGAAAATTGCCTCTGTGGTACCAGTCTTCAAGAATTCTGGAGATAGAACTGATCCTCAGAATTATCCCCCATCAGTCTATTCTCGCTCTTTGCTAAAATCTTTGAATCCTTAATCAATTTAGCGATAGTCCGGCACCTCGTTAATGCTAAACTTCTTTCTGACCGTCAGTATGGATTCAGGCAAGCACGATCTACTGCGGATATCCTAACACTCATCTCTGAACGCATATACAATACACTGGACAAGGCAGCTAAGGTGGTAGCGCTTGACATATCCAAAGCCTTTAACAAGGTCTGGCATAAGGGCTTCTCATAAAAATTAATTCATATGTTATTACTGGACGAATATTTGATATAATTAGATCCTTTCTAACTAAAAGAAAGATCCAGGTTGTCCTTGATGACCGTTCATCCAAGCAACATGACATAAATGGAAAGGACTTTTATCATGAATTTCTTTTCAAATTTGCGAGAAAAGCTATCTTAATATATATATATATATATATATATATATATATATATATATATATATATATATATATATATATATATATATATATATATATATATATGAATGAGAGAGAGAAAGAGAGTGAGAAAGAGAAAAGCAGGTGTCGAATTTTCCGACAATTTTGAATTATAATGAAAAGAAATCTTTTTAAAACTTACGTGCCATAAAAACCCATTGCATGGCAGCTATGTTGAATTTCGAAGCCAAAGGATTTTAAAACCTACCCATGAGGCAGATATCTATCATTCCAGAGCGAAGGAACATTCTATCCTTTTCTATTGAGATTACAATTCCCCAGATTAATTCACAGTAAATTGCACCAAAAATACACTTGGACAGCAACCATTTTGATTTTCTGTTACATCTTTAGGGATATGTAATTGTTTAAAACATGACAAACACAAAGAAAGAAAAGAAGAATGATCATCAATTAATGTAAAAAACAATATTTATTTGCAATAAAGAAATTGTTGAAAAACGTTGTGTTTACAGGTGCATACATAGTGGTATGTATTTACAACGAAAATTTAATTAAAGGGGAATAATTCAGCAGGTGATTAAGTAAATTATTATCCAACTTGGTAAGGGATTTTGTTGGTGCTGCTGGCAATTTGCTGCTCTCTTGTAGTTGTTGGCGATGATGAGATGATTGGGTCCCACTTAAAGAAGTATTGGTGTAGTGTTGTCATTTCTATTGTCTTTATTAAAAAGGAAAATTGAATGAAACTGATTGCATTCGTACTCGGCAGTACATCTTATTTAGTCATAAGTTAACAGGACCGGCGGGACAGTTATAAAAGTGGGGGGGGGGCTCTCCTAAAAAGTGGGGGGGCCCGGTTAAACACATGCATATATAACTTCATTATTGATGACCGTAAAGTGGGGGGGGGGCAAGTAAAAAAGTGGGGGGGGGGGCTTGTATGTAATACTTTATTCCATCTCTGAATAATTCATTATTCTTTGATAGATGTGGTTAAATAACATTAAGTACCAACCCTTCCCAAATTAATATCTTATAATATTTGTTTCTTGTATATTTGTAAATTTACCATTCTCGTAAATAAATATTAGATTTTTGTATAAGCTTTTGCATTAACTTTGTTCTTCATGACTAGTTTATCGGTTGTTCTCTAAATCCAAAACGAATTCTAGAAAAGAAACAGCATTTACTTTTAGTTTCATTGATTCATATCTCATATATTGCAGAAAAGAGTATAAACAGGTTAAGTGCGACGCTAAGAAAGTTGTGTTCTCAGCCAAACAAGCTGCGACTAGATATCAGTTCAGTCACATTAATCCGAACAGAAGCAACAGCTACAAAGTCGCCAAGGAGGAGGGAAAATCAGAATCCGCACTGAATTTTTCCATCAAGATTTGTTTGATTTCTACAGTTAAACTCTGACTGATAAGTCACATTATCTGTTGCCAGAATAATAATAATAATAATAATAATAATAATAATAATAATAATAATAATAATAATAATAATAATAATAATAATAATAACTGCCAAAAAACAAAAAGGAATTGGAAAAGCTTATAAACACAACCAGAATCTTCAGTCAAGATATTCAAATAGAATTCGGAATGGAAAAGTGTGCACTATTAGAAATACAAATATCTGTGAGTTCTGGAAGCAGATACCATCAGATCAACCGAAATGAAAAATAAGATTGAAAGAGAATATCTGAGAATGACAAGAACACTCTTAAAAACAAGATTATATAGTAGAAACTTGAGAAAAGGAATACATACCCTGGGCAGTATCACTAGTAAGATGTTCTGAACTCTTCATAGGCTGGACAAAAGAAGAACTCAGGCATCTGGATCAGAAAACTAGGAAATTTATGACCATGCACAATGCACTGCACCTGACCGACTCTACATAAAAAGAAGAAAAGGCAGAATAAGACTGGTAAGTATAGAAAACTGTCTGAATGATACAAAAAATGTACTGGAAAAATACATGACCCAAAACACAAAAGGCTGATCATCACAATAAAAGGCACCGCCAAAAATAACAACACAAGGAACAGCAAAACTAGACACAAAAAAGCAAGAAAAGAAAAATGGGAAGGAAATAGCTACTCGGACTAAAACTTACCAAAGGAGAGGCGAACATGGCTACGAAAAGGACATATGAACATATGAACAGAGAAAAGGAATCGCGACTGACAACTGCACAGAAGAATACGATCAGAATGAATTATATCAAAGTTAAAATAGACCAAAACTCAGTAAAAGAGTAAATGTAGACTTTGTGGAGAAAGAGACAAAACAGTAAATCACATAAGTAAATGCAGTAAACTAGCCCCCACAGAATACAAATGCAGACACGACTGTGTGAAAAAGGCAGTCCACTGGGAACTATGCAAACACCTGCATTTTAAACAAATGGTACAGACACAGACCGAAGACAGTATTGTAAAATGAAAAGCACAAAATCCTCTGGGACATGAAGGTACAAAAAAATCATCCAAGTAAGGATGTAATAATAATCAATAAGAATGAAATAACCTGCCAAATCGTATATTTCGCTGTCCCAGCAGATCATAGAGTGAAGACCAAGGAAGCAGAAAAACGAAGAAAATCCACAGAACTTGCAAGAGAACTGAAAGGAATATGGACCCTGAAGAAAATCACTATAATACCAAACATTAGGTACAGTGCTGGAAAAAGGACTAGAACAAATTGGAATCGAAAGAACGAACGACAATGGAGAAAACATGAACTCCTAAGAAAAATCCTTAAATGCGGAAACCAATCCACATAACCAACGAACACTAACTAGCCACAGGTAAGTTAAAATAAAAATAGAACAAAAAATATAGAAAGAACATCACACGAACCAAGAGAACTGAGACTACCAGCAATCCCATAAACTGGACCCCTAAAAAATACACACATATCATGAAGAGTGAAGGAGGATGGAAAGACTGAGGAGAGGGAGCACCAACCAGAAGTCGATTGGAAGGATGCGGAAAGTACGGGGATCTTACGGCGGCTTATTGCCAGTCAGATTTCAGAGAAGACTAACAGTTATTGCCAGCGAGAAATCAATAGTAAACAGCTGTTACGATAATGCAAAATGATTTGCAATGGTTATCGAAAGAGGCTAAAGACTGCTGGAAATCTTGGAAGACTTGTCACTTAGATTCTAGGGAACACCACTGGTTATTGCCATGAGCAATCACTGATGATGACTTCTGTAAAACAGTGAGTAAATAAAAAAAATAAAATTATATAGAAACCTACTAAAAGAAATAAATACTTTGGCAGTATCCTTAGTAAAATAATCTGGACTCTTCATAAACTGGACAGATAAAGAACTCAGGAGTATTATTCAATTCAATTCAATTAATTTGGCAAAAAATAAGACAAGCATGTTTCAGTTGCCATGTAGGGAAAGGGTGGTAGAAATTTACACAGAAGAGGATACAGGAGCCTGTCCAAATTCACCTTAAATTGATGCATAGTTGGGGCATTTATTAATTCTCTTGAGAGACTATTCTAAGGTCCAGGGATCCTGATTGAGAAGGCGACCCTTCTCCGGTTCAATCGAAATAGGCAGTGAAATAGTTTCTTGTGGTGTCCGCATACACCTCTTTCTGGTGCAGGAGTGAATAATAGGTCCTGAGGTATATCGTAATGACCATTGAGGAGATTGTAGGCCAAAATGAGATCACTGCATAATCGTTGGTACTCAAGGGAGGAAAGGTTAAGTTTCTTGAGTCGGCTTTCATAAGATAGATCCCATAGACCCTGCACCATTCGATTAGCCAGTATTTGAAATCTCTCCAGATGTTGGATGTCATATATATAGGTATGGAGCAGAGGCCTGGACACTATACTCTAACAGTGGTTTGACGAGGGAGACATAAGTGGTATCGTGGGGCGGCTAAATGCAAAAATGCAATATAATCGTGCAAATGGTGATACAAGCACCAAAATTGGCATGATGACCCCATAAGGTATATTAAACATATCTGTCTGACTAGCCACCTCAAAATCCAAGATGGCCGCCATTTTTCAAGATGGCCGCCATCAGAAGCTCGCAATAACGATACTCCTTATAAATTGGTATCTATTCAACCGCTTGGTGATCTTGGTGTCAAATTGTATGTTTTGGAACATGCTGAATTAATCTATAACACTCTAGAAAACATTTGAGCACTACTCACATGACTATTAATAAAATAAACCAAAACTGACAACATCAAAACAAATTTTATTAACGACATATCACATACTAAATGAATAAATCACTAACAAATCTCTCTTCCTTCCATAGCACTAGTATGTCCCTCTTTCAACATCCAAGCTCTGAATATCCTGGCGAGCAATGCAAACAAATGAAACTCAATCCAGATATGAGGGTGAAAAAAGTCCCAGAGCTTCCTGAGAATTACACAAGCGTTCGATCAGCTTACAGCACAAATAATCCAAATCCTCCTACAGTTAGAAGCCATATGTTTCCAATACCGAGTCTATCAAGTCATATATTAAGGAAAATTACACATCGTTCGAGAAGATATCGCTAACTGAGACCATTGGTGATGAGATAAATGTGTTGTGGGCAGCCCATTATACAGCACAGAGCAGGAGCAAGCCATTTGAAGTGGCCATTACCTCACTGATGCCTTTGATTCGCGAACAGGCCCACTCAGTTACCACCATAAAGCACTACATGGATAAGACACAGTGTCTTTTCTAAACCTAGGACAAACCCCATTTATAGCTGCTGACCAGTCACTCTTTGCTAAGCAAATCCAGTGGCAGTGGCCAGAAGAGTATAGTGAGAACAAGTTTGTCATCATGTTTGGGGGACTACACATAGAGATGACATCACTGAGGTCATAAAGAACCCTCCTAGAAGGCAGTAGCTGGTGGACCAGTGTTATTGCTGAATCAGGGATGGCATCATCCGGTACAGCAGAATCATTCCTGACTTTGTCAAGTGTCACAAGACTTGCCCATCAGATCACAACATGCAGCCTGTACACACTGATGAAGGAAGCTCACCGTGTCTATTGTTCCGATTACGGGTTGTCAGGCAACTCTTTTATGTCCTTTGAAGACTGGCACCAAAGGCAGAGGAGTGACAGTCTATAGTTCCAGTTTTAGAATATGGTGCTAGATATGGAGCTCACCATATTCCTCTTGATCCGTTTGTTTAAGGAAGGATACTTCGAACTTTACCTAGAAGCCTTGGAGGAACTGATTCCAAAATTCTTTGCAAACAACAATGGCTCACAATTTATTGGCAAGATATGATGTCCTTTGATCAGCAACGCCCAGATGTCGCCAGGAAGTTTTACAAGAGAAACTTTGTTATTCATAAGTCAAAACGAGAATTTTCTGCTCTGGCGATAGATGAAGCTCATGAACAAAACAATGCAGTCATCAAAGGTGATGGTGGAGCTGTTGGACTGACAGAGGATCCTGGGGCACTGAGAAGCAGATACGTAGCCAGAATTCTAACTCAGGGGAGTGGGGCAAGGCATTTTTAGAGGGGCAAAACTAATATTGATATCATACACATACGGCACTATCTGTATAATATTGTTATGGTCACCTTTCTGTCACTCGCGGCACCTTCAATTCAGTTTTTAATTAAATTTGATTCGTTTTTTTGTACTTTCTAGGACCCCATAAAAGCTACATTTTGACATAAAAATATTGAAATTTGGTCCAGTAGAAAAAAGGTTACATTAAAATAGGTAAGGACCAAAAGATGTCATTAACGCTTCAGATCATGTTCAAATCAATTTATCTTTTATATTTTAAATGATAACTGTATTTTCTTTTAGCTTAAATGATAGAAATATGCATGAGGAATTCAATATTGAAAACTGCATCCAAAAATATCAACAAGAAAAAAAGATAGAAGAATTTTTGTACCAAATTCTGGGGTGATAATTTGATCACTATATAAAATCAATAAAAAAAACTGGGCGCTTACAACCCGTTTTCCGCAACTTTTTGACTGACCAAATTTTTTTTTTCGGTGTAAAATTAACTATCAGGTTGCTAGAAAATTCCGTCTGTTTTGGAATTATTATTCAAATATTTTAGATTTTAGGAGGGGGTATCAGTTTCGTGTATAAATTTAACGTAAACCCTTCTTTTTGACCATCTCAAATGTTTCAAATTCTTTTTCTGTGTGCGCTTATCTATCATGCCGCTCGAGAATTCCAGGGTTTTGGAATTTTCTTCATATATTTTAGATTTTAGGATGGGGATCAGTTTCCTATATAAATTTGGTATAAACTGATCATCCACTTTTTGACCATATTGTATGGTGTTGTTTGTTCGTAATTGTCTACAACCCGTTTTTCCCAACTTTTTTTCTTCAAGTATTATAGATTTTATTAGGGGGAGAGTAACTTATCTTGCCTTTGGTAATATTTATTTGTTGCCTATTTTTTTTGTTTTTTCACCCACTTTTTGTTATGTTGGCTACTGTAACATATTGCCAATAGTTTTTTGTATGTGTGAACCTTGTGAAATATAAAACATGTAACCAAATGTTTAAAATATATATGGTTTTTATTTTTATTTTTTACAAGTGCCTTTTCATGCAAAAAAACAACAAAATGCAACATTCTCGCTAATTGTACGCAGAAAAAAGAAAATAATTTGGTGATGGTCAAAAAGTCGTTGCTCAGTTTACATTACATTTATATAGGAGACTGATCCCCTCCTCCTAAAATCTAAAATATTTTAAGAAAAGTTAAAAAAAAACATGGAATTCTCTAGCGACATGATAGATAATTGTACGCCGAAAAAGAAAAAATTTGGCTGGTAAAAAAGTTGAGAAAAACAGGTGGTAATATATTATGAACAAACACGCCACGTGGTCATAAAGTGGGTGCTCAGTTTATGTTAAATTTATATAGTAAACTGACACCCCTTCTAAAATTTATGAAGAAAATTAAAAAAAAAACGGAATTCTCTGACAACATGATTGCTAATCGACAGATGGGAAGGACATGGAGGAACGCTGGCTTCCGGTGAAAAAAGCTTGAAGAAAGTGTGTACGGATGCCTGAAAGTGATACAACAATTTTTTTTATTCATATTAATTTCAGACTTTTCTTTTTGTCATATTAATTTCAGACTTTTCTTTCATCATAATCTAATAATTAACATAATACAGACTATTTGAAAAATAATTTATTTGATTGTTTTCAAAACTTTAAAAAAATTTTCATCGAAGAAAATAAACAAAATAGAATAATTTTTTTTTTTCTAGAAATTATGTTTTTGAGCAACGGAATGTGTGTTTTTTTTATTTAATGTTTTTTTGGAAATATTTAGTGAAAATAATGTTTTTTGTTGAAGCACTGGGATTGCATTTTATAGGAGGTACATGCATATCCTCCAAAAAAGGATTGTATCGGTACCCCAGTACCCTCTCCCATTCATCGTCATATATGCTCAGAGTACCATCCTTTTTCATCCTCTCTTGGAAGGTGTCATTATTGGTGTTGCAGGACTGAATAGCGAATCCTCCCTCCAGCAAACGTTCTTTTTTGCTAGGGAGTACAATTAGGCAAGTTCATGTGTATCTGCTTCCGAAGTAACAAGGTTGTCCACATAGAATCGCTCTCCCATCATCTTGCGACAAGCGTCTAGTGGGTATTGAGCTGAGTGAAATTTAAGAATATACCCCTAGTATGAATGGGCTGGCAGTGAACCCCAAAATCAAGGTTGAATATCTAAAGCAGCAAAGATGATGATCATCTTTAAGGAAGAAACAGAACCTGTTTTTATCAGCTTCTAGTCTGAGATGAATCATCAGGAACGCCTTCCAGTAGAACACAGTTGTTAGCTCTGAAGGTCATTAATAAATTCAACATATTTCCTGTGAGGTTGAAGCCGGAGTAAGCAGCTTCGTTCAGGGACATCCTGTTACCAATATTCAAACTGCAGTTGAACACGGGGCTGCTCTTGGTAGTAGCTGTCAGGTCAGACTTGAAAACAGATCAATGAGGTATCCAGACATATTTATGAAATTTTTTTTGGGGGGGGGGGAGGGGGGGCGAAAAGATATCAATTATTCGATCCTGCTCCTGTTGTTGGAACACTTCCAAGTACTCCTGATACATCTTTTTTTTATTAGGTTCAAGATACACAAATAAACAGTATCATCGAACATGATTGAACAGGACTCGGACTAGCTTGTCCGTATGCCAGGGAAGCTCCATGTAGTAAGTTCCATCCTTGAACTCTATGGCATCTTAAAAGCGCCTTATCTGCTCCTGATCATAGTCAGAGAAGGCATCCTTGTCAGATATACCCAGAGACTCCGTGTTGAATATCCATTCCAACACCCTCTGTCAGGGAAGAACTCCGCTAAGGGGTCAAGATATGTGGGTTGTCTCTCCAAAACAGAACACAAGTGAGCAGGCAGCAGTCGGGGTGGCAAAAAAGAGATACTCTTTTAACGATCCAATGCAGAGAACGTATGTCTCTGCTGAAGCAACAATCCACCGTGTGGTCTCTACGGTCAAATAACTGAGTGATAAGAGAATGGCAGAACTTGAATTTATAGGTTTTGTAACAACCTCCGATTCCCCTTACAAAAAATGAGTATATTTGTTTTCCCCTTACAAAAACAAAATAAACAATATACATACATATCCTTTTTCTCGGGTAAATGTATTTTTTTT
Organism: Sepiola atlantica; assembly: GCA_963556195.1. Taxonomy (NCBI): domain Eukaryota; kingdom Metazoa; phylum Mollusca; class Cephalopoda; order Sepiida; family Sepiolidae; genus Sepiola; species Sepiola atlantica. Next base: position 38,443,165 of record OY744547.1, on the reverse strand, counting down.
TATTTCTCTATTTGCTTTCTCATTACATACATATTTTCCTTCTTTTTTCTCTCAAATATATTTCTTTGACATTGTTTTTCTTTTTGGTCCTTGGATTTTTGTGGTCTGTTGTTAATATATATATATAAAATAAGTAGCATTTTTTACCTGAATGAAGAGACTCCATTTGAGTGAGCCAAATGTGAACATCTCTGATGAATGCATCAGAGATGTTCACATTTGGCTCACTCAAATGGAGTCTCTTCATGCAACTTAAAAAAAAGCTTTCCTCTGTAGCTACTTCTAAGTCACAGGCTGAAGTCTCTTCGTTCTCACTAGCAGACACTAACGACTGCTCTGTGGCTATACTTGAAGCTATAGAGCAGTTTACCAAAAAAGTGAGAAAACTGAACGAATCTAACTCATACTCGCCCAGGCGCCAACTTCAGACTCGTTCATCATCTCTATGCCACCGCAACTGCACACAAATCGTTTTGGCATAGCAGCACAGAGTTGTAAAAATCCCTCTTCTTTTTCTATCTGGGGAAACTAATTTCTGGAGACCTGAGCAGAGCACAGTCTCTACAGAGGTTACCTAATAACCGTGCAGTATTTTTGATGGGCTTCATATCCTAAGTACGCTGCTTGGTCGATACCGGCACTGCTTGCAATATATGGCCTCTGACACTCCTCACTGAGAAGACACCAGTGTCATCCAATTCTACTGCAAGCCATGAATCACTCACTTATTCCCACTGCCTCACCCAATTCTTTCTGCGCAACTTTAATTTTTTAGTGGATATGCACAGACGCCAGCTGATGGATACGGAACTTTCCACCCTGTGTTTGAAATCCTAAATTTTGTTGCGAGCAAACCTACTCACTCAAAAAAACATCATATTCAGACCACTGGTGCTCCTGTGTTTTCATGCTCCCGCCACCTCACTGCAGAGAAATTAAAAGCAGTGAAGGCCGAGTTTAATCATATGCTGCAGCTGGGAATTATATGCCCATCGTCCAGTCCATGGGCTTCCCTTTTGCATTTGTTCCTGAAGTGCTCCAGAGATTGGACTAGGGACTATCGACGACGGAAGGCCATGACACTATCTCATCGTAACCTAATCCCATACACTTGTTTTCTTGGGACGAATAATCAGCCCTGAAAGTATATCTCCTTTACCTGAAAAACTGAAGGTCATACAAAATCTTTAACCACCCACTACATTTCGCCAACTAAGGCACTTCCTCGGTCTGCTAAACCATTACAGACACTTCATCCCATACTATGCGGATCTCTTGTCTCCTCATTCTGACCTGTTACGTAACAGGAAGAAGAAAAATGAGCAGATTTCACTGAATGATAATCAGTCAAAAGCTTTTAATGTAGTGAAGGAAAAACTTACAAAAACATTATAACTTGCATATTCGGTATCTGGTACCCAGTTTTCACTGGTCGTTGATGCATCGGGTACTGCTGTAGGTGCAGTGTTGCAACAGCAGCACAAAAATACAACTACAACCTCTAGCATATTTTTCAGCACAGCTGAAAATGACAGAACAACATTACAGCACGTTTGGCTATGTACCTCACAGTGAAACACTTTCAACATTCACTCGAGAGTTGTTAATTTGTGATCTACACCAATCACCATCCGCTTACGTTCACACTGCATTCTAAGCCGGATAAATATTCTTCTTGCGAAACTTGCCACTTGGAATTCGTTTCACAATTAACCAGCGATATTTTGTTGCATAGCCTTCTGCTTGGGGCCGCGGCGGTACTCGTTTCGTACACTCATCCCTGAAAGGGCCGCGGCAGTTCACATTTAATACTCGTCATTTTTAAAACATCATAAATCACATAGTTCATATATTGTTTGCATACCTTTAGATTTCTCCCTCATGCGTAGAGGGTCGCCATCTCGATGTCGTCTAGTGGTTGAATTCTTTTTTCTTTCTTTCCTGCCGTGAACCACGCCATCTGCAACAAAAGCTTCCTGACCGACTCACCAAACAACAATCTGTTTAACTTTCAATTCTTTTTATTACAAGCGTTAGTTATTTATCGGCTTGGAGACATTTACTACGTCGAGAGAGAGAGAGAGAGAGAGAGAGAGCAAATCACTACTTTATCGTAGTTACTTATCAAATAAGTCTTAACCATTCATAGAGGGGGGGAAGGATACTTCTCGCCTGTATTTTCTTAGGGAAATATTTCCCTTATCTGTTGTAAATAACATGGTAACAATCACGTCTCATCGGTTAGCATCCAAAACCCAGACTGGCTAAAACTCGGTTCACACGAAGAACGAGTGACGTCACGGATCCCTCTGTTTCCCACGCAAAGGCCTGTGATGTCATAGAACCTCTTGCAGGTGCACACTGACCCTTGATCTGGGGTCTCGTCACGCGGTGAACTTGTCACATCTGTGGTTTCCGACTGTGAGAACAGGCCCTATTCTGCACTCGACTACCAGGTCCACCCCGCGTTAATTCGTGCAAGTAAAACCAACGATTTCCAACAGATACGTCCATTCCCATAGGGCCATTATCCAAGATGCTGACATATCTCAAAATCCAGTGGCAGACACCTTGTCTCGCCTTATATCAATTCTCTGTCATCACCTTCAGATATCGATCTACAACAAGTGGTGTTAAGCTAGCTACGACTGGATACTTTAGATCGATTGAATGCCTGAATTTGCAGATGACAAATTCACATACCTGTCTGTGACCACTTCGAATACGTAGATTTTCTGTGACACCTCAACAGATTTACCTCGTGCTCTTGTTCCAATGACTCATTGTCGGGTTGTCTTTGATACCCTTCACAATCAGGCACACCTCAAACTCAAAGCCACAGCAAAGCTGATTTCAACTAGATTTTTCTGGCCGAATATGAGGTGCAACATCACTGCCTAGACACGTTTCTGCATATCGTACTAAAAGTCAGAGGTGCACAAGCATATCAGCGCACCACTTGGAATATTCATCACTCCAGACGATCACTTTAGCCATGTTCATATTGATCTCGTTGGACCATGGCTGGGATTTACTTATCTCCTGACCTGTATAGACCACTTCACACAGTGGTCTGAAGTCATTCACCTAAATTACATTTCGGTTGAATCTGTGGTGCAAGCCCTAATATCAGGCTGGATATCACGTTATGGAGTTCACACAACAACCGACCATGGTGGACAGTTCAAATCTTATCTCTTCCAGGTACTTTCCAGGATTTTAGGAATTAAGTTTATCTGTACGACTAGTTTCTAATGAGATAATATAATGCTTCCATCGCCAATTGAAAGCCGTGTTGCGTGCTTATCCGAACCAACGGTGAACCAACAGCGATAGAACGAGTACCTATCATCCTTCTTGGCTGTCATGTAGCTATCATTTATGGAGAGTGGTTGAATCAACATAGCGAGAGATAGCTAAGAAGAGGATGTGTGATTTGTTCAGTTAATTATAATTTACAGCTAATTAGAACAATTAAAACAGAATTTCTTTTTAAACATAACTCAATCCCAGAACTAATATATATTTTAGGATTTATTTTGTACAATTAAAGTATATAGGAAAAAAAACATAGGAAAACAAACGTTGACTAAATCACACACACACACACACACACACACACACACACACACACACACACACACACATATATATATATATATATATATAGTAATCCAGGTAGTATAAAAATCCATAGGGTAGAAATCCAAAGGGAATCAAACCGGACTTAGTTTCTTCCTGGATTTCACCGACCGGTTGGATCACAAAAAAAACCTTCTGCCTGATGAGACCTCAGTTCTTGATAGCTGTAGATCGATAACATCGACATGCCAGTGTAGCAGACTTTGTACATGTTTGAATAAAAAAACATTTTGGTTGAGGTCTTGTTGGAAGCATATTAGCAAGTCGCTTCTGGTGAAAAAAGAACAAACAGAAATTTCAATTTTTGGGGGGCCTGAGCCCAAATTACGATATTTGGTCATTTTGGGCCAAATACACCTTTTTGGACTTAATCTAGACATAAAATGATTTTCTGACACTGCTTGATGGGTCATTTGAAACATATCAGCAAGTCGCTTCTAGTAAAAATGACAAAATTCAAGAATCAATTGGTTTATCAAATATAGAGAATACATAAAGTTAAAAGTATTAACTGACAAGGTGCATATAAAAGTACAAAAGTAAAAAGTATAAAAGTATAAATGTATGTATTGGAATTTGAATAGCTCGTTGGAAGCGTATTAACAAGGCAGACTTGCATTGTTTCTCTGTTCTTCACTTCAAATTGCGTTCATTGGACTTTGCTCAAAAGATACTGTATCGGTTGTTCTGTGGACAGAAGGACTGGAGAGAGGATGGAATGAATAACTTTTGATATTATGCGGATCCTCAACAATGCGAAAAAAAGAATGTATCGATGCAATCCGAAAAATCACCAGTACGTTAATGGATGCACCATGTGCGAGTGGAGGAAATACAAATAATGGTCCGCTTTGCAACAGATTTTTCAGCCCTCAAAATCGCTTTTATGGATGTTCTCTCATCCGTAACAGTGTCGATCGCGAAAATTTTGAAACGTTCATGAGTAACACCAACATCATCCTAACTATCACCCAGTCTGTTACAAACAAATGGGTGCATGTGGAAGCATTGAAAACCTTGGGCATCGAGATAATGCTTCATCTCAGAAGTGCCTTCGTCGATGAGAAAACTAAACCATAATTTATGATAATCCCGAGCTAGTTCATAGTTCAAGTGGAATAACGGTAACTCGATAGCAAAGTGGAGTGAGAGTCCAGTAGAGTCTTGGAACAAGCACGTTCGGTCTCTCCCAAGTGATCCAGCTGCATTGTCTCGGCAACTGTCCATCAAGGACAATATCTATGATATACTTCGACGAATGTTAATAATGTCTCATCCTGAAATCGCTTCACGACGCCCTCGACCTCACTGTAATATTTGTGATGAAACTGGACACACAGCAAGGTCAATCAGACATACCAAGTCGACTGTTTCAACTATGGAACAAGCTCAAATAGATTCATTTTTGTTTGTTCGTTCATTGAACATTTTCAGCAAAATTTTACTTAAATACCGGAAAATTTCAATTTTCCTTGAAAAATAAAGAATTTTCGAGAAAATACTGTGTTTGACTCCTTAATACCTTTTGATTGGTCTCTTTTTTATGATAATGTGTATAAACTCTATTTTGTAGTACACCAGGTCCCCACAGTGAGAAATTATGAGAACGTTTTAAAAAATTATGATTTTTTTGGGAAAATTGACGGGAATTGAATTAAATAGGAAGTCGATTCGATCAAGAAATTGTAGCCGCCATGTTGCAGGAACTGTGTTCGTTAATTTCATTCGGTTAATTCCGGAATGAATATAAATGTAGAAGTCATAGGTAGAAATAGAAATAACGTAATCTGATATTCGCGGAAAAATCATCGGAGTGAACGGGAGCGGTCATTAAGTCTTTGCGTATTGCTTTATATTATGTAGTAAATTAATACCAGGCAAATAATAAATAAGAACGGAGTCTTTTGTGAAAATTAAACTGTGTTTATTAGTTCCCTGTGTCGATGAGTGGAGTGACAGTACAGAATTGTTAGAGAGAAAAGTTTTTGCTACCACCTATATGGAGTTGGTTTGGCGGAGAGTCGTAGATGGTGTGGCAAATGTAATATTTAGTGTTTGTTGGTGAAAAATAATGAAAATTTACTATAACACGCTCGAGTGAATAAGCGTAATGAATTGGTGAGTTTAGTAGCCTGTGATGGATGGGGTTATTTTCCTATTAAGCAAATATGTACAGGGGGAAAATCCTCTCTACTTTATATATATAAAAAAAAAAGAAAAGAAGAAAAGAAGAAGATTTTGTATAAAAACTCATAATTCTGTTATTCCGGCTGATTGTCTGCCGCTGTCTTCAAAAAAGGAAAGCAAATAAATTGTGATTCACAGCTAAACTAAAGAAATGCCAAAATCAGTTTAATTCAAGTTTCACGTGTTTTGCTTCGGGGTGTCGATTTTTTTTAGAAGAAAATGAAAGTCCGTAAATATACCTATAGAATAGGGACCTTAAACAAAAACTCACCCAATTCGCTTGGTTTTCGCCAAATTTTAGATAAAATTGATTGTTGGTCTTATATTGTAATGATGACAATATAAGGCCAACAATAGATAAGCTAATTAGATAAAATTAAACACATGCATATCAACTTAATTATTGATGACCGTAAAGTGGGGGGCCCCAAGTCAAAAAGTGGGGAGGCTTGACCCCCCACCCCTTCGCGCCGGTGCCGCCGTCCATGTATATATATATATATATATATATATATATATATATATATATATTTGAATAGATTTTTTGTGATACAAAATTTTATTATACATTTAAATAAAATAAGTGGAGCCATCTTGAATAAAGGGCAATATCACAAGTAAAAAGTAAGAAGAGGGTAAAAAAAAAATTTTTTTTATAAAGAACCATGGAGAGCAAACGAAAAAAAAAAACCAATAATAAAAAAGCAAAAAAAAAAAGCACAAATCACAGGAAAGGAATGAACTATCGCCAAAACCTTAGAAACTATCACGCAAAATGGATAAAATGATAATCGACATACTGCAGGCAAAGTCTTTTTTTTTTTTTAGAGGTCTCTAAATAGATCTAATTTATGAGACAACTACTTTTGCCTGCAGAGTAAGGGTTTTCGTCTGGTTACGCTCACGCCCTCCAGAACCTTCAGATGGTGTTTAGAACGGGCCTTGTGCACGATACGAAACCAATCATCGGTATAGTTCTCGCCACATTTTTTGTTGTCGTATAGGTGCTGTCCAATAGATGACTCATGGACCTGTGAGCGTTCAAATGTACTTTGTAGACGTCCGGATCTTCGTTGCAAAGATCCGGCTACGTCCGTCGATGCATTTCTCTTCAAGGCGCGTGAATTACGAAAACAAGCCGGGATGTGTTGGGCCACTCTCACTCCCAATCGTTGTACTGTACGACCGACATAGTCAGCTTCACACTGACATTTAAAATGGTATACTATGTGGCTTTTTTGAAGTGTCGGTAGTATGTCTTTCTTGAAAGCTGGGAAAGCAGTCCTTGTGTTGAACATCACTCGAGGCTGTACTGCGAAATAGCACCGTGAAACAGCTGAAGTGATTTTATCCGAAAATCCCTTACTGGTGGAACCAATGTAAGGTAATTTCAGATAAACCGGACATTTGGGTGGACCAATGAAACTGTCGCCTTTAAATGTCGCAAGCTTTGTACGTATGCACCTAGAAATTAGTCCCTCCGAGAATCCATTATTAGCAAGAATTTCTGTCAACTTTTTCAGTTCAACCGCAAGTTTACAAGAAGTGCAGATCATCAGTGCACGGTGAATAAGATTATTTACTAAACTGATCTTCCTGCTCATGGGGACAAAAGAATCCCAACTAATATACAGGCCCGTAAACGTCGGTTTCCTGTATATAGTTGTGGTAAATTTGTCCTCCGTCCTTTCCACTGATACGTCCAAAAATGGCAAGGAATTGATCTGCTCTTCCTCCATAGTGAAACGCAGTGTTGGGTGTACAGTATTTAATTTCAGGAAAAATTGATTGGCCTCGTTACGGGACCCAAAAATGGCAAAAGTATCGTCCACGTAACGCCAATAGCGAAAAGGCCTGGAAACCTGAGAAAATAGTAATGATTCCTGAAAACCTAGGAAAATATTCGCTAGGATAGCACCCAAAGGACTACCCATGGCCACCCCATCAATTTGTTGATACATAATATCATTGAAACTGAAACTGACCGACTTAGTGGCCAGTCCCATAAGTTCCAGAAAGATGTTTTCAGGGAAGGTGGGAGGGGTTAATGTGCTACGATACAACATGTCAGCACATATTTGTATGGTTTCATCGAGGGGTACATTGGTGAATAGACTGGTGACATCAAAAGAGCAGAGAAAGTTTGTACGCGAATCACAATCCAAGTCACGCATTAAAACAGCGAAACGGAAAGAATCTGCAATAATTGTACCTGAAAACTTCTGCACGACAGAATCAAGGATATCAGCAAGCCACTTCGCTAGCTCATGCTGAGGATATATATATATATATATATATATATATATATATATATATATATATATATATATATATATATATATATATATATATATATATAAACCCCGAAACTAAATAACCGATCATTATGAATTTAAAAAAAATTCTAGGCTGGTTGGTAATGTGATCTATATTTAGTTTTAAGCAAAGGGAGACAGAACATAAGGGGGGGGGGCAAACATAAAGGGGGACAGAACGTCTCCTCCCTTGAAAATAAATGTACACAGATTAAAAAACTAATGAACAGATTTTTATGATAATAGAAAGTCTAATGTGTTATGTTTGATTTATTTTTGAGGGAGCAAAGGAGGCTTCCTTCCACCTCTGAATTGAAAATAAATGTAAACATGGATTCAAATCTACTGGACAGTCTTGCTAGTTTTAAATAAGAGGATAAAAACTAAAAATAAGGAGGCCTCCAACGCGTTGCTGAGACCTTCCTTTCCGGTTCCCCCAACAAGATCCACCCACAGCCACAGTGCAGACAAATGCAGATATCTGAAGAGAAGGTAGATTGTTAGCCAATTAGAAACGCTGTCACACGCCAGTGGTATCTTTGCTCGTTTCGTCCTTTTGTCAAACTGTTTTTCTTTTGCAGCCTTTATTGACATTTTTGGCTTCCAAGCGAAACGATTTCCTCTTCACTCAAGCAAAGCTGTTTCCAGGGGAAAGAAACAAAACAGTTAAGGTTGTTTATCTGAAATAAACTACAATTACTAATGCATAAAGGGGATCAATGGCCACATATTCAACACAGAGAGAGAGAGAGAGAGAAAGAGAGAGAGAGAGAGAGAAAGAGAGAGAGAGAGAGAGAGAGAGAGAGAAAGAGAGAGCAGAATAACTACAACCGGTCAAGTGGCAAAAAAAAAACTTTTGTTGGGGAATTTGTTAAATCCGAAGGAAATAGCATTCATTGCATGAATATTGTCGCTCCCAAACTCTTGTCAACATTTTTATTTATTAATTGTATTTATTAATTTACAAAATTGAAATACAAGAAAAGGAGTTCAAATTTAACCAATGAAAACTAGAAAATCACAAATGTTAAGATTGATTTACGGGGAAAATACTGCAGGCAAATGAAAGCGAGCAACAATCCGGAATATTGAGAGTAAGTGTTTTCTCTTTCTTTCTATGTACGGGGGGTACAACCTTGATTCATTAGATGTTTTGGATGTTTACGGCATATCAATCGGTTCAGTGTTATTTAATGGGGGGGGGGAGAGAGAGAGAGAGAGAGAGAGAGAGAGAGAGAGAGAGAATCGCATCCTCAGACATGTAATACAAGACCCCTTCCCGTTAGCAGACTCCCCTTCATATATCTCCCCCCCCCCCGAAATGCACAAGTTCATTGAAATATATTTTGTTTCTACTTTAACATCGGTATAACTTCCAATAAGCTCAGATGCATTTGGATAACTCATTTGTAATTTTTCAATACTGTCCAAGTTACTTGCTTTCTTTAAAATATTAAAACAAATCGTCCATATTTGTTAAATGTCCGTTGAAATCGTTAAAAGATTTAATGTGATCACTTCGTATTCGTCATTAGGAAACTGTTTTCGAATCTCTGACTTCGAAAGGTCATTCTAGACCAGAATGACTTTTCGATTTCTATGATGACCTTTCGTGCAAATAACTGACAACATTATTCTCTACGAGCTAGAAGAATAATTCAAAATATATTCAAAGTCACCCCCTATTTCAAGATACACAGTACTGACACTTCTTAAACTTGTTACTACCTCCGTGTGGATCAGAGTTTGAATTTTGGGAAGCATAAACATTGCGTTGGTTTAGATTGTTCTCTGGAAATACAGTAGAAACTATCGATTATCATTTCCTATCTTAAAGTACAATGGGATTAGAGCAAAACTTTTGGATACACAATGTTCGAGCTTCTGGTGCTAAAATGTAGGGAGATTTTGATAAATAAAAATATGTGAAAATTGAAATCATGAGGAGTTTGAAATAGACGTGTCTAACGAAAATTCTGTTCGTGTTAGTGTGAGGAAATCGAAAAATACTACAGATTTTAAGCAATTTTTTATTAAACACATCTAAACAAGAACAAAGATTTGAAAAGGGCATTTAAAAAGAACTATGTATGTAGTTAAAAAAAAAAAATTGTTTTGGACGATTAAAATAATTTCCAATGCTATTGATAATGTTTACCCATTCATTTATTTAAAACAAATTATATTTGTAATTCATGTTTTGAAACATACATGACATAAATAATAAATCCATGATGTCATGCTAAAGCTATACTTATTTCGTTAAGGTAATGTTTTAAGCTCTATTTATAAGAAAGTCATATAATAGGTCAGTTGGTAGAACCTCAGAGAGAAGATCTCAAGGTTTCGGTGTCGATTTCTGGCCATGACATCCGCTTTATTTGTTGGGAATTTATTATTTAATAAAATCAATATTCCCCATTTCTAAAAGCAATTAAGATCTCTGATATTTTGAAATGAAAAAATCATTTCGTGTATTTATTACGTTTTAAAAAATTGTGACAGACGGACGGACAGACGGACAAAATCTCTATATAAGATAAATGGGCCCAAAAAAAGGTATTACTAATTCGGGTGAGAGTGAACTTGGGAGTAGTGGTAACTAAAAGGCGAATCCACTGCTCAAAAAGTCCACAAAAGTAATTTTAACAATAACCCTAACCCTAACCCTAACAATAACCCTAGCACTCGCTTAATTAATTCGACCAAACACGAAATAGGAAGAATTAGTAAAACAATTCTTTCTAGAATTAACAAGCAAATAAAAAAAAGACCTAGAATCAAACTAGTGGGTCAATACTGCCGAAGTAATTACCTGGTTTAATAATATCGAAAATAAAAATAAATGTACCTTTCTACAATTTGACATCGTGGATTTCTATCCATCCATATCCATAGAACTCTTCAACAGCGCCCTAGAGTTCGCCGAGATATATACCGATATATTCAAGGATGAAATCTACATCATTAAAATATGTAGAAGATCAGTTTTAATCAATAATACTGACCAATGGATAAAAACAGAAATGACAAACTCCTTTGATTAGGCGATGGGTACCCTAGAGTCTGCAGAGACATCAGATTTTGTGGGTTTATTTATTTTATATACCCTCACAAATATATTTGACAATACTGATATCGGCCTATGATGAAGGGATTCCAACAAGGTCAAGGGAGACAACTTTAAAAAAATGATATATATGGACATGAAAATATTAGGCCAAAGAGTAGACGTACTAGCTAACATAAAAATAACTCACTTTTTAGATGTCACTTTAAACTTAAATGAAAATATTTACGAGCCATATTTAAAGGATAATGCCAATCCTATGTACGTAAACCCAAAGTCCAATAATCCCCCATCAATACATAGAAAAATAAAATAATTAAATAGAAAACTGAACTAGGCCAGCGCCTGGAATAAAAAGCTATCCCAAGCCCGCATTTGTTAAAATAAGGTCACCTATTAATTCGGCACATTCACAAAAAAAGTGCGTCATCCCTATACAAAACAGAACAAAAGAAGAGGAAGAAGTAAAAGTCAGCCGAACCATTTTTGAAAGAAGCTCTGCCATTGTTTAATGAAAACATGAACCGAGAGGAGAGAATAACAATAAATCTGATTGGTTAGCTAGCTAAACTAACCACCACGTGCATATATAAAACATCTGGTAACACGAATTCCATGCATTTTAGCCTGGCGATTCCCTGCAGGGATGAAACGTGAAAGCCTCTGTGTAGCTTAATTGACATAATTTTCATAACTTACTACCTAACTCTACTCACGTATTGAGCACTATTGAAGGAAATACTGAAAATCGATACATAATATATATCTTCTTATAACAGTTCATGTGGATACATAAAATAATCTCTCTATATAAAACTCAATGTCTGTATGTATGTGTGTTAGTGTGTGTGTGTGTGTGTGTGCCCTATAGAAAAAAAAGTTAGCGAATCTAGATAAAATCTAAAAGTTTATTTTAATGTAGAAATCACTGAGAAAGTTAATGGGCGTATTTCCGAATCTCTAAATTCACTTCTAAGGCTCCCTTATGGGGCAGATTTCCTCGGGGGGGGGGTCGATTATTTCAGTTATTTTCAGCTTAAGTTTGATTTAATTATGTATTAATTTAAATAGAAAGCAATTATATCATGTAATCTTAAAAAACAAACAAATTCCAAGTCATTCCAGGAAAAAAAAACTGCAAGTCATTTCCTCAAATTCAACCGGAAATTACATCATAGGGAGAATGCAATGTGGAGGGGGGAATTCAAAATTCTAATTAGATAATTCTAGGAAGGAGTAGAGAGACTAGCCCAGGCTTTACTTAGCCAACTCATAATTCAAAACAGGAAATGAGTCAGCATTGTCATGTAAATATATATATATATATTACCTGGCACATGCTAGGAAGTAAGTGTAGTATCTGTTCCGATGGATACTGCACCCTGTCCTGTGCAGTTCTAGGAGGTCCACCCTCCCAGGCTTCGCCTCCCCTCTTTGGGGAGGAGTAAGTTTATTGCTTACTGCTTGAGGCGCCCCTACCGGGGAATGCCGACGGGGCTGCCCAGGCAATTTTTAAATGGCCAGAGTGCTCACCTCTCGAGCGCTGGCTTTTAACCCCACTTACTCGACCCAAGCTGTGGTCACATCTTACTTGTGGGAGTAAGATAAAACTGGCCTTGTGCCTAACTCCTGCAGAGGAGTAAATAAATATATATATATATATATATATATATATATATATATATATATATATATATATATATATATATATATATATTGTCATGTATAAAAAACCCACCTGTACATAGAACAAGCTATACTAATCTTACCATTGAGCTATGCGATTGTAATCTACTTTTTCATGTGTGCACTACTTCCACTATTGCAAATATTAGGTGATAAAAGTTTTTAAGAGTTTAAGAGTATAAAAGCAACAGTGATCAAAGCAGGGCCGGCGGGACAGTTATAAAAGGGAGGGCTCTCCTAAAAAGTGGGGGGCCCGGTTAAACACATGCATATATAACTTCATTATTGGTGACAGTAAAGTGGGGGGGGGGGCAAGTAAAAAAGTGGGGGAGCTTGAGCTCCCCCTGCCCCCCCCCCCCGGTGCCGCCGTCCATGCAAAGTGATAACTTAATATACCAACTAATTAAGTATACAAACATTGCTTTTTGATTCTGCACCGGGCATCGCCGGGTAGCCCTGCTAGTAATATATATATGTATTGATTTTTGGACGATTTATATATACACAGGAGACGCACCCATGACCTGTTGAGTCACAACCACTATCGCTATTTGTACTACGTTAAATTCATTCGAAAGTTCCTAAATTGTGACATTTTTCTTGCATAACTAAAAATACTTTGAGCTTTTGTTAAACCTAAAATTATTAGCTTAGCATTAGTTCAAACCATAACGATGATCTTTTGTTAAACGACATATAACTATTTGAGACGTTGATGGATAATTTGTATTATTTGAATTATTCAGACTATTATTCTTATAATGGTTGTTATTTTCACAACGTTTCAACCGATGTAACCTCTGACTTTCTTCAGGTGAATTTTTTTCGAACTTGGGAATCTTTACATCGAACTTGGGAATCTTTACATCGAACTTGGGAATCTTTACATCGAACTTGGGAATCTTTACATCGAACTTGGGAATCTTTACATCGAACTTGGGAATCTTTACATCGAACTTGGGAATCTTTACATCGAACTTGGGAATCTTTACATCGAACTTGGGAATCTTTACATCGAACTTGGGAATCTTTACATCGAACTTGGGAATCTTTACATCGAACTTGGGAATCTTTACATCGAACTTGGGAATCTTTACATCGAACTTGGGAACCTATAGAGAATTTCAAACTGAACCCGTTCTTTAATCCAGATTTCGTTTCGTCAGCTATGGTCGGGTAGAAGTGTTAATTAGTTTATCATTCTTAATTGTCATCTAAAAGAATTCCGAAGCTTGAACTATTTGCTTATAATTAGTGAAGCATTTCATGTTGAAGTTAAACCCTTGTGTGTTTGCTAGCATGAGATATATCTCATGCTAGCAAATTGCACATCATCCTATGTATACAATTGTTTCTTCACTACAGGTTCCAAATAACCATTGGCAACGACTGGTGTTAGTGACATAATATTGTACACAATGGTTTTTGCTTGGATGCACATCTGTCAATTAAGGAATCCCCAGCCCACATACCACACTTTTAACGGGGTAAATGGTCGTAATTAACTTTAAAATATTCATATAGCTATCTCTTCATATCAATCTGTAAATCAATTAATCTCTGTCTGTCTGTCTATCTGTCTTTTTTTCTCTCTTTCTGCCTCAGACTCTCTCTCTCTCTCTCTCTGTTTTTTCTCTATATATATATCTCTCTCTCTGTCTCTGTCTCTGTCTCTCTCTCTCTCTCTCCCTTTCTCTCTCTCTCTCCCTCTCTCTCTCTCTCTCTATATATATATATATATATATATATATATATATATATATATATATATATATATATGTGATTTTATGAAGGCTTACCAAAGCATTCCTTTCAGGACACCAATGATCACCATTAAAGATATTTTTTCTTACAAATATTATTTATTCAAATTAAATGTTTTTTTCTACACGTGTTTCACTACCAAGCAGTTACTTGCTTGGCAGATCATCAGGGAAATTAAATGTCTGGAATACTGGTTTCAACTGCCGACAATACACAATGTGGCGTTGCAATAGTTGAGGTCACTTAAGAAGAGAAGAGGAAAAAAATAAAAAATAAAAGTCAAAATTAAAAAACAAGGAAGAACAACGATAAAAAAAAAGAAAGTCCTAGAAAAGTCTTAGAAAAGTAGCTCGTTCATTATTTCTTCCACCAAGCCAACAAGCAAATAATCGGTCTCAAATACATTAAAAAAACCCAAAAAACCGGAACAATGTGCGATAATACACTTTCACGTCGGCCGGCACAATGATGAATAAATCCCCCCCCCCACAAAAAAACAAAAGAACTAAATCATTCAAGATACCGCTCACAAGTTACCATTCCAATCCAATGATAGTATGGGAATTCTAAATCCAACTTCTCACAAAGAAAAGTCAACACAAATGTTCGTCCGAGTTCAAAGAGCCTTATTTCAATGGCTGATTTCTTGGGACAGGAAAAGTATTTACCAAAAATCCTGTTGAATAGCCTGAATGCCTACATCTGTCTTTTTGTGCTTCGTGTTGCTCTAGAAGAAGTAGGGGTACCACTGGTATGAGCTTAACAAATGCAGGAAAAGTGTATTGAACATCGTCTAGATCTATATCAGGTCTTCGTTGATTTAACGAAAGCGTTCGATACGGTCAATCAGGGTGCACTGTGGAAGTTACTGGGTAATTTGGGATGTCCTCTTAACTTTGTTAGACTCCTTCGTGAGCTGCAAGACAATATGAAAGCATGTGTCAACTGGAATGGTTGCCTCTCAGAACCCATTGCGGTTGACAATGGTGATATATAGGGTGATACACCTACTTTGTTTTCCATCTATTTTGCTGTTACTCTGTTATTGACTTTCAATAACTGTGACAAATGTGTGTATGTTCGATTTCACACATCTATTCAAATACATAGAGCAAGTCTCAAACAACAGTAGAGAATGTCCTTGACGAAATCTTAAAACGCTATGTATATGAAGCTATTCTCGATCAAAGAAGTGAGAGATTAAAAATTGACAGTATTTTCTTACCAACCTAATAATTCTTCCAATAGAACAAGAATCCATTTACAGGAGACATTTTCTTTTGATTGTGCATTAAGATTTTTATTTTTGAGCAAGTGGTTTTCGTTAAAAAGAATTTGTCGATGTAAGGAAAACAATGATTATTAACGATATCTAGTTAATAAATATTATTAATGATATTTAGTTAATAATTATTATTAATGATATTAAATATCATTAATAATTATTATTAATGATATTTAATTAATAATTTTACTTCTGATGATGCTCCAAATATTTCTTTTTGAAAATTGATTATTTTGAATATTTTATTGCCAGCATGTTTGACTCTTTAATCGCATTTGAACTTTCATCAATTTTCAGACTCAACGGAAAAATTCAAATGTAATCCATGCACGAAGACCTAAATGATTTCCTTTCTTTTCTTATAAAAAAAACAAAAACTAGCAAATATATGCTCTCTAAGGTAGCATATTTTTGCTAGGCTGGGAGGATTACATAATTGTGAAGGAACTACATACGTAGTTAAAGCAAAATAAATTGTTTTGAACTATTAAAATAATTTCCAACTCTATTGATAATGTTTACCCATTCATTTTTTAATTTTTTTTTTATTATTGCTTATGTTTGAAACATGACATAAATCATGACAGAAATCATAAATTTATAATGTCACACTAAAGCTATAATTATTTTGTTATGGTAATGTTTTAAGCTTTATTTATAAGAAAGTCCAAATAGGACAGCTGGTAGAACTTCTGACTGAAGGTTTCGGTTTCAATTTCTGGTCATGGCATTCGCTTTATTTGTTAGGAATTTATTATTTACTATAAATGTAATATTTTCCATTTCTAAATACAGTTAAGATCTGATATTTCGAAATGAGACAAATTCTGTGATGTATTTATTACGTTAAAAAAATGTGACGGACGGACAGACACATAAAATCTCTATTTATATGAGATAGATGGAGCCAAAACAGTAACTACTAATTTGGGTGAGAGTGGCCATGGCAGTAGCTAAAGGGAGAATCCACTATTCCCAAATTAGGTCCTCACTAGTGGATTCAGTTTTGTGTCATACTGTTGAGGGGGTGAGAGTGGCTTGAGTAATTGAAAGGGTTATAAAATAAAGTCGGGAAATAGTGTTGGTAGAAAAAAAGATAAATACGGTTGGGAAAAGGGTAGGCAGAAATAAACGGATTTTTTTCTTAAAAATACATTGAATGCAATATTTTAAAGCGATAATTAGGAGCTTTGAAATAGTGCCGAGCGGAATTATTTTCTTAAAAGAACATTAATAATTTCCGCAATGCATTTATTATGTTTAAAAAATTATGACTGACACACGGACACAATCTCTATTTAAAAAAAACTAGAATTAAGGGCTATTAATTTAAGTAAACTAAATATGACGTCACGCCAAAGCTATAATTGTTAAGGTAATGTTTTAAGCCCTGTTTCATTAGAAGGTCCCAATAGGCCAGTTGGTAGAAACTCAGATTGAAAGTCTCAAGGTTTCGGTTTCAATTTCTGGTCATGACATCCGCTTTATTTGTTATGAATATTATTTACTATTAATGCAGTTAAGATCTCTGATATTTCAAAATGAGACAAATAATGCAATGTATTTATTATGTTTTAAAAAATTGTGACTGACGGACTGAAAAGATCTCTATTTATATAAGACTAGCAGGGGTACCCGGCGTTGCCAGGGGCTCTCCCTCCTCCTCTCCGCAAGCAAAATAAGATATTGAGCACTTTTCTCCCGGACAACGCCGAGTATTTAGAAAATCAAGACGGCCTCCAGAGCACTACTAAAATCACTCTTACCGATCCCCCCTCCTTTTCATTTGCACAATAGTCTGAAGAGAAACACTACAGTAGCTCTATCTAGGACATTTAGCACTTTTCTCCCGGACAACGCCGAAGCCTCTGGGTCCTATATTGAAGAAGCCCCCCCCCGGTGCTGGGTCCTATTCTGTAGAAGAACCCTCGGTGCTAGGTCCTATACTGTAGAAGCGCCCCGGTAGCTATACTGCAGAAGCACCCCCCCGTCCCTGTACTGCAGAAGCCTCCTAGTCCTATACTGTAGAAGCACCCCAGGGGCTGGGTCCTATACTGTAGAAGCCCCCGGTCCCTATACTGCAGAAGCACCCATGGTCCGTATACTGCAGAAGCACACCCTGTCTCTATACTGCAGAAGCCTCTGGGTCCTATATTGTAGAAGCACCCCCGGTGCCTATACTGCAGAAGCCTCCGGGTCCTGTATTGTAGAAGCACCACTGGTCCCTATTCTTCAGAAGCACCCATGGTCCTATATTATAGAAGCGCCCCCGGTGCTGGGTCATATACTGTAGAAGCACTCCTGGTCCCTATACTGCATAAGCACCAATGGTCCCTATTCTGCAGAAGCATCCGGGTCCTATATTGTAAGAGCACCCCCAGTGCTGGGCCCTATACTGTAGAAGCACCCCTGGTCCCTATACTACATAAGCATCCATGGTCCCTATTCTGCAGAAGCACTCGGGTCCTATATTGTAGAAGCACCCCCGACTGCAGAAGCCCTTGGGTCCTATACTGTAGAAGCAGCCCCCCCATGTGCCTATATTGCAGAAGCACCCCCGCCCCCGGTCCCTATACTTCAGAAACCTCCGGGTCCTATATTTTATCAGCACCCCCGCAGGATGAAGATGTTGATAATCCCCCCCCCCCAACCTCCCCCCAAAGAACTATTTTTATTTTAAAAGAAATAAGTTTAGGTTGCTAGGTGCGGATGTGATTGAGCAACCCTTGTTTCACTGTTATTGATACATCCGGACAAAATTTAGGGCAAGAAGGGATGCTGGGGATGTTCAGTGAGTCTGCATTTTTATCAAGTTGTTACATGAATACATTGGCTGATTTCAAAATCACTAGTTTACTAGTGATTTTGAAATCAACCAATGTATTGAAAACATTGAAAAAGTTAAAAAAAACCAGACCCGCCCCCGAAAACTGGCCCCGTTGACCCCCAGCAACATTTTTGTTGTTGTTGTAATTTTGAGATATTATGCTCCCAGGTGTTGTCCGGTCCTAAAGATGTCAACTTGTTGACAGTGTGCCGAGTAGTTTTTGAGGAGTAGCTGGACATACAGACAGACAAACAGACAAACAAACAGACAAACAAACATACAGACAACTGCCCTTTATATAATAGAAGAAGATGCTAAAATTCCGGCATTCGTTCAAAGATTGACGATTTTGGATTCAGCGTTTATTGGTAAATTTAGGGTTTTCTAGTAATATAGGCACGTCAGCGGAGCAAACATTTCGTCATATTCAAGGCAATCCTGCCCGTCAGATCGAAATGAACTGAAATATAGTCTTGCGGTATTATTTTAAATTAAAAAATGAAACGGATTTAGTCACAACTTTCAGTCATAACGATAATATGAAATCAAAAGTTTATTTTTGGTAAATTCTCGATTTTTGTTTTAATATTCCCTCTTAAGCTTGAAAAAAATTGTTTATTTACTTTTTACAAAAATGTTGACTAAATTTTAAATAAAAACAAATGACAGTTTTATTTAAAATTTGAATTTTTTAACACAATAACAAATCTACATAAGTAGAACCATAATTAAAAAATCTTTGTAAAAAGTAAACAATTTTTTCAGACGTAAGAGTGCAATAGTAATAAAAAACAAAAATACCATTCAAAATTAAAAAAAGAAAGAAACTGTCTCCTTAAGTTTGAAGAAAAATGTTTACTTTTTGGTACGCCAGTTTTATTTTTTAAATAGTAATGACAATATCATTAGTATTAGATTCGCCCCCCAAAAACAAAACAAAAACACATGCACTAGTCGAAAATGAATGCCAGCTTAAAAATAAGTTTTTAGAAACTTTAAAAATTGCATTTTTGTTTTTAAAGAAAGGAACACGATCCGATTCAAATTAAGGCTGAACTTTATTCAATATTATTTTTTTTAAAAGAAAAAAGAAGAAAGAAATGTGTAGTATGTGTTCTGATACTACGGTTCATCTTTTCTGTCCTCGGTTTTGTTTTTTGGGGGCGAATTTAATACTAATGATATTGTCATTACTATTTAAAAAATAAAACTGGCGTATCAAAAAGTAAAACTTTTTTCTTCAAACTTAAGGGGACAGTTTTTTTTTTTTTTAAATTTTGAATGGTATTTTTGTTTTTTTGTTACTATTGCACTCTTACGCCTGAAACAATTGTTTACTTTTTACGTTGATTCTTTAATTATGGTTCTACTTATGTAGATTTGTTATTGTGTTAAAAAAATAAATAATAAAAATTTAAAATTTTTTTCGATTTCATATAATCGTTGTCGCTGAAAGTTGTGACTAAATCCGTTTCATTTTTTATTAAAAATCTGTCAGTTCGATCTGACGGGCAGAGATTGCCTTGAATATGACGAAAAGGTTGCTCCGCTGGCGTGCCTATTTCAAGAAAAGCAGCTGCAGTCGCGAGTAGTCGTGCCTTGTCTGTACCTGATTTAGTCGTACACAAATAGTATAACCGGTTAATTTACAAATCTAAATGATTACTTGATGAATAAAAACGTTAAAAGTAAAAAAGATACAAAGTAATGAGTGTTCTTACGATGTGTCTTTGGCCGGGGGAATGAACAAAGGATTAACCAAAGTGGTGATGGATTGCCGACAAATGGTTGTGGGAGAATGAATCTCAAGGGTTGTGGAAGAGATGCCTTTGTAGCAGCATGTCATTCCCACTGTTCGACGTGGCCCGACCACATGTGGATTGGGTTGAAGTGGACGGACCACGTGTGGATATAATTAATAGATTAATATAAACAAAGGGAAGAAAGAAAACATTATTATTATCTAAAATTATATTAGAAAGAAAGCGAAGGAATAAGAAAGCACAAGAATAGTATTTTGTAAAATTAATAATTAAGAGAAAAACACTTATGTTAAACAAAAACAAAACAATTTATTTGACTAAGAAATTTTGTAGAGTTCGTACTTTTAAGGAGCGCAACAGTTCTGTTTGTAAGTTCATGTTTGTAAGAAGGTGTATATGCGAGCGTGTTTGGTGTATTTTTGTGTGGCAATTGTAATGTGAGTGTGTTTGACGGACTAGTTCATCTTTCGTGGTAGGAATTAAAAGAGATTACCTTTTGCCTCCCCCACCTCCTCGGTCGAGCCGGTGGCGGGAGTGTCGACGATCTCCTCTATGCGTTCTGCCAGAACGCGGAAGGAAAAAGAGAAAGAAAAGAGTGCGTGACTTGTTTTTATAGGGAGTCAAATCTCGCGTGGTCAAGCTTGCCTGTTGGCCCCTGATTGGCCGGAATCTTCGAGCAACGTGCTTTCACGAGATCACCCCCTCTTCTCTAACTCAGAGACGAAGAAGGGATGAGTCAACAAAGAAAGAAAGGTCGCACATATATCTCCTGACCGGTTGTGGCGTCATCCACATGTCTATTCAATCTGTGCGCTTAGTGATGGAAATGCTATTTCAAACTTAAACATGACTAACCAGCAAGCTAACCCTAATCCTTTTACAGATGTGTGAATATATGTAAAAATACATTACCATCTTCCGAAGATTTATTCCATTCTGTTGGATAAGCGTTTGGAAAGGTATGAAATGTTCACAAGTAAACACGGCTGTAGAATTTAATTTTGAAAATCAATTTTATTTTTTGGGGAATCTACTCGCCCCCTCCGAAACTAACGAATAATTTTCAAGAACAAGAATCAGTGAACAGTGTTACATTGAGTTGGGAGATATAACGTTTCAAATGAACCCTAGAGAATATGGCATGCGTTGAGGAAAGCACTGACCAACAGCATCGGAATCGATTCGACGCTGTTCACGTTCACATAGCATTTTTGCAGCCATTCTAGAATGACCTTTGTTTATTCTACACAACGGATGCAATAGCAAAGACGAGCGCAGACTGTTTTTGAGAGAGACTTTCGTCACTTTTCGGCCAGTAAAATGATAACTTAAGAAAAAAGGTAAATGGGATTGGGAAATAAGGCAAGTAGAAAAGAGGTAAATAAGGTTGGGGAATAGAGGCAACAGAAAAAAGTAAATGGGGTTGGGAAATAGAGTAGTCAGAAAAAAGTAAATGGGGTTGAGAAATAAGATAGGCAGAAAAAAAGTAAATAGAGTTGTGAAAAAGAGTAGACAGAAAAAGGGTAAATGAAGTTGGGAAATAAAATAGGCAGAGAAAACGTAAATAAGATTGAGAAATAAGGGGAGAGAAAAAAGGTAGATGCGGTTAGGAAATAGAATAGGCAGAAATAAAGTAAATGGGCTTAGGAAAGGAAAGTAGGGTTGAGAAATAGGGTAGGTATAAAAAGGCTGGGAAAGAGAGTAAGTAGAAAAAAGTTAACAGGGTTGAGAAATAGAGTACGTAGACAAAAAAGTAAATGGGTTTAGAAATAGGGTAGATAGAAAAAAGTTAAATGGGGTTATGAAAATTAATGGTAGTGGGAAATAGAGTGGGCAGAAAAAAGGTAAATGGTGTTGGGAAATAGGGTAGGTAGAAATAAGGTAAATCGGGTTGGGAAAAATGTTAAGCAGTAAAAAAGTAAATCGGGTTAGGAAATAAGGAAAATGGTGTTTAGAAAAAAGTAGAAAAAAGCAAATGAGGTTGGGAAATAGAGTAGGCAGAAAATGGGTAAATAGCGTTTAAATAAGGTAGGTATAAAAAAATCAAATGGGGTTGGGAAATAAGGTTTGTAGAGAAAAGATAAATTAGTTTGGGAGATAGCATAGGCAGAAAATGGGTAAATGGTGTTAAGAAATAAGGTAGGTAGAAAAAAGATAAATGGGGTTGGGAAATATAGTAGGCAGAAGAAGGGAAAATGGGGTTGGGAAATATAGTAGGCAGAAGAAAGGAAAATAGCGTGGGGAAATATGGTAGGTAGAAAAAAGATAAATTGTGTTTGGAAATATGGTTAGCAGAAAAAAAGTAAATAGTGTTGATAAATAGAGTATAAAGAAAATAGGTAAATGGTGTTGGGAAACAGGGTAGGGAAAACATGTTAAGTGGGGTTGGGAAATAGGGAGGGAGAAAAAAAATGGGGTTTGGAAATATAGTAAGCAGAAAAAAGTTAATCGGGGTTAATTGGTAGAAAAAATGTAAATTTGATTGGGAAATATGGTAAGCAGAAAAAAGTTAAATGGGGTTAGGAAATAAGGAAGGCATATAAAAGTTAAATGGATTGGGAAATAGAGTAGGCAGAAAAAAGGTAGATTGGTTGAAAAATAGGAAAGTTAGAAAAAAGGTAAATGGAGTTGGTAAATAGGATCGGCAGAAAAAAGTAAATGGGGTTGAGGAAATATGGTAGGCAGAAAAAAGTAAAAGGTGTTTAGAAATAAGGTAGGTTGAAAAAAGTTAAATGAGGCAGGGAAATAGAGTAGTCAGAAAAAAGAGTTGGGATAAGGGGTAGACAGAAAAAGGTAAATGTGGTCGGGGATAAAGTAAGTAGAAAAAAAAGAGATGAGGTTGTTAAATAAAGTAGGCAGAGAAAAGGTAAAATGGTTGGGAGATAAGGTAGGCAAAAAAAGTTAAATGGGTTGGGAAAAAGGGTAAGCAGAAAAAAAGTAAATGGGGTTGGGAAATAGAGTAGCTAGAATAAAAGTAAATGTTTTTTTTTAAACCCGATTTATTTTTTAGGGTAGACAGAAAAAAGGTAAATGTTGTTAGGAAATAGGGTGGGCAGAAAATACTTTAATGGGGTCGAAAAATAAAGTAACTAGAAAAAAGGTAAATGGGATTGGGAAAAATGCTAGGCAACAAAGGTAAATGGGGTTGTTAAATAGAGTAGGCAGAAAAAAGGTAAATGTGGTTGGGAAATAGAGTAAGCAAAAATAGGTAAATTACGTTAGGAAATAAAGTAGGTAGAAAAAAGGTAAATGTTGTTAGGAAATAGGGTGGGCAGAAAATACTTTAATGGGGTCGAAAAATAAAGTAACTAGAAAAAAGGTAAATGGGATTGGGAAAAATGCTAGGCAACAAAGGTAAATGGGGTTGTTAAATAGAGTAGGCAGAAAAAAGGTAAATGTGGTTGGGAAATAGAGTAAGCAAAAATAGGTAAATTACGTTAGGAAATAAAGTAGGTAGAAAAAAGGTAAATGTTGTTAGGAAATAGGGTGGGCAGAAAATACTTTAATGGGGTCGAAAAATAAAGTAACTAGAAAAAAGGTAAATGGGATTGGGAAAAATGCTAGGCAACAAAGGTAAATGGGGTTGTTAAATAGAGTAGGCAGAAAAAAGGTAAATGGGATTGGGAAAAATGCTAGGCAACAAAGGTAAATGGGGTTGTTAAATAGAGTAGGCAGAAAAAAGGTAAATGGGATTGGGAAAAATGCTAGGCAACAAAGGTAAATGGGGTTGTTAAATAGAGTAGGCAGAAAAAAGGTAAATGGGATTGGGAAAAATGCTAGGCAACAAAGGTAAATGGGGTTGTTAAATAGAGTAGGCAGAAAAAAGGTAAATGTGGTTGGGAAATAGAGTAAGCAAAAAAAGGTAAATTACGTTAGGAAATAAAGTAGGTAGAAAAAAGGTAAATGTTGTTAGGAAATAGGGTGGGCAGAAAATACTTTAATGGGGTCGAAAAATAAAGTAACTAGAAAAAAGGTAAATGGGATTGGGAAAAATGCTAGGCAACAAAGGTAAATGGGGTTGTTAAATAGAGTAGGCAGAAAAAAGGTAAATGGGATTGGGAAAAATGCTAGGCAACAAAGGTAAATGGGGTTGTTAAATAGAGTAGGCAGAAAAAAGGTAAATGGGATTGGGAAAAATGCTAGGCAACAAAGGTAAATGGGGTTGTTAAATAGAGTAGGCAGAAAAAAGGTAAATGTGGTTGGGAAATAGAGTAAGCAAAAATAGGTAAATTACGTTAGGAAATAAAGTAGGTAGAAAAAAGGTAAATGTTGTTAGGAAATAGGGTGGGCAGAAAATACTTTAATGGGGTCGAAAAATAAAGTAACTAGAAAAAAGGTAAATGGGATTGGGAAAAATGCTAGGCAACAAAGGTAAATGGGGTTGTTAAATAGAGTAGGCAGAAAAAAGGTAAATGTGGTTGGGAAATAGAGTAAGCAAAAATAGGTAAATTACGTTAGGAAATAAAGTAGGTAGAAAAAAGGTAAATGTTGTTAGGAAATAGGGTGGGCAGAAAATACTTTAATGGGGTCGAAAAATAAAGTAACTAGAAAAAAGGTAAATGGGATTGGGAAAAATGCT
The DNA here is from genome assembly GCA_963556195.1 of Sepiola atlantica. Taxonomy (NCBI): domain Eukaryota; kingdom Metazoa; phylum Mollusca; class Cephalopoda; order Sepiida; family Sepiolidae; genus Sepiola; species Sepiola atlantica. The sequence goes on along the minus strand of OY744547.1, from coordinate 38,418,047 downwards.
AGGCAACAAAGGTAAATGGGGTTGTTAAATAGAGTAGGCAGAAAAAAGGTAAATGGGATTGGGAAAAATGCTAGGCAACAAAGGTAAATGGGGTTGTTAAATAGAGTAGGCAGAAAAAAGGTAAATGGGATTGGGAAAAATGCTAGGCAACAAAGGTAAATGGGGTTGTTAAATAGAGTAGGCAGAAAAAAGGTAAATGGGATTGGGAAAAATGCTAGGCAACAAAGGTAAATGGGGTTGTTAAATAGAGTAGGCAGAAAAAAGGTAAATGGGATTGGGAAAAATGCTAGGCAACAAAGGTAAATGGGGTTGTTAAATAGAGTAGGCAGAAAAAAGGTAAATGGGATTGGGAAAAATGCTAGGCAACAAAGGTAAATGGGGTTGTTAAATAGAGTAGGCAGAAAAAAGGTAAATGGGATTGGGAAAAATGCTAGGCAACAAAGGTAAATGGGGTTGTTAAATAGAGTAGGCAGAAAAAAGGTAAATGTGGTTGGGAAATAGAGTAAGCAAAAATAGATAAATTACGTTAGGAAATAAAGTAGGTAGAAAAAAGGTAAATGTTGTTAGGAAATAGGGTGGGCAGAAAATATTTTAATGGGGTCGAAAAATAAAGTAACTAGAAAAAAGGTAAATGGGATTGGGAAAAATGCTAGGCAACAAAGGTAAATGGGGTTGTTAAATAGAGTAGGCAGAAAAAAGGTAAATGGGATTGGGAAAAATGCTAGGCAACAAAGGTAAATGGGGTTGTTAAATAGAGTAGGCAGAAAAAAGGTAAATGGGATTGGGAAAAATGCTAGGCAACAAAGGTAAATGGGGTTGTTAAATAGAGTAGGCAGAAAAAAGGTAAATGGGATTGGGAAAAATGCTAGGCAACAAAGGTAAATGGGGTTGTTAAATAGAGTAGGCAGAAAAAAGGTAAATGGGATTGGGAAAAATGCTAGGCAACAAAGGTAAATGGGGTTGTTAAATAGAGTAGGCAGAAAAAAGGTAAATGTGGTTGGGAAATAGAGTAAGCAAAAATAGATAAATTACGTTAGGAAATAAAGTAGGTAGAAAAAAGGTAAATGGGTTGGAGTAATAGGGTAAACAGCAAAAAAGTAAATGGGGTAAGGAAATAGGGTATGCAGAAAAGGCATAAACGGGGTTAGAAAATGGTAAATGTTGTTTAAAAATAAGGTAGGCGGAAAAAAGCTAAATGTGGACTGGAAATAGAGTAGGCAGAAAAAAAGGTAAATGGTGTTTAGAAAAAAAGGTAGGTAGAAAAAAGGTAAATAGGTTTGAGAAATAGAGTAGGCATAAAAAAGGTAAATAGGGTGTTGTTGGATAATGGCCCTGTGAGGCCGGACGCATTTTGAAGTGGACGTATGTGTGGAGATCGTTTGGTTTGGCTTGCGCGATTTAGTGCTAGTGGACCCGTACAGTCGAGTGCAAAATAAACTGGTGTTTAAAATGACCAATTGTTTAAGCATTAACATTTGAAACGACCCGAGGTTCTACGGATGCAGAAAGAAAGAAGAAACAAAAACAAAAAAGAATAATATAAATATGACAGCGTGCGGTCCAAAGAGGAGGAAAAACAAAGAAAAAGTCAAGGCAGAGCAACGTAATGTAAGTACCTTCAGATTAAATTACTAAAAGAAAGAACTTTTTAGAAAGAGACAGTAATAAAAAAATGAAAGAACATTTATAATCACACACATGTATTAACTTTTGAAAAAAATACACGCATGTATTAAGTGAAGATAAAACAGGTAATAGGACGATTTAAAAATAATTATATGAAAAACTGTTTACTGAGATAAAAAGAAATAAAAATAAAATGTAACACACGCACACACAAATTCAAATAGTTGAAAAAGTATTAATTCTTGTTAGAACACATACAAGAAAAAAATAATAATACGTGACACACGCACAGATAAACTTAGTAATTAAGGTAATAAAAAAAATGTACTATTGCACACATGCATGTATTAACTTTTGTAAACAAAAAGAAAGACAAAAGAAAAAGACAGTGACGAATTTTCACACATACACACATACACACACACTTTCTGCCCATGTTTAAAATATGCATTCTGTGGGGGGGGGGGAAGGATTTATTGTATTGTTTTATGTTGTCAGCGATGGAGATGTTTTGCTCAATATTGTTGTTTAGAATTTTTTTATTTAAATGTATTTTGTGAATCGAGGAGAGAGACTAATTTGATTAATTTTCCTTGTTTTCGGTTTAGCCGAAAACATTGTTTTTTTTGTCTGCCCCTCCTTGTATTAAAATAGTAGTATATAAAGAAGAAGAAAAAACAGTAACTAATTAAAATTATGTGATGGTTGGCCAGGTTATTCAAATCAGAAAAAAAGAAAGAAAAAGATGGATGATAGATCCGATGCTGGGTGTGCTTGGTTTCTCTCTCTCTCTCTCTCTCTCTCTCTCTCTCTCTCTCTCTCTCTCTCTCTCTCTCTCTCTCTCGGAGAAGGGGGAGTAGTCAGAGGTTGATTGCGGAGACCCGGTCGGTGGGTCACATTGGTGAACGAGCCGGTATAAAGCAGAGCTTGTTTGTGGGGAGCGAATTGGAAGGTTGATAGAGATCCTTTCACATACGGAAAGGCTGATGGGAATAGTGATGACATTGTTGTTTAGTGGGTCGGTGGGGCCCACGTGAACACCGCAGCGGTGTAACGAATCTGGATGATTGTGAAATGTTTCGGCCCGGGGCGGATTAATATGGCGCCAGAGCGATTAACATGTCGGAATTAGGAACATTGGGTGGGATCAATGTGGAATGAATTGGGCTCCTTAGAAGAAGGATATGAGAAAGGCGAGTCGCCGGGCCTGAAGTCCCTTGGAAGGGATAGACAAAGTGCAGTGTAGCCGGCTCAGAGGAAATTGGACGGATCATCTTGGGTAGAGAGCTAAGGGGTCGCTCTGGGGTCCGTGTTGAAAAGCGGACGCGGTCGAATGGTATGATAAGACATATCTTACAGAGAAATTAGATGGCTGACCAGAAAGGGAATATAAGAATTTTAAAATGGGATTTTTCTGTTTTGCCCTGTATTCTGTTAGAGATTAATGGATGTGTGTGGTGAATTGTGTGACTATGTATGGTGCCACCACGTAGCCAGGGGGGTGCCAGGGGGGGGGGGCAAGCCCCCCCCTGCAATTACATTTGCACCCCCTGAAATTTGTGATCCAAAAAATATTATAAATATAAATACTCTTATATTTCCTAGTCAACTATACTTCTTCATTATGAACCAGTATTTACTTTTGTGTAATATATTTTACAGCAGGACCGGATTAAGGGGCCAAGGGGCTGGGGCCCTGGGCCACCCACCAAGAGGGGACCTCCCACCAATTTTAAACATAATTTCCGATTTCAAAAACGCTTCTTTAAATTTTATTTTGTTTAAAACTTAATTTTCGATTCCTGGTACTAATCAGGACCGGCGGCACAGTTATAAAAGTGTGTGTGTGTGTGTGTGGGGGGGCTCTCCTAAAAAGTGGGGGGGCGGTTAAACACATGCATATATAACTTCATTATTGATGACCGTAAAGTGAGGGGGGGGGGGCAAGTTAAAAATGGGGGGGGCTTGGGCCCACCTGCCCCCCCCCCCCCCCCCGGTGCCGCCGTCCATGCTAATGATACCATAATAAATATTTACGGATTTTAAACTACCAGTTAAAATAAATCTATTGACCATAATAACATCTAAATATTTATATTTAAATTTATGTTACCTTGTAAAAAGAAAAAAATTTAAAATATACGTGTTCTCAAACTCAAACATAACTTCGCTAGTTTCAGATCAAGTGGTGAGGGAAACAAAGCCTCGATGATTTTCACCTGTTTACTGCTTGGTGAAAGAGATTGTCAGTGTATCTGTCTTTTTTTGTCAACTTACCAAATATATTATTTTAAATATTGTTAATTCACACTATTTAACATCATAAATTATCAATTTCATAATTATAATTCAAATGATGTAATATAAACACAAAATGAATTCACGTTGTTGTTCTGCCAGCTTCTTTTAAAGATATTTTTTTAATTTATAAAAGAAAGTGTTGTCTTCATTCAAAAGATAGAAATGAATACTAGCAACCTAAATTATTTTCAAATGAAAGTGGGAATTAGTTTAAAAAATTATTTTTGTATTTTATCACAAATCTCAAATACGTTTTTTTTCTTTTTGTTGTCAGTTGCAATTAGTAATTAAAAAAATTGTGAATGTTACATTCAACATTTTTGAAATTAACATAGAAAAAAATCCTAGATTTCACCCGAGATGAAGTTGAAAGAAATAACAGCATTGGTAGGGTATAAACCCCACGTACAAATAGAAGATTATAATAAAATTCTGTAGAGCTAGCAAGTAGCTACCTTATTTTACGAACTTTGTTATTATTACTGTGTTTACTATGCTTTATGTGCTTTACTATGCTTATGTTGTTATTTACATGTACCTACCGAAATACACAACAATATATTTAGATTATATAAAAGAAATTGAAATTTTGTATCTACTTATTTATATTTATACACAAGTACACACACACACTGAACCAAAACGTAACTCATATTAGAATATCAATATTAGTTTTGCCCCCCCCCCCTAAAAATGCCTTGCACCCCCTAAAAATGCCTTGCCCCCCCCCCCAAGTTAGAAATCTGGCTACGTGCCTGGTATGGTGGCAGATGCCCGTGGAACACTCAACGTGTCCTATTATTGATTATGACAGGGATGGCCGTTGAGCCGATATCGATCGTAAGGGAAATTTCCTTACATCCCAGGAAAGGTCATAGGGCCGATTGGAGGCAGCCGTGTCGAGAGGATGGAACAGAGGTGTCCAGCCGTGCTAATCCCTGGTTCTGACCAGACCCTGCAGAGGGGTGTGTAAAATAAAATCTTAGGATTGTTTTTGTTTTTTGTATTAGGAGGGGAGGAATGTTGGATAATGGCCCTGTGAGGCCGGACGCATTTTGAAGTGGACGTATGTGGGGAGATCGTTTAAAAAATCGTTTAAAATAGGTAAATAGAGTTGGGTCGGCAGAAAACGGTAAATCGGAGCTGGGAAATAGCAATGGTAGAAAAAAAAAGGAAAATGGGGTTGTGAAATAAGGTAGGTAGAAAAAGGTAAACGGGGTTGGGAAGTAGAGTAAATATAAAATGGGGTTGAGAAATAGTGTAGGTAGAAAAAAGGTGAATGGTGTTTGGAAATAGAGTATGCAGAAAAATTTAAATTGGTAAGAAAATAGGGTAGGAAAAAAGAGGTAAATGTGATTAAAAGATAGAGAAGGAAGACAAAAGGTAAATAAGGTAAATGGGGTTGGGAAATAGAGTAGGTAGAAAAAGAGAACGGGGTTTGGAAATAGGGTAGGTAAAAAAAGATAAATCGGGGTTGGGAAATAGGGTAGGTATGAAAAAAGGTAGATGGGGTTTTAAGATAGAGTAGACAGAAAAGAGGCAAATGGAGTTCGGAGATCGAATAGGCATAAAAAAAGTAAATGGGGTTGGGAAATAGAGTAAGCAGAAACAAAGTAAATACCGTTGGGAAATTGAGTAGGCAGAAAATAGGTAAATAGGATTGGAAAATAGGGTTGGAAAATAGGGTTGGTAAAAAACGTTAAATAGGGTTGGGAAATAGAGTATGTAGAAAAAAGGTAAATAGGGTTACAAAATAAGGTAAGTAGAAAAAGTTAAATACAGTAGTATTTGGAAATAGGTTGGCAGAAAAAGGGTATCTGGGGTTCGGAAATAGACTAGTCGGAAAAAAAGTAAATTAAGTAGGAAAAAAATTAATTGAGAAATAGAGTAGGCAGAAAAAAGTTAATGGGTTAGGAAATAAGGTGAGTCGAAAAAAGGTAAATGGGGTTGAGAAATGCGGTTGAGAAATAGAGTAGGCAGAAAATATTTAATGCAGTTCGGAAATAGGGTTTACAGAAAAAAAGGTAAACGGGTTTGGGAAATAAAGTAGGTATTTGTTTCGTTAACTTGATAATTTCAATAACCAGTTTTTGTGAATCTGTAGGAACTAGTTCAATTCCACTACACTAATGTGACCCGATGGTACGGAAAACACAAATGAGGCAAAAAGAATGACTATAAATAAACCAAGAAAACGTTTAAATAGAATCATGTCTTGGCCACCATTTGAGAATATGAATAGCCCTTTTCGTGCCACCTGTTCATTCTCCAATTCAAGAGTGGCAGACTCTTTCTTTGACAAAGGATGCGTGAGGATATCGTTGGGAACTATGGAATCGGCTATGTCGAATGTACTATGTTTAATTAACCCACCATTCTGTTTCGCTATTAGTAAAATACTGACTTGCGTTCATCTAATTGTACACAATTAGTCATTGTTCACAAGTATTGTATTTCGACATTGAATAACCCAATGAAAAAGAAAAGAAAAGCAAAACCTAAAACGAAGGAAGAAACTCGAGTGACGAAAAGAGTATAATCTTGTAATACTGACTTCGCTTTTATAATTTAGTATTAAAAAAGCATGGAGTGTATTTCTAATAATACTCACTATTAACCTGTTTTACAAAAGAATTGAGATAATTATAAACGTAGGTGTTTTAACCTAATGTTGTGTGGCTAATTTTTGATATGATACCCATATTTACTCATTAACTATAATTTACTATGTCTTATATATAAAGTAAAGTTTTTCCCCCTATTTCATTGACATCCAAAAGCTGCGTATGCAAATCTGCTTCGTCATCGATTTAGGCCAATTCTTAATGCATGTTTTCGGAAAGTATACGTTTGTTTCGTTCACTTCACATTCACTTCGTTCATCTTATGTGGTTCAACATCTTCATCCATACAGGAAGGAGTGAATTGTCACTCTCACGCTTAGATCTACTGCCACTATGATCCACGTCCACCGGGTAGACTTCTTCATAGGACACATTTGTTCCAAGCACCGTCATAATTTCGTATTTCGATTATGCTATTGTATGGTAGTCAATCTAAATTTCCATCCAAAAATGGGATGCACCCATCACCTATATTTTCTTGCGTTTTGATTGGCTACTCCAAATACTTTCTTTTACATTCTGGCCGCTTGAATAACAGATTAATAAATTTGCTTAATTGTTCGGTAAGAGTCACTTTCATTATTCTTAATTTTTAATCTTTATTTATTTTGAATACATTTCATATCAAAGTTTTCGAAGTATAGGATTTACGTAAAAACAAACAAAAATATTCCTGGGTCATGCCGAGTACATTCAGTTATTTATTTAACCTTCTTTTTCCTTTTACAGTACCGATTTTCATAGGCTTACAAATACCTACATGAATCGTACCACTTTATTTCAGTTCAAAGGCATAGATTTTTTCATTCTCGGAATAGCAGAATCACATTTTTCGAACGCAATTGCTCACCAATTTCTAAATAAATATTAAATTATATTTACCTACAGACGACGTCGTTTTGAGCTTTTTGTTCTCATTAGTGTAAGGAAGTGATAATTTCAGATGACCATAACGCACAAACCCGGTTCAGAGAGTCACCTTTGGCTCCGCATGCTTTCACTCTATCCTCACGACCATAAGAAATTACAACATGATACGAAGAATTTAAGTTATATTTATGCTGATCACAGCATAAACATCAAGACAGACTAGAGAAGTTAACGAACTTACTAGTCTTGCTAGTATATATATATATATATATATATATATATATATATATATATATATATATATATATATATACACACACACTAGAGGTACTCGTGACCCATTGGGTTACAACCGGAATCACTATTAATTTTACTTTCATTAAAACAATTCACAAACTGTGACATATCTGTTAAGGCATTCTTCTTGCACAACTAAAAATAATAAATTTCTTTACTGTATTATTATTATCATTTGCACTCACTAGGAGTTCTCACACAAGTCATCATCAGTGATTGCTCACTGATAATAACCCTGGAGTCTGAGTGACAACAAGCCTCCCCAGATTTCCAGTACTCTCCACCTCTTTTCGATAACCATTGCAAATGACTTTGTGATATCACAGCAGCTGCTAACTATTGATTTCTCATTGGTAACAACCATTGGTCTCCTCTGGGATCCGGGTGGCAATAAATCTCACCAACGTCCCAGCACTCTCCACACTCTTCCAGTGGAGGTCTGGTTAGTGCTCTCCCATCCTCCTTGACCCATTATGACTATTCTGTGAGGTATCAGCCGAGGCTGGTGCCATCACTTTTTTGGGGGCGGGGGGGGGGGGATTTATAAAGTTTCTTGCAGTTTCTGTTCCTTGGGTTCATGTGATAGTGTTTTCCTGTGATTTTGTTTTCTTCCTGTTGTAACATCCATGGTTACCATTTGTAGCTTATGCGGGTTGGTTGCCGCATTCAAGGATTTTCTTTAAGATTGCAGCTGTTTTTATCATTGCCGTCTTTTGTATGGTCTCAGTGATCCCTTCGATTCCAATTTCTCCCAGTCTTTTTGGGATTGTTCCTAGTGCTCCTACGATTATTGGTATTATATTGACTTTCTTCATGCTCCATATCTCTTTTAATTCTCTGGCTAGTTCCGTGTATTTGCTTCGTTTTTCCGTTTCCTTGATCTTCACTCTGTGGTCTGCTGGAACGGTAAAATCTACGAATTGGATAGATTTTTCCTTCTTGTTGACTATTATGACATCCAGTCTTCTTGCTTGCTTATTTGCTTGCACCTCCATGTCCCAGAGGATTTTGTGTTACGCGTTTTCCAATACTGTTTCTGGTTCGAAATGTAGTTGTTTGCATAGTTTCCAGTGTACTGCTTTCCCCACACAGTCATGTCTGTTCTTGTATTCCTTTGGGACTAGTTTGCTGCATTCACTTATTATATGATTTATTGTTTCGTCTCTTTGTCCACACAATCTGCATTTACTGCTTTCCTGGGTTTTATCTATTTTAGCTTTAATGTAGTTAGTCCTAATCACATTGTTCTGTGCAGCTGTCAGTAGAGATTCCGTTTCTCTATTCAAGTGTCCTTTTCTTTAACTTTTCTTAGCCCTCCCAGGATTTTTGGTCGGTCTCTTCTTTTGTTAGTCTTCTGAAGCGTCCATGTAGCTGTTTTTCTTCCCACTTTTCTTTTCTTGTCTTTTTGTTTCTGGTTTCGGTGCTTCCCAAGTTGTTCATTGGAACAGTGTCTCTTGCTGCGGTTATCAGCCTTTCTGTGTTCTGGGTTATGTATTTATCCAGCTCCTTTTTTGTGTCTTCCACATACCGGTCCTCTTTCCCCTTCGTTTCTTTTAACGTAGAGTCTGTCTGTATCGTCTTTTGGATGTAGTGCATTGTGCATGGTCATTAATTTTCTAGTCTTCTAGTGCCTGAGTTCTTCGTTAGTCCAGCCTATGAATGGTTCAGAGTATCTTATTAGTTATACTTCCTTTTACTAGATTTCTGTTGCATCATTTCTTTTTTAAGAGTTTCCTTGTTCTTCTCAGGTATTCTTTTCCAATCTTCTCATTCATTTCTGCAGATTTGATGGTGTCTGCTTCCAGAACTCACAAATATTTATAGCTATCCTGTTTGCCTAGCTCCCTCATCTCCTCTTAGTTGGGCAGTTGTATGTCCTCTGTTGTCTCCAGTTTTCCCCTTTTCATCTCTAGCAGTGCACAGTTCTACATTCCAAATTCATTTGAATGTCCTGGTTGAAAATTCGTGTCGTTAAGATTTTCCACATTGTTGGTAAACAGGTTATCGGTCTGTAGTTGCTTGGGATCGTTCCCTTTTTTGTGTCTTTTTGTATCAGCATTGTCTTTCCTTTGGTCATCCACTCTGATACGTCTTCGTGGATACATCCTCTCAGTTTCTGCACTAGCCTTTCATGTAGGGTTGTGAATTTTTTAAACCAGTATACATGCATTCAATCGTGACCTGGTGCTTTCCAGTTTACAATTTTCTTTAGGATTGTCTTAGCGTTTCTTTATTAATTTCTGTTTTTGTTTCTTCTTCAGTTTCCTATAGTTCATCTTTCATGTTTTTCAGCCATTTGGCACTTTTGTCCATAGCTTGCTCCAGAAGTGTTTTGCCTGGGAGCATGGACCTCCTAGGACTACATACGACCTATACTTCAGCCCGACAAATAAAAGGCAACCGAAATGCCTCAGTTCCTACCCGACTGATTGTTGAGAACGAATCCTCGACTGGTATTGACTAGTCCACTGTCTCTCAGCAACTGACGTTACAGAAAGACTGCACGGGCTGGTGTGGACTCGGTATTTACTACACTTCTACCACAGGAAGATGTGGCACAATGCCGGAAAGTGGGGAGAGTCAAACCAGCACCCCTAAAGAATGGGTCACTCTGGCCTATTCAAAATCGCTTGGGAAGCCTCGTTAGCATTCCCCGGTCAGGGCGCCTCAGGAAGTAAGCAATAAACTTACTCCACCCTAAAGAGAGGAGGCAAGGCCTGGGAGGATGGACCTCCTAGAACTATTACCTCAGCCCGACACATAAAAGGCCACCGAAATGTTCCAGTTCCTGCTGAACTGATTGTTGAGAACGAATCTTCGACTATTATTGACCAGTCCGCACCTCTAAGCAACTGTCGTTACAGAAAGACCGCACAGGCTGGTGTGGACCTGGTATTTACTTTCCTCCCATCGCAGGAAGATGTGGCACAAGACCGGAAAGTGGGGACAGTCTAGCCAAGGCCCATTAAGGAGGAGCACTCTGGCCTATAAAAAATTGCCTGGGCAGCTCCGTCGAGGGGAGGCAAGGCCTGGGAGGATGCACTTCCTAGGACTACCTAGGACATATACCTGAGCCCGACAGATAACAAGCCACCGGAATTGCCCAGTTCGTGCCAGGCTGATTGTCGAGAACAAATCGTAGACTGGTGTATCCCCATCTTGAAGTCCTCAATCAACCAAAGTTACTGAAAGACTGAATGGGCTGGTGTCGGCTCAGCTATGTAATTCCTTCCCACCGCAGGAATATGTGACACACGGTCGGAAGGTGGGGAGAGTCAAACTAGCGCCCCTAAAGAAGGCCTTTCAAAAATAGCCAGGGCAGCCCCGTCGGCATTCCCCGGTCGGGCGGTCCTTAGGCAGTAAGCAATAAACTTACTCCACCCCAAAGAGGAGAGCCAAGGCTTCGGAGGGTGCACCCCCTAGGACTACACGGATAAAAGGCCACCGAAATTACCCAGTTCCTACTGGACTGATTCCGAAGCCTCTACGCAACTGACGTTGCATAAACACCCAACAGGCTTGTGTCGGCCCAACACTGAGAAGCAGGTGCTCCCAGTATTTATGGTGAGTGGAAGAGTTCAAGTAGTCCGTTATAGGTAAGGTACCATTATGGCCGAGGTGCCTCAACAAAGGTTGGCGAAGGATGGCCGAACAAAGGTTAAGGAGATGCCTTTATGGCGGCATGTCATTCCCAACGTTCGGACGGCCCGACCACGCATGAATAAAATTAACAATCTAAACAAACAAAAGGGAAGAAAGAAAAACATTATTATTATCATATTGAAATTACGAAGAAAAAGACAAACAAAAGTAGCATCTATCAAAATTAACATTTAACAAAACAATTTAATCTTTTTGGATAACAAAATGAGTTTGTTACACGAGCGAAATGTTCCGTTTGTTAAGTTCGTGTTTGTATGAATGGGTATGTGCGATCGTGGTTTATGTAAAGTGGTGTATTTTTGTGGCAATTGTAATGCGTGTGTGTGTGTGTGAGTAAAGTTCTTTGTTCATAGTGAAGATGGAAGATGTTACCTTCAAAGTTCAAACTGGCGTCTCGATTGCTGATTGGCCGGAATCTTCGGCCAACGTGTTTTTGCGAGATATCCTCTTCTTCTATCTCAGAGACGAAAAAAAGGTTGCTAAACACAGAGAAAGAAAATGAATCACAATAAATATCCACTTGGCCGGTAATAGCGTCCGTTACAGTTCTTGTGATCAAGATTAAAGGAAACATCCAATAGTCATCATCAGTTAGTTTATTATTATTATTATTATTATTATTATTATTATTATTATTATTATTATTATTATTATTATTATTATTATTATTATTATTATTATTATAATAATAATAATAATAATAATAATAATAATAATAATAATAATAATAATAATAATAATAATAATAATATGGATAGAATTTGTCCTCTAATTGACATACATTTTTGTGGTGTGTCCAGACGAATGTATGTACATTAGATGGCAACGCTGGAAAGAAAAAGAGAGAGAGAGAGTCACAGATACATTAAAAAAATATGAGAGTGTGGTTGAATCAACATAGAGGCGATAGAAATATATAGAGAAAGATTGGTGAAATGTTCAGTTAATTAGAAATTACAGCTAATTAGAACAATTAAAATAATAGTTTGGTTCTAAATGCATCCCACTTTCCTTTTTTGGTAGTGTTGCTTTTTAGAAGGGAAAGAAAAGAAGGAAAGGAAAAGAGGAAAGAGTGAAGCTTTACGAGTAGAGAATAAAAAGCAATGGCTTGCCATTAACAATTTTTTACTCGTATCCACCTTGCCAAGCTACATATTCAATACGAATTATGATGTGTATCGGAGGTAAAATTGAATATTTTCATAATCCGTGAAGTAAAATCTTATTAAATGTATTTTCTTTCAATTGTGGATGAATATTTAACAACCGGAAAATAATTTCAGAGTAAAAATTCAAACGGAGAATAAATTTAAAGAAACAAAAAAAAAAATGACCAAAACGAAAGAAACAATAAGGAAACAAGAACATAAGTGAGTCGTAAGATTGCATATCTCCGCCTGACAACGCAAGGATGCTCCAAAGTCTTATCTGAACTTTACTTCTCCATATTGTATTAAGTATTCCTGAACTAATACCATGGAAGTGTGATCTTTTCCGTGACTGTGACATTTGACCTAGATATCCTCAAATTAAATCATTTTGGGCCGATATTTTGACTAAGTTTGGTGACGATTGGTTTAGCGATGTGGGCGCTAGGCTGTACATAAACAAACAAACAAACATAGAGACAAATTCGACCGAAAACACAGACCCCGCCTTGGCGGAGGTAATACATGTAATTTTCCTTGTGAAATTAAGGTGTAATTAAAAATGCCCCACAGACTGCAGTTTTCCCATAACTGTGATAAATGTCTGGAAATCTGAATTTACCACATCACAATAAGAGAAAACACCACATATTTTGCCCCATAAAGCATAAAAAAGGAACAGGGGACTTGTTGGCACATGTTCCTCTACGCCAGGGGCGGGCAACCTTTTCAGAGTGAGGGCCAGATGAGACTTTTGGAAGGAGATCGCGGGCCGGAGTGAAAAACGGAATCTCAGAATTACTATATTTTGTTTACATGAATAAATTGTACAAAAATTGCATTGAACACTCTACAAATCTGATATTTTCTCAATAGACTTCTGTATGTGATGTTATAAAAGGCGCCGACGAAGAGCCATTTTGGAATCATAAAAAATAATGACGGGGGAAGTAGCAACTTGATCCAGCATTCGTTTTGACACACTTAACATAGGTTCTATGTTTCATGCCCTTTCCTCGTCTCACGTTTCCTCTTTGCCTATCTCTTTCTCTTTTTTTTATTTTTATCTCTTAATAGTTAAAGAAAAATGAAATATACATGCATCATCGCTCGCTGATATTCATACATTTTTATCCCACTGTAAATCTTAATTGAAACCTACTTTTACGTCTATGTCACAAAATGATATGAATTTTACTGGGAGGTCTGCGGGCCGGATTGCAATAATAAAGCATAGCAGGGTGGCCCGTGGGCCGGAGGTTGCCCGCCCCTGCCCTACGCATAGGGAAAAGGGGTGCAACACCATGTCAAAGGGAGTCAACAGGAAGTTCGACAGACAGGCTTTCATAATTCAGCCCACGCATTTGCGGGGGCGAAGGATTCAACCAATCAAATGGGAGAATACTGTTGCTATGCAGAGGAGAGGCCAGGAGAGCGGGAAAATCGAGGTGAGAAGAAACTTGTGGAGAAGGTCGTCGAGCAGCGTTGAGAGCGGACGTCTAGGAGATTGGCAGCTCACCCAGCTGTCATATCGAACAATTTATACCCGCACACAAAATCAAAAATAGAAAAAGTGGAATTCAAAAATTAACGGCTAAGAAACACAGCGACGTTTAATACTGCTGTCTACCGGGCACCAAAAAAAACCTGGTCCAACAAAATTGACTACGACAGACCAGTCAATCATATTACCTCTCCGAAGTCGAGATTACGTATATCTCGGGACCCTAAAAACAGCTCGTTAAGAACGGACCACAGAATCTAAAATTCTGTTAAAATATCCTTCCCTCCGCTGTCAAACCAAAAAGGTATGTGTTTACGACATAAGGACAAAAAAAAATGCCATATTAATTCGTCCTAAAATTGAACTTTCATATTGTTATATATTGTCGTGTTAAATGATCTCATTCAATCGTTCCACGCGATTTTAACACATTTACCTTCATATCTCGATCTCCCGTGGGAGGAGAAGGACTTCTCATTTGTTTTCCTCGAATTACGTAAGGAAAAAGACTTTCCTATTTTCATTTTCCATAAAGGCTATGTTGCATGAGGGACTGAATAAGAGTTTCACCGTCTGGAGTTACGCCCCTTTTACCGGGGCACTCATGTTTTGTCTGATGTAAATAAAGGACGCCATTTTACAGAACCTGATCTCTGTCGTTATGTTTCTATTCAATCCATTGACATCCTCTAAAATGACACATGGTGGCAGCAGGTGGGATGAAGATATGTCTAAGTAAGATGTACAAAAGGATAAGAAACAGATAAGTAACTTTATTATTCTTGTTTCAAATTGTAAATTCGTACGTACGTCACGTGGAGAAAAGAGAAAAAAAAAAATGTCGGAAGACACAAACAGACCAGTGGCTAGTATAAGACCACCAGCGCCCTTATGTATGGAAGATAATTTATCGGCGAACTGGAAGTTGTTTAAACTGAAATGGCATAACTACGCCATTATTACGTGTTTGACGAAACATTCATTACAATATCAGACGGCACTTTTGCTTCACACGTTGGGAGATGACGCATTGAAAGTTTACTACGGATTTCAATTTCTAACACCTGAAGATGAAAGAACACCCACCGAAATTATTCAGGCATTTGATAAATACGCTATAGGGGAAACGAATGAAACCTACGAGCGTTACGTATTTCATTCTAGAAAGCAAGGAGGATCAGAGACTGTGGAATCCTTTATTACGGCACTTCGGACGTTAGTAAAAACGTGCAATTTTTGTGACAATTGCGTTTCATCAGTACTCAGAGATCAGGTAGTGCTGGGAATACACAACCCCCAGACACAAGCTGAATTATTGAAAATAAGACAGTTAGACTTACAAAAATGTATTGACATTTGTAAGCTATCTGAAAATGCCACGGTCCAGTCCAGAATCCTAAGGCCTGAAGGAGTGAATAAGGTTGATTTTAAACCCAGGAGAAAGACATCGGCACAAACTGACAGAGATTGCCGGGCGTGTGCACTGCGGCACGGACCAAGAAAAGAGTTATGTCCTGCATTTGGCAAGACCTGTTATCAATGTAATGGAAAAAACCACTTTGCCGTGAAATGCAAAGTACCAAGGAAAAAGAAGGTGCAGGCTGTCAAAACCCAATATGAGGACCAGGAAAACGACAGTAGTAGTTGTTCAGACTATGGACAGGTAGACAACATAACGATTAAGGAAAAAGTGAATGCTGTGAGTCAAGAGGTGATAAAGGCAGAAATGAGGGTCAAGGGAAAACCAATTGCTTTTCAGCTCGATAGTGGAGCGTCCGTGAATATATTGAATGTGAAACACGTGATTGGAAAAACACTGGAACATTCAAATAAGACCCTTGTCATGTGGAATGGAGCAGAAGTGAAGCCGTTGGAAGAATGTCGACTTAAAATGATAAACCCCAAAACTGGACAAAAATATGCGGTTAAGTTTGTCATTTTGAAAGAGGATTTCCATCCCTTACTGGGAGCAAATGCAATCCAGAAAATGGAACTCGTCACAATCAATAACAACAAATTCAAAATGGTCGCCAAAGTTTCCCAGATGAATGAATCCAGCAGCCAGTACTCGGACAGAATTATCAATGACTTCAGAGATGTGTTCAGGGAAGAATTGGGTCAATTACCAGGAGAGGTACATTTGCAGGTGGATCCAGGAGTAACACCAAATGTTGCAGCAACACGGAGAATACCAGTGGCACTTAAAGACAGGCTAAAAGTCGAGTTGGAAAAACTGGTTAAGAAGAATGTTATTGAACCAGTGAGCGACCCAACACCATGGGTAAGTGCGTTAGCACTGGTAACTAAGAAAAATGGAAACCTGCGGATATGTATAGACCCAAGACCACTGAATAAAGCTCTAAAAAGGGAACATTTTCAGTTACCTACACTGGACGATTTACTGCCAGAACTGGCTGACAGCAAGGTATTTTCTACCCTGGATCTACGAGATGGATTCTGGCATGTAAAATTAGACGAAGCCAGCAGTCGCTTAACAACATTTGCTACACCATATGGTAGGTTCCGGTGGAAGGTTTTACCGTTCGGTATTTCTCCAGCTCCAGAGATATTTCAAAAGACCCTTTTTAACAATGTGTCCGATTTGGAGGGGGTGGTTAACAAAGTGGATGATCTTCTGGTGATTGGGAAGGGTAAAACGATGGAAGAAGCAACAATTGATCATGACCGAAAACTCAGGAAACTGTTGCAGAGATGTCGTGATCGCGGGATGCGATTGAATGCTGAAAAATTGAACCTACGACAAACGTCTATATCTTTCCTGGGACACATAATAACCAGTGATGGTTTACTTCCTGATCCTGGGAAAGTAAGAGCCATAAAAGAGATGCCGTGTCCAACAGATGTGAAAGGAGTGCAACGATTGGTTGGATTCGTGAATTACCTGGCAAAATTTCTACCACACATATCTGATGTGATGGCCCCAATTCGAAATTTGGTGAAGGCAGATGTGCCATGGACATGGTCCCAAATTCATGAAGAGGCTTTTAGGAAAATTAAAGAGGTAGTGAGTGAGGCACCAGTGTTGAGGTACTATGACCCCAACAAATCTTTGGTCATCCAATGCGATGCAAGTGAGAAGGGCATGGGGGCTGCACTACTACAAGAAGGTCAACCCCTAGCCTATATCAGCCGTGCACTGACCGACACAGAAACTCGGTATGCACAGATTGAAAAGGAACTACTAGCAGTAGTCTACGCATGTGAACGGTTTCATCAATATACGTTTGGTCGACAGATAACAGTACTAACCGATCATAAGCCACTGGAAGCGATTATGAAAAAAGAATTGGTGAAATGCCCGAAACGACTTCAAAACATGCTGATGCGACTACAGGCTTACGATGCTACAGTTCTGAACCATCCAGGTAAGAAAATGTTCCTTGCAGACACGCTATCAAGAGCATACATCTATGGATTGGGCAGTGAAGATATGGACGATGAAGATGATGTCAAGGAAGCAGAATATATTCCTGTAACAGAGAGAAGGCTGCTTGAACTGCGCTCAGCCACGAAGGAAGACAGAAGCTTGCAGCAGTTGCAGCAAGTAATTCTGGAAGGATGGCCAGAAGAAAAAATACATCTTGACCCAGAGGTGAGACCATATTTTAATATGCGGAATGAAATGACGGTGCAAGATGGCTTAATTTTCAGAGGAAACCGGGTAGTGGTTCCACTGACACAGCGAGCGGTGTTGAAAGAAAAACTGCATTCTACACACCTGGGAGTAGAAGGATGTTGCAGAAGAGCAAGAGAATGTTTGTATTGGCCAAATATGAACAGTGACATCAAAGACTATGTTTCAAAGTGCCCCATATGTAGAAAATATGAAGTAGCCAACCCGGCAGAACTATTAATGGTCCATGTAGTTCCTGACAGACCCTGGGCGAAAGTGGGAGTAGATCTCTTTAAGTTTGCAGATAGAGACTACCTGTGCACAGTTGATTACATGAGCAACTTCTGGGAAATCGATCATCTTCTCAATACACAAGCAAAGACAGTGATAACCAAACTTAAACACCATTTTGCACGTCATGGAATACCAGATCAGGTCGTAACTGATAATGGGCCTCAGTTTAGTAGCCAGGAATTTTCTGCCTTCGCAAAAAAGTGGTGTTTTACACATACACCTGTCAGTCCATACAATAGCAAGGCAAATGGCAAAGTGGAATCTGCGATAAAGATGGCAAAGAACCTTTTCCGGAAAGCGATGGACGATAAGGCTGATCCATACCTAGCAATGTTGGATCACAGGAATACGCCAGCCAAAGGTCTCTTATCACCAGCTCAGAAGCTGATGTCAAGGAGAACAAAAACACTTCTCCCAACCAGGGAGGATTTACTCAAGCCAGCATTGCCCCAAAATCTAAGAAAATCAGTGAAGCAAGACTGCAGGAGGCAAGAACGTTCTTTCAACCACAAAGTAAAACCACTTAAACCATTGTATCCTGGAGATGTAGTACGGATGAAACCACACATAAATGGTCAAAAAGAGTGGAGGAAAGCTGTTGTATGGGGGAGACTGGATGAGCGATCATACCATGTAAAAGTGGGTGGGGACTTATATCGACGGAATCGAGTAGATTTGAAGAAAACTGCAGAGACACCCCCACTCACATCAGTAATACAACAGCCATATGAAGTGCAGAGCGAGTTACCCAAGAATACAGGGCAGAGTACAGAAGAGATATGTAACTCAGAACCACCTCAATATGGAGGTGAAATAAGAGAAAACCTCAACCCGACCCCATTCCCAACAAAACCAAGTCCGGAAAGGTTGCGGACAACACGGTCGGGAAGGATAATAAGAGATCCTATGAGATTCAAGGATTTCACAACATAAGTGAAAGGGAAGAATAATCCCTGTTAGGTAGGAGGGTAGTCAGCCCAATGAATGCCTAGATCACTGTGTTTTGTAGACTCTGTTTTTAATTCTTATCAGACTTTTTTTTTTGTTTTTTGTTTTTTTGTTTGTCTTTATCTTCTGTTTTTTATTTATTGAGAAAAGGGAAGATGTTGCATGAGGGACTGAATAAGAGTTTCACTGTCTGGAGTTACGTCCCTTTTACCGGGGCACTCATGTTTTGCCTGATGTAAATAAAGGACGCCATTTTACAGAACCTGATCTCTGTCGTTATGTTTCTATTCAATCCATTGACATCCTCTAAAATTACACAGGCTATAAGCCTGCTTAGTTACTATATTTTGACTTTTAATTCTTATCCTGACTGATCACCTTTCTCGGAATAACTAAACCAGCCTCTTATAAAGAATATTAGTTGATCTTTTGAAAAATAAATACTTGTTATGTATTGTTAATTTGTCTTGGTTGTATACAAATATATGATTATAATTTGTGATACGATGTGTTATTCATTTTTATGGAGTACGGGTTGTTTTCCTTTCATCGGGGTTTCAACCTTTTCACATTCTTACATTCGTGGATGAATTACGTATATGTAACGTTCAGTGTCCTAGTACCACAATTATAACACACCCAAGTTTTGAATAGGTTTTTAGTTACAACAAGTCTGACATGTCCGAACTCATGTCTTTACGGATGAGTAAGAATTGAAACGTTACCTTTGATCAGTCGTTCAGCTTTTGTGCGAGTTTTTTTCTCCTTCAGTTAAGCAGGTCACTGTTTATTGGGGATTCGAATGGCGCAATACACCTCCACACACATACACCTTCTAAGTTGCGCAATTGCTATTGTCCCAAATCATATTATATTGAAACTTTAGTCTCTGTCTGTAATCAAATCTATATATAAAATTTTTTAAAAACAAATGAAATCGTCCGATTAGCAAAGGTGGGGATTGGAGATTAATCTGATTTCGCTAAGGTAAAAATTCCAACTTGACCTATTTTAAAATGAATTGTTCCAAAATCAAATTAAGGCCACCATCGATTAAAACCGATTTTAACATTTATTTTATTGATTTGAAGAATATTTAACTGACAATTACGGTAAGAAGGCAAAGAATATTTATCGTTTTAAAAATAATTAAATTGCTACAGTTTTAAATAAATAAAGAAGAAACACGTTCGTTTTATTTATTTAAAGAATATTTAGCTGACAGTGACAATTATTTTGCCGGAAGAAGAGTAATTTTTAATAGTATTGACCCTGACATACATTTATTATTTCAAAAGGAATATTATTATTAGCAGTAAATGTGGTTATACTGGCTAATTGATATGCATAATTAGCATAAGTAGAAATAGATTACTATATAAGTCTCTCCTTAAGTATAGCTAGGGAGAAAAGTACACTAGCAACTGACTCGGTAAATTTACAATTTCACAACAGTAAATTATACAGATTCATGTGGAAAACACAGTGGAATTTCCACGGGTCCCGTTCGTTCAAAAATAATAAAAGGTTAGTTTAGTTTGGTTTGTCTGTTTAACGTTAAATAAAAATTTCTGAACTTATTTATTGTAAGCTATTCATGTAATACGATAACTTGAACACAACTTGCTATTTGTGGAATTGTGAATCGGTCGTTCAAAATTATAAGTGACTGACGATGAATAACAGCAGTGATGATGAGTTGGTTAATATCGAAGGATCAAAGAGATGAGTGAGAAAAGGAATGAAAAGAAAAAAGAAAATGGAGATTCAGCTTTTGTCAATTTCTAAACCAGCTTTTCTAATTTGAAGTCTATGTTTTGATTTCAAGGTAATCGTAGGGGTAATTCTTTTTGGTACGCCATTACTCCAGTCCTCCACTCGATGCCAGCCCGCTAGTTGTTGGCGTCCTGCCAATATCATTTTTCTAAAGAACAAAAATTATCTTTTTTACCAGTATCTTTTTTACGCTATTATCTCGCGAATACACATAAAATTTGATATAATTTGAAAATAGCGAAAATATTTTCATTCAAATTTCCAAATGTCTGTATTTTCAAATCATTTATGTTGTTTCAGACTCATGGTGTTAATTTCAGTTCAAAACTGTAAATATTTCAAAGCTATTCTCCCCCCCCCCCCCCCCGGAAAACAACAAAGTTATCTCCCCCGAAAACAACATGTGATTATTTGTAGATTTGAAAATACAGCTATTTTAAAAGTCGAATAAAAATGTTTTCGCTATTTTTAATATAAAATTTCAGGTGTATTTGCTAGATAAAGCCTTGATATTCCTGTAGAAATAAAAGCAATTCATTTTCGATACCGTTTTGGCTACATATCATGTATCTACTTTGGTATGATATCTACACTTTGTTATGTGAGCTACACTCCATATTGCAATCAACACGGTACAAGAACAAGGAAAACACGTGTCTTAATTGGTTTCGAAAGAGTGTGTGCTTACCGAGCCTGGAACCTTAATCCTAACGTTAAAAAAGACGGTGCGACACTTCAGCCAATTATTCAAGGAGAAGTCGCTAAAGTAATTTATTCCGACGAATCGATGGCTTATGTTAATTTAAACCGACTCAATTTTCGTCATATTTCCGTGAATAATAAGCAAAATGACGTTGATCCCAATAGCGAAGCACATACACACGGAATTGAAAGATCATGGCTTGACACGAAGATTCGTATATTGAAAAGAAAATAGAGGCGTAGGGTGTAGATATATTTTTCTTGTAGATAACAAGCCAAAGCAGTATTTATTTTTCTTGTTAAAATAATATTTTAGTAGAAATCTACGAGTCTTAAACAACATAAGTGATTTTAAATTACAGGCGTTTTAAAAATTGAATAAAAAATATTTTATTTATTTTTAATATAAAAATATATTTGTATTTGATAGATAAAAGCATTAAGATATTTGTAAAAAGAACTTCCTTCATTTTTATTCCTTATAAATTGGCAGAACGCTAACGACTTATGATCTGGCATTGATTGGCGGAATGGTGTACCGGCGGACTGGCTTACAAAAAACTGAATGAGCGATAATAACAGTTAAGTAGTTTAACAAAATGATCCGTACAATATTGTCTATTCATGATGATCCGTACAATATTGTCTATTCATGATGATCCGTACAATATTGTCTATTCATGATGATCCGTACAATATTGTCTATTCATGATGATCCGTACAATATTGTCTATTCATGATGATCCGTACAATATTGTCTATTCATGATGATCCGTACAATATTGTCTATTCATGATGATCCGTACAATATTGTCTATTCATGATGATCCGTACAATATTGTCTATTCATGATGATCCGTACAATATTGTCTATTCATGATGATCCGTACAATATTGTCTATTCATGATGATCCGTACAATATTGTCTATTCATGATGATCCGTACAATATTGTCTATTCATGATGATCCGTACAATATTGTCTATTCATGATGATCCGTACAATATTGTCTATTCATGATGATCCGTACAATATTGTCTATTCATGATGATCCGTACAATATTGTCTATTCATGATGATCCGTACAATATTGTCTATTCATGATGATCCGTACAATATTGTCTATTCATGATGATCCGTACAATATTGTCTATTCATGATGATCCGTATAATATTGTCTATTCAGGCAGATTAGTGGAAAAAAAAGATACCTGTGGAATAAATTTCACAGGTATCTTTTTCAGCGATTTAATGTTTTCAAATTTTTTTTTTGCTCGTGTTTTACAGATTTGTTTACGGAGGAAATCGAATTCCTTAGTTGAAGAATGAATGATGACAAGAAATGGATGGTGTCCGCTTTCACGACGGCGCTCCGACCAAAATCCGCCCAGGTTCGAGATAATTGGCCAACATCTGAAGACGGAGATTTTATAGCACTCAGAAAGGAAAGGGAGGTAGGCAAAGTGGATTGATGCTTGGTTTATTTGTCCTTTTCCGGCATGTCAACCTTTTTGGGATGTTGGTTTGGTTTGTTTTCTGGCATATCAATCCTTCTGAACTTTGTTTTCTGACATATTAACCCTTTTTTCGTTTTGATGGAGTTGTATATTCTAAGACAAACCAATCTTTTTTTTGTTTTTACTTTTATTTCGTTTGTCTTTGTCACGGCATATCAACTCTTTTGGGGTTAAATAACCCCAAAAGAGTTGATAATAGCTATTGTAAATGATTCGTTATGTATGATTAATTGAGCACACATTTCTATTTGACCCATAATTAAGGAAGGGGATTGCGGGTTCATGACTTTACCAACAGTATTAGTGTGTAAATGACCATAATTGATCCAATATGATTCGAACTCGGAATAACCATACTACAGTACTTTCTGCCTCTTCCCCAAATACTTAGTGGCAAAACTACTTCCTATAGATGGGATCTAGACAAAAACACCCACTTCCACTTTGTCCTAAGACAGCAGGGAAGAGTAGGCTGTTAAAACTAACATGAAACGATGTATAATAGAAGTTTTACCGACCAAAGGGGGTCACTCCGAACCCTCACCATGTGACCAAGAGGGGACATCAGCAGCCCCAAACTGTTGTGACATCAATGAGAAGGGATTCATGTCAGCAACCTTGGACTGTCATGAAACGTGCGACAAGAGAAAAATACAACTCACAATGCCTTCGTATTTGCACCTATAACCCAAGAACTATAAACGATCTAAATGCTGGTGCCCTGGAAATCATGCTACATGAGATCTGTGATATTAAATGGGGTATTATTGGTCTGTCAGAAACTAAAATTAAAGAATCCAGGATAGAATCACTGGCTTCTGGACACAAACTCTTTATGCCATTCAATGAACTATCCCGATCCAATGGAGTTGACTTCCTAGTCAACAAATCTCTTGTGCATGCGATACATCACTATGAACCTATCTCAGATAGACTAGCTCTTTTAATTCTGAAAGGGAAATTTGCCAGATTAATTTTCATGCAATGCTACTTTCCAACTTCTTCATACTCTAAAGAATAAATTGACAAAATATATGACCAAATCTAAGAAATTCTAGATAAAACACCAAAATGAAATAATATTTTTGTCAGTGAAGACTTCAATTGTAAAATCGGAAATCTCCATGACACACGATCCGGATGTTATTGGGAAGCACAACATTGGAAATGCAAACCCTTGGGGCGAAATTCTTGCAAAATTCTGCGCCAGAAATGGCCCCATTGTGACCAATACTTTGTTCCAAAAGAAGACTCTAATGGAAGAACCAAAAATCAGATTGACCTTATTTTAACCCGTAACTCCGGAGTCCGACAGAAGGTTCTTGATAGTGGGATCATCAGCAAACCAGACATATCGGACTACGAATTTGTGTGAACAAGAGTAAGGCTCTCCTTTTCACGGCCACAAAAACAATCTGGGATGTAAAGATGCAACCTTAGTACCGTAAAAGTACAGCATGTCAAAGATGCCTTTCAACTCAAACTTCAAAACCGTTTTGCCCCCTCTTTCAGATTAGCTGTTTGAAAATACCACCAAAAGTATAAAATATTCTGCAAATTAAGTTGTTCCCGCAGTTAAGCCTTATCTCCTGACTATATGTCAAACATAAATACAGAAAAATCCTATTAGACAAAGATGAAATTTTGGAACAGTGGGCGCAATTTTATGAAGAGCTATATATGGATGACTCAACTGACACCCCTCAGGTTGATGAGGATGCGGAAGGCACAATACCACCCATTTTGAAAGGCGAAATAAAGCATGCTATTATAAATTTGAACAAGGGGAAAAGTCCCGGGCTCGATAATATTCACACTGAGTTCATCAAAGCTGGTGGAGAACCACTCCTAAATATTCTTTTGAAATTGTTCAACATGAAACTTTCAACTGGTGATGTACCTCAAGCTTTCCAAAATGCACTGATTGTTGAGAAGAACAGTCACCTGGATTGCGGAATTATCGCCCAATCAGCCTTTGAAGTCATTTTTACAAATTGCTTGTCACAGTAGTGGCAGAAAAGAGATCTTTATGCATCATTCCCAACTTCTAAAGCTGCATACCAACCATGGAGAGGTTGTTTTTTTGTACTTAGTTCACCCGAAACAAGGCAAGTTGCCGCTGTAGATGTAAGGGACTACTGAGAATTAAGGTGAAAGTTTTGGGGGTCATCCTAAATTGGGAGCTGTGCAGCAAGATGCTTGTTCACATTAGTTTTACATTTCTGCATGTCGGTACAGTCGGGGAAACAGGGAGCAGGGAGGTAGTTCCAATAATCGGCAGCTCGAGGAAAGAAGCTATTGGAGTAAAAGGCTCTCCGGCATCTGGGGATCTCCACAGTGAATGGATGGGATTTAGATCATTGTCGGGTTGGTCGAGTGTATTTACGTCAAGGGGACACCAGAGCAGCAAGTTCATCGGAGCACATTCTATTGAAGTACTTGTAAAACAGACACAAGGATGCAACATTGCGGCGATGGGACAGGGGCTGGAGCTTGGTGGATAGTGACCTATTAGACTAGAGACTCTTTTTTGAACCTTGTCTCAGAAGGAAAGACTGGTGGATGGTGTACCAGCCCAGATGTGATAACAATACTCCATGCATCGGTGGATGGTGGCTTTGTAGAGATATAGGATACTGTCAGGTGTGAGAAGTTTCCTAGCCCATCTTTGCAGCAGCCTTGGCAATGTCTTCAATGTATTTGTTCCAATTCATATAACCTGTGAATGTTAGGCCCAGGAGTTTGAATGTTGGACTCTCAGGTAGGGTGCCATTTGTCATGGCAATCTGTCGTTGTAGTTATTGAAGGAAAGGTGCTTTGTCTTTGCAGCATTAATAGTTACCATCCATTTATGATCCCATTTATGATCCCATTTCACTACAGACTGGAGGTCACTTTCACAATTCAGCCATTTCCTCGGATATGTGCGCATCCGTTTCGTCCACATGACGAGAGTAGCGCATGGTGTCGTCAGTAAATATACCCATTTCAGACTCAATATCATCAGGGAGATCGTTTATGAAGATCAGGAACAGTAGAGGTCCAAGGATGGATCCCTGTGGTTACACCAGCATTTATGTCCTGTTGCTTGGATAAACAGCCATCATGGACAACGTGGATCTTTCTTTTGGTTAGGAAGGATCTAATTATATTAAATATTCGTCCAGTAATACCATATAAATGAATTTTTATGAGAAGACCTTTATGCCAGACCTTGTCAAAGGCTTTGGATATATCAACCGCTACCGCCCTAGCTTCACCTGCCTTGTTCAGTGTACGGCATATGTGTTCAGAGATGACCGTTACGATATCCGCAGTAGACCGTGCTTCATCTAAATCTATACTGATGGTCAGAAGTTTAACATTAACGAAGTGTTGGACTATCGCTAGATTGATTAGAGATTCAAAGATTTTAGTGAAGAGTGGGAGTAGATTGATGGGGCCATAATTCTGAGAGTCAGTTCTATCTTCAGAATTTTTGAAGACTGGTTCTACAGAGGCAATTTTCCAACTATCAGGGAAGAAAGATTCAGCTAGGCATTTGTTGTAGAGCTTGGGGAGGACATGGGCCAGTTCAACAGAGTATTTATTTATTACTATTACTGGTATAAGATTAGGCCCACATGCTTTGGAGGTGTCAAGGTTTTTTATGATGTCCCGGACATGAGATGGGGTGATTACTAGGTCATTGAGTGTGGCTTCCGTCCACAGCAGGAAATTAGGAAGGGAGTGGTTTGCGGAGTCCGAAGTGGAGTTTAAGACGAAACGCTGGGCAATATACTATATATAAATTATTGCCTTAGAGCAGATAATAGGGACATCCATAGAATTTAATAATCCTGTGTTCATTGCTGTCATTGATTTTACTAAAGCATTTGATCGCATCAAGCTTCCATCTCTTTCGAAGCTTTTGGAAGAAACAAATCTGAATAAGCAGACCTTAAATGACCTATGCTAATTAAACTGCTGCAATTCAAATTGATATAGGCACATGAGGCCCAGTCAGAATCCGCAAGGGTGTAAAGCAAGATGATGTCCTTTCAGCACTTCTATTCTGTATCATTATGGCATCAGTTATTTGGGAAACAGAACAATAATGTAGCTCTGGTTTTTCCATTAGTGGCCATATATAGTCTAATCTGAACTATGCGGATGACAGCTGCAACCAATAACTCCAACTCTGATTTGCAGTTATTTCTGAATAATCTTCTGAAGTACTCGAAAGAATTTGGTATTTTTATTAACACGCCCAAGACTAAATGCATGACTACTGATAAAAAACCAAACTCCTCTTAACATCAACATCAATGGTCAACAAATCAAACAAGTTCCAGAGTTTATTTACCTTGGGCACAAGCTGTCTTCATCTAACGACGGACAAACAGCTGTAAATCACAGAATCGGCTTAAGTTGGGCCACCTTCACAAGAAACAGAACCGCCCTAACTTCTAAACGCATATCATACAAAATCAAGAAGAAAATCTATCGCACATATGTGCTTCCTGTAATCTTATACAGACTTGAATGTGTCAATTGGATTGTAAAATTACATCATGCACTTCATTACTGATCATAAACTATCTGATCACATCAGTATCGCAGAGTTACGGAAACTCACTGGCATCCCGTCAATGACTTCTGTCATCAAATGTAAAGTCTTGAGATTATTTGGCCACATTAAGCGTTTTAGTGTGGGACTATGCAAAATATGCGTTGAAGGCTTAATATAAGTAAGTCGGTCGAAATGTAGACAAAAGAAAAGATGGATAGACAACGTTTGTGAATAGACAAACATGAACATAAACCAAGCAAACACCTTGGCCCAAGATCGTAAAGCTTGTCATGTATGCTTCCAGTCTGTCAAGCCTGCACACGTCATCATTTCTTTATTGCTGTGGATCATTGTAGGGATACTTGCACATATAGATGACCATGCTGTACAACACGAACAGCATGCTCTTCTTCTATAGAAGCTGGTGTTATTGTCAAGTTATGGCAAGGTAACTGAGAGACAATGTAGAGTGCATGCTTTACATAAGAGTTTCCGTCTTCTACATGCATGATCTAAGAAAATGTACGGGGTCATCACTGTAGGTGGGATAACCCTCACACCTGAATACTATATCCGCTGGGTAAAAGAGAGATACCTACCGTTTCAGCTCTGCCACAGTTTCTACAATAAACTAAATGAAATGAAACAGAAACCGAGTCGATTCAACCGTGAAACAACTTATCACAGTTTAATAGTCAAACGCGCTTAAAGTTTTAATATCGTTATAAAACCCTAAAAATTATTTTTCTTTTTGTTTGTCGTTTTATTTTTCCCTCTGTCTGGTGAATGTGACATGTTTTTACAGAAGTGTATGTATGGGGCAGTAAGGGGGTGATTAAGGTTTTTGCGGTTCCCTTCGCGGTTTTTAAATGGGGTAAGAAGAGTGGAGATTTCCGTGGCACGTTTTGTTAGATGTACACATCAATATTCCTTCAACAGTTTGGTGATGTATGTCGCTGTGCTAACTGTCTATACAATCATCCATCCTGAGAATGAGTCGGAAATCAGTTTTGGTGACAAAATTTACTTTACAGAAACGGACCGATCAGTCAACCAACACACAAGGAGAGGACAAGTTGTTTTGGTTAAGCTCGATAATATTAAGGTTGAGCATATATTTTACTTTGCGACACAATACTTCTTCTCTCCACGAGTCAAGGATCAAGGATGTTGCCTAACGGGGTATGCATATCCTACCTTTACTTTGTGTCTGTCTTTCAAGGTATGACATGAAATAAACTACTGGAGTCCCCAAACAAGGTGACCATGTTATTCCCCTCATGATGGGTTAAATGAACCACTATAGAGGCAAGGTTGGTTAGTATCTCTGAATTTCTTACTTTCATGAAGTGGTCATTTCTTTATGTAATCCCCCCTTGAGTTTCCACAAATTCAGATGGAGAAACAAACCTACTGACAGCCAATATGGAGTTTGTCTTCCCAATTTCGAAATACGACTTTAACATTTTGACATGGAACATTTATGTCGATTTCCTTCGGTCGGGGTGTAGACTATGTAAATACGTGAAATCGGGCTTTGAGTGGATGTCCGTATAGAGGTAATAGTACTAGTGTTAGATTACAGGTTGATGATACGTTCGTAGAATGTCGGAATCTCTGGTCGTCGTAGAACTCTTCCTTGTTGATCCAGAACGAACGAATGCGCTACTAATGGGACGATATTCGCATTTCCCAACAGCCCGGGAACTATTCGTACTAACCTTGTCTCTCTCTTTCTCCATTGCCTCGCTGTTGTATGCAACTATTCGTACTAACCTTGTCGCCTGCAGTTTGATATCTCTGTAGGCCTCTGCGTCGCCGCTGCTATCGTTAGCCTGCGGAGCCGTCGCCGTCATCACTCTTTGCAGACACCTGTTGTTGTTACATTTTCTGCCGGCGGTTTCTTTCTGTAACTGAAACCAAATCTCCCCGTACACGATAAAATATAACAAGGCTTCTCCTTTTTATTAATTTTAGAGCCATTTACTTACTATACTGCTTGTCGACACTTGGCAAGTTCGTTGTCGCAGAGAGAGAGGCTTACGCTAGTTAATTTTCTAAATTAATCACCTAATCACTTAGCTACTTGCAAAGGAAGGAAGATGGGGGACATCGCTTGCTTTCAATTTCGGGGGATCCGAAATCCCCTAGCTTGTAATCGCTACATGGCTAAAGCGTGTTGACTCTTCGACTTCCAAGTCCAAACTGATAATCTCACTCCAGTTTTCCCAACGGGAAAACTGTGACGACACGAAATCTCGTGATCGACGCACAGGTGTGATCTAACCTTTGAACTCAAGGTCTCGTCACCCGTCACCGCGACCGTGAGAACAACATTGCACTAAACCTGCCATAAATCGCGCAAGTCAAACCCGATCTCCAACAGACATGTCCACTCCCATAGGACCATTATCTTACATTCCTCCCCTCCCTATACAAAAAATACAATCCTAAGATTTTTATTTTAACACACCCCTCCGCGGGTCTGGTCAGAACCAAGGGTTAGTACGGCTGGACCTCCAAAGTCCAACCTCCCCAACCGGCCTCTCTTCGGCCCATGCCGTAATCTCCGGGATGTAAGGAAATCTCTCTTACGATCAATATCGACTCTCGTAGCCATCCCCGTCACAACATTATCGGGCGACGTCGCCCTATCACCTGCTCAGTTCACCACTGAGCCCACAACGGTCTGACCTCTGACCCCGGGGCACTCACACCAACACATAGGCATACACTCACTCGTACTCCATAGCATCGATTTACAACCGATGGCGGACATTACTGCGAACTACGGGGAACAACAGAAACAGCACACGATTTTAATTTTAGGTGCCGTTCTATTCTAAAGCACTAGATCTGCACTTGGTTCAAAACACCTCTGTGGAAACAGTGTGTCTTTTGGAGTCGTACCTCCGACACCACATCGGGCCTCTATACGATCACATTTCCTATCTATTTGCTATCCCTGGACCGTATTTTAATACGGCACCTTCTTTCATGTTGAACCTATCCATGGCTATTTCTGCTCCAGACACGCGCCAAAGTGCTCCCTCTCACCAATTAACTCCAAACCCCGTTGATGCGGACTCGCTTGCATTGCTTACTAACTGTACCCTTCCCGTGATTCTAACTATGTCGTGGGGGTGGAGAGGCGTCTCTGCGCACGGTCGGTCACATCCAAAACCCAGACGGACCCGTTCCTACTTAGAATCATCACCATTCATGCTTGATTGATCAATGCAAAATGCGGCGAACCCTGAGGTCCCCAAAGATTATCTATAATCCGCTATTCATTTCATAGCTACAAAATCGCTTTCCTTCACGCGTGTGCATCGAAACAACTCTTTGTCCGTATCATCGCAAGCTCACCGGCTACCTCAACGGGTTACGCGTAGCGAACACAACTCAATCCCAGCCCGTTTATACTCTAAACGGCAATTGGAGAGAATGGCCCCTTAGAGGCCTTAAACACCGTACCTCCGCAAAAAAAATCATCGCCTCACAAAGGTCAATCCTCTCATTCTAACTCCCTTTAATTGGCTGCCCTCAACTTAATTTTTAATTAGTTACTGTTTATATATATATATATATATATACTAAAATTTTAACGCACGTAAAACCAAAAACTTTTTTTTCTGGCTACATAAGAAAAAAAAACACTGAGAAAAACATAACGTGCCTCTCTCTCAATAGATATCCATAACAATTTTTTTTTAACAAAAAATAAAAACGAACATCCTCAACTATCGACAACAACAAAACAAACAAAAAAATATCTCCCTTCCTCCCCCTACAAGAACAAATACGTATCAATAAATTACAGAATAAGAAAGTCAATAAAAAGTTTTCATCCAAAGTTTCAACGTCTCTCTCCTTCTGTAAAAAGTTTACGTTTTGCGTGTGTGTGTGTGTATATTGTAAGTTCTCTGTTTTTTGGTTTTTTTGGGGTTTTTTTTTTGCTAATAACATTACGTATATATATATATGTATATACATTTCCTTTTTTTTTCAATTAATTATTTGTTTTTTGTGTGTGTGTGTGCGCGCCTTAGTTCATTGTTCTTTTTTTTTTGTTTCTCATTAAAAAGTTCGCCCTGAATCAAGCAACATAAACGAAAGCTCTACTTACAGATTCCCTGGACTCTCTGTTGTGTTCGAAGTTTTTCTTGTTCTCGTGGTAACCCCGGTTCGCATCTTTCCTCCCCATGACGGGGAGGCTGGCTTAATTTGCACCAAATCGCCAATGTTACATTACAGGTTGATGATACGTTCGTAGAATGTCGGAATCTCTGGTCGTCGTAGAACTCTTCCTTGTTGATCCAGAACGAACGAACGCGCTACAAATGGGACGATATGTCGTTTCTCGATTCGCATTTCCCAACAGCCCGGGAACTATTCGTACTAACCTTGTCTCTCTCTTTCTCCATTGCCTCGCCGTTGTATGCAACTATTCGTACTAATCTTGTCGCCTGCAGCTTGATATCTCTGTAGGCCTCTGCGGAGCCGTCGCCGTCACCACTCTTTGCAGACGCCTGTTGTTGTTACATTTTCTGCCGGCGGTTTCTTTCTGTAACTGAAACCAAATCTCCCCGTACACGATAAAATATAACAAGGCTTCTTTTTATTAATTTTAGAGCCATTTATTTACTATACTGCTTGTCGACACTGAGCAAGTTCGTTGTCGCAGAAAGAGAGGCTTACGCTAGTTAATTTTCTAAATTAATCACCTAATCACTTAGCTACTTGCAAAGGAAGGAAGATGGGGGACATCGCTTGCTTTCAATTTCGGGGGATCCGAAATCCCCTAGCTTGTAATCGCTACATGGCTAAAGCGTGTTGACTCTTCGACTTCCAAGTCCAAACTGATAATCTTACTCCAGTTTTCCCAGCGGGAAAACTGTGACGTCACGAAATCTCGTGATCGACGCACAGGTGTGACCTAACCTTTGAACTTAAGGTCTCGTCACCCGTCACCGCGACTGTGAGAACAACATTGCACTAAACCTGCACGAGACGACCTCGCCACAAATCGCGCAAGTCAAACCCGATCTCCAACAGACACGTCCACTCCCATAGGGCCATTATCTAACACTAGGACCTTATCTCCGACATCAAAGCTTCAATTGACTGCATCTTAGTTGCAACACTGGTTCATTTTCTGTTGAATTGACTGGAGTTTCTTACTTGCTTATTGGCGTTTGTTAAAAAATCTGTTTTTAGATTCAGCTCGTGAGTTAACCTGATCTCGAGGTTAGACAAGTGCTAAACACCATTTTAGGCCAGCGTAACTACAAAATGATCGTTAAACCCGACGGTTCGGCATTGTTTGAAAGCAAATCCCCACTTTATACGGCATGGCTACCCTCGGAGACGCATATATGTTAACACATATGCGTCCGCGTGGATAGCCATGTCATATAGAATAGGGATTTGCTTTCATAAAGATTTTCAAATCGCCATCGACGTAATCTTCAACTTTTCCATCAGAATCATTTGTCTAGGCCTGTCGTAATCAGCCCCTACACCCATAGCTAAACTCCATCACTCAAAGTAAATCTCATTTTTGTTGGAAGAAGTCGACATATGTCTGTTTTATACGCCCTAAACTTTTGCCTATAAACTTCTGCCTACAAACTAGCTCATAAATGAATGAGAATGGCTGCATTTACAACGCTACAAGTCATGAGCCAGGTTTTTTCAGGCCACTCGACTTGAGGCGATTTTCTTAAAGTATTAGAAATAGTTGTCGACATCTACCTCAAAAAAAGGTGGGACAAGTCGGACTTGTTAACATTGCTTCTAGTATCCTGAAACGTCTGCCTCTCATCTAACTTCATGTATCGTAGTCCGACAGTTAAACAGTAATAAATACGCGCAAAATTCAACTATATTTTTATACTCACTATTTATACTTTCGGATTCGTTCATTCTAGCAGTGAGAGGTTTTTATTTCTCCATAACACCGCTTTGAAATTTCATTTCCTACGGAAGTCATATCTTTTTCTTTTTGGATCAATTCCCAAGGTCGAAGATAGTTGTCTTTTACTCCTGCTGTTTTCTCTTCTGGTGATACTTTAGGTCTTAGTAGGTCAAATAATCATAGATTAGCTTCATATGCTCTTCCCTACAATGATTTAGTTCAGATGTAAACCTCTTTTAAACTGGTTATAGTGTCTTTTAACAATTCCAGTTCGTTTCGCAATGATGCTGTTATTCCGGCATTATAGTTGTCAAATCTTGTGGTTTTGTTTATCAAATACCGATCTAATCTTTCTTGCTACCATAAATTCAGCTGGTGACATTCCCGAAATTGTACTCTGAGAAATTATTGTAACAATTCAGTTTCAGTTTCACCTCCGTCTAATTTAGACAACGCTCGCTTAAATGTATCTACTGAGCTTTCTGATTAGCCATTAGATCTTCAATGAAACTAAGCGGTTGTCACATGACTAACTGAAAATTCTTTGTAGAAATCTTTAAATTCTTTAGTCGTAAATTGAAACAATTGCATCAGGAATAGCACATCTTGAGAAGATATCGTACAAAAAAGTTTTATTATATTTGATAACTGCTGACCACTTAGTGAAACTACCTACCACAATAAGGTAATAACTCCCATTCATTGGTCATGCATAGTCAATATGTAGTCTTGACCATGGTCTGTCGATTTTCGGCCACGGGTTAATTTTTACTGGTAGTGCTTGGGTGCAATTGCACATCAACAAAGTTTCATAATATCTTTGATTTCCCAATAAATGTAAATCCTCATAGGGGTTTTCATCCTAGTGATTTCGGGATGTCTCGTTCAATAGTTTGTATTTAGTGATACCTACGGCATCTACTGGTAGTGCTTTTGCTGCCACTGCACAGCATCTACAACGTTTCACAAGTTCTTCGGTTTCTTTATCCATACCAGTCCAATAAACCTAACACCTTATAAGAAGGCTCCTATGTAAGGAGTTTGGTTTATTGGGTTGATGAAAATCCTTCCATTTGTTTTTGTTTTCAGAGATGCCGATATCACCGCACAAGCTCATCGTATAACAAAATACCACCAGAAGAAGAAAAATATTTTCGTAATTTGACTTTTTCTTTGCCAACTTTTTCATTCTTTTTTCTGTAATAACTTTATCAAAATTAGCTTTAATCTAATCTTCTCGAGGGTTACTAGTAATTCCTTTACTGTATTGAAAAGTACCTTCTTATCTCAATTTCTGTACTTGATGCAGCAATCACTGTTTCCTCTAAAAGTTCACTTAGTTTCGGAATTAACCTTGAAAATTTCTTCAATGGAACGCATTCCATTATAAATTGTAAGAAAGCAACGCACAAAACAACACGAAAAAACCGGGACAATCGTCTAACAATCAACCGTCGTTTCTGCCGCTTTTCAGTTCATTTTCATTTCATATTCAAATACTTTCTTTTTATCAATTCACCTGGACGCTATGCAAATTTCATGCACGGCACAGGCTATTTTTTGTCGTTTATGTCAGGGAGATTGGCGCAGTCCATTACATAAATGTATAGCTTAAACGAATGGTTCCCCATCTTTGCAGGCGATTTGCAATATATGCCGGGATGTCTTCCTTAGATTCAAATATTGATAGTAATAAATGGGGGTCCGTTTGCAAAATAAATTTTCTTCCATGTAAAGATTTATGATTTTTACTGCAAATATTTTCTATTTTGCACTTTATTTTTTTTCTACCGGCAATAACGTTCTTGGCGTGTGGCCATGAACACACGCTTAATCATTTTACGTTGTATCAGCTGATCGTTATCTTCCTTGTGTAATAAAACGGCCGCCTCTAATCCCAAGTTAGTAGCATTAGCAGCAACGTATAGCCAATTATTATTAGGATCATAATGCGCTAGAGATATGTCAAATGTTAAAGCTTTTATAATTTCTTCGAATGTCCCTTGACATTCAGAAGACCAGATCCATTTCGTATCTTTCTTATTTAGTAGAGCTCTTAATTTTAGGAATATAATGGCCGTAATAATTTTTTGTAGGTCTCCCAAAAGCTTGCAACTTTGACACACTTGTTTGTGGAGGCATATTTTTATTAGTTGGATCTGACTTTCGACATCTTGAATCAGTTATTTGTCCCAAGTATTTAATTGTTGTAAAACGCCACATTTATCAATGCTGAGCTTAAAGCCGTATTCTTTATTTTTAATACTATTTTCACGTGTTCAGCATGTAGTTCTCCATTTATACTGTTCATCAACATCTGGTCAAAATACACGACTGCGAGTTCAGGTCTTTTTATTAAAAAGCGTTCATTATTTGCAGAAATATTCCTGGCGCGTTAATTAATGCCGCTGTTGAAGAGACTGTACTCAGGGTTACAAATATTGAAGGATTCTATCAAATGAAAGAATGGCATACATACATACAATTTTATTGACAACTTGTTAAGACAATAAAAATGGAGGCTTGGTAAACACTGAGAGTTTAGAGTGTCCAAGAATGTTCTAGGTGAAAAAAAGAGTGTTTATGTCTGTAAGAAAAAATTGAGGGCACATTCATTTCGACTGTCACCGTGTGAGTTTGTATGTGGCATTATGTGCAATATTAGCAGGCATTCTAGATGTGTGTGTATATTAGTTTGCCTCTTTTATTTTAGTGATAGACTGTGTGCATTTTTGAACTTGTGCTCATGCGCGTATGCATGAATGTCTCTTGTCACGTGTGTGTTATGAAAGAAAAACACGGAAAGAGAAGAAGAAATCTGTGTGTTTGGGTTTTTCTAGTATGCACAAGTTTTTGGAAGGGAATATTTCTTGCGCTGTTGTTGGTTGAAATAAATTGATGATTTGAGCTTTCGTCTAATCGAGAGTTGATACTTGAAAACAACATTCGCTGACTGCTGCTGCTTCCAACACTGCAATCAATTCAAAATAATACCTTGTTTTCTGGGACGTTGCTATGCGTGTGTATGCCCTCTTCGTGATCTTTGTCAAAAACACATCTTGTTTACAATATAATGCCAAATTTATATGAACAAATATATTTAGTTAATATTTACACTAGCATACCTACCCACCAATATTTAACATATGAACTCTGTGGAAAATTCCACCAATTTTGGAAAACAAAATAAATAGAAGAACAATCTTTCTCAAATTCTTATCAATAATTTATGTCTTCATCGAATAAAACTACCAATCTGCCAATCTGAACATTCTACATATCTGCGAACAATCAGAGCCAAATCATGTATATTCATAAAGAACTATTATTCACATCTGAACGGTCTGCATTCAAAGCTTGACCTGCTAAAGGGTTACTGGTGTGTCCCCCTCACCGAGCGTGCCAGGGAGATTTCAGCGTTTGTCACCCTGCAAGGGTTATATCCAAACCGGGTCATGCTGTTCGGTATGAAAATTCCCAGGCCACGTTTCAAAGGATGATGAACCATTGCTTGAGGGATTTACCCAACGTTGAAGTCTATATCGATGACATTGTCATATACAACGACAATTGGTCCGACCATATCGCGTCCTTGAGGAAGGTGTTTGACCAGCTTTTACGGGCCAATCTCACTGTCCACCTATCAAAAAGTGAGTTCGGGAAAGCCGAAGTTACTTATCTGGGACATACTATTGGGTATGGGAAGATATCCCCCATCAATGCCAAGATCCAAAGCATCTTGGACGTTCCCGCCCCGACCAATGTTAGAAGCCAGATCGCTGTTATGCTCTGATTCTGTACTGAGAGTCCCTGACTTTCAACATCCTTTCCGCTTAGCTGTCGACGCCAGTGACAATGGCATCGGCTCGGTCCTACTTCAAGCCGATCCGACTGGTCTTGAGCACTCTGTCAGTTACTTCTCTCGTAAATTCAACGCCGGCCAGAAGAACTACAGAGTGGTAGGAGAGAGAGCGTTTCCTCGTTCCTCGCCGGTGTTCTCGGCGATGCGTCCAAGCTGGTGCCAAGAGGTCGTCTCTGCGAGGCCGATTGAATGGAGAAGAGAGTGATTTTTCGTTTACACCGGTTTTTATAATCAGAAGGGCTGATAACTCTGGTGTCGCTTTTCAGCGCCAACTGTCGGTGAATAAGCGACACCTAACGGCCAACCGGTGCAGTTATGTGTGAAAGGAGGAGGTAACTGCTACACAGTCCCCCCCAGGAATCACCTCCTCTGTAAGAGCTCAACATGTTTTCCTGAAAAATTATAAATATACATAGTATGAAATTAAAAACTGTTTCACTTAAAATGCAAACCAATAAAATGTAATTTTCTGTTTAAATTGTAATTGTATTCAATTTAAAGTTTACTTCTAATAAATCATGTTAGAAATAAATAACTAATTAATCACAAAAACAGCCGTGCTTGCTTTTCTGTTCTTATTTGAGTTTAATTCCTGTTTCAGTCACGTAAATTGTTTAGAGTGAAATAGGTTTCGACATTACTTGTATTTTTAAACATTTAAACCATGTTTTAGTAAAAAAAACAACAATAACTGTTTTAATGTTTTATTTGCTATACCAAGTTTCAGTGTACATGTGAAACGGCGAAATAAAAATTAGGTAGGAAAAATATAGTCGCCATTTAAGCAAGTCGAGAAAGAGGCCAGCTAAGGAAGAACTATATATAATTAAAGTTTATAAACATGTTTTTTTAACTATAAAATTATGAAAAGAACTTTATTTGTTAATAAATTTCAGCGTTTCACGTGGACAACGAAACTTGCCATTGTTTTTAATGTTATCTAAATGAATAATATGCGGAAGATTTCTCCACCTAACCTAATTATATTAACATTAAAACGATTTATGTTTATTTCATTCTGTGTAGTATATTTTCATTCGGTATTATACATTCTTCCCAGACATTACCTCCTCTTTTTTGTGGGGGGGGGGGGGGCAGTATAGTATACGCTAGTTCCTCACGATACCATTCTCTTAGGATTACTTTCTCCTTTTGTGTGTGGGGGGTAGTGTACTCTCTATTCTGTTGTCATGATATCATGCTTTCAGGTATTAACTCTTATTTTTTGGGGGGGGGGGGTCGTTCGTCATAATATCATACTCTCAGACATTGTAACAGACGCTACTACCGGCCAAGTGAATATTTGTTGCGACTTATTTTCTTTCTCTGTGTGCTCAACCCTTCTTCGCCTCTGAGATAGAAGAAGAGGTTATCTCGTAAAAACACGTTGGCCGAAGATTCCGGCCAATCAGGAATCGAGACCCCAGCTCGATCACGCGTTGCTTGAACCCTATAAAGGGAAACGTAGCAAGTGACACACTCTCTTTTTTCATCCGCTTTCCGGTCGAACGCACACAGAGGAGATCGTCGATCCCCCCCCCCCGGCTCGACCGAGGAGGTGGGGGAGGCATAAATCAAAGAAAAGGTAACATCTTCCATTTCTCATCTTCAACAGGAATAAAAGAACTTTACCCAAACACATACACATTACAATTGCCACAAAAAAATACATCACTTTACATCAAACACGCTCGCATATACGCATTCATACAAACACGAACTTAAACAAACCGAACATTTCACTCGTGTAACAAACGGAACTTTTCACTCCTTAAAAATGAACTCAAGCATTCTCTGATAGCTCTACAAAATGTCTTATCCAATAAATTGTTTTGTTTAATATAAATGTTTTACTCTAATTGTTGATTTTACTAAATACTATTCTTCTCTGTGTAACTTTATTATTCCTTCGCTTTCTTTCCAATATAATTTCCGATATAATGATAATATTTTACTTTCTTTTTACTTTGTTTTAATCTGTTAATTTTATCCACACGTGAACAATGGGAATGACATGCCGCCATAAAGCATCTCTCTCACAACCTTTGGTCGGGCCATCTTTCACCATAACATTACCTATTCTCTGGGGTGTTGTTCCTTCATCATGATATCATACTCTCAGACTAAAGAACCCCTCTTCTCTAAGCTTTTTAATTTACAAAAGCTTTATAAATTACAAAAAAAAATAGATTAAGTTTTATTTTTATTTTTATGTCTTTAATAATAAAAGCGCAAAACATTTTTAATTGCTCATTTTTAATTATATTCATATAATTCTTTTATTTGACCAATTGATTTCCCCTTTGGACGACTGTCAAGAATAACCAATAGAAAAAAAGGATGCGCAAAAAAAACAAATAGTCAAAAAATAACTGTTACCAAAGGCATAAAAGTTACTTTTATACCTACCATGCATAATTTTTTTTACGTTTATTTTTTATTTCAATTAAAAAGTTTGGGTTTGTTTAAAAATAGCCCTCAAACGAAAACGCTAAAAAAACAAATATACAACAAATAAAAGTTACAGTAGCCGATAAAACTGAATTTCCAAGTTAACTGTGACAGTTATTAATGATTATAATCCGTCAAAAGTGCTGTTTTTTATAAATTGATAGTTTTAGCGTACGTGAAGTGAAAAAAATAATAATGGCCACTTCTCGATAGAAACTGGAGCCTCGTTCTCGTTTCGGTTGTTTTTTTAATGGGACTCATAGTCAAAGCGCAATTTTTGCATTTTTCAGCCAAACAGAAGAACAAAACAAAACTACATTTTAAGCAAAAGGAATAAAATAATTTTCTTTTGATTTACATGTCAGTGTGCTTTTATTTACATATTATTTTCATTCGTCACACCGTAATGTTTTTTCCCTGTTTCTTTAAAAAATTCCTACCCCTGACCCTAACCCAGCCCTAACCCAGCCCTAACCCTACCCCAGCCCTAACCCTAACCCCAAGTTTTCATATTTCAGTCAAGCAAAAGAACAAAGCAAAACAACATTTTAAACAAAAGGAATAAAAGCAGTTTCTTTTTATTTATGTCGTTATTCCTCACACCGTGTACATGGTGCACACCTGCTGTGACCAAAATGATCGTTAAAATGTTCGTTTCATAAAATTAAATTTCAAAAATGCAAACCCCCCAAAAACGCCGCTTTGATTATGAGCACCGGTAAAAAAAAACACACACACGTGACAACAACAAGCAAGAGTGGCGACGCCATTTTGTTTAGAGTTAGAAGACTTGCCAGAAATTTTTTTTCTTTCATGTCTAATAAAAACCCATTTACCATACGTAAACATACAAACAAATGGAATAGAAAACTAGGAAAATCTCCAATCTCTACGTACGTCGCATTTATTTGTTGCATATTCATTTTTTTGACTACGTTCTACAACTTTTTTTCAATCCGACTCGCGAGTTGTAGGGCTATTGTTAAACATTCCCAAAAGTTTGGTCAAAAAATTACGTTAGATTACATCTACGAAGTCTGACGAATTTTTAATGTATTTGTCTCCTTTCAATTAGGTAGAAAAGTAAATTTTAAGGCATTTTGGGACAGTTATTTGTTTACTGGAAAAACAAACTTCTGGGACATCCGCTTACGCCATCTAGCAAATGGAACTGTAACGCGGTCGGATTTTTAAAACAAAAAAGAAAATAGGCAGAAAAGTACCTTTATTGCCTTTGGTGACAGTTATTTGCTGATTATTTGTTTTTGTTTATTCAACCCTTTTTTATACTTAAACAAAATCAAATCTCAACATTGGAATATATCAAATAACACCATGACAATAACCTTTTCTTATTTTTCTTAAAATTACGAAAATGTGAAAAAACATTGTTTGTTTGTTTGTTTGTTTGTAGATAATGCTACAGCTTGATTAATTGCTGCCTAGAGGTCGGGTAGTTTTTTGCTAGTATACAAATACTAGCAAAAAACTATATATATATATATATATATATATATATATATATATATATATATATATATATATATATATATATATATATATATGTACATATATATATATATATATATATATATATATATGTACATATATATATATATATATATATATATATACATATATATATATATATATATATATATATATATATATATATATATATATATATATATATATATATATATATAAGTAAAGAAAAGGCTGCCGGATCTTAACAGCTTCCATCTTAAAATATAATTATTTCATTCTAAAAACAAACAAACAATCATTTCCTTTTCTATAGTGTTGTTAAGAAGAAAAATGTGATTTGCTATAATTTTTGACTCATAAACTTTATCCATCTGAAGCAAACTTAAATTAACATCGCCCCAGCGTTGCCCTCGGTAGCAAATTACACAAGCAATACTAATTACTGACAATAGTGCATAATTATAGTTTTTGTATTACGAAATTATTAGCTAATAGTTATTTTTTAAAATAATTTAAGTAGGATAATAATTGGAAACTAATTTTAAAATAATCTTCTAATTCGCCGTAATGTCTAATTAGTTAACCAAGTCGCTCATCTCTCACTTACTTAACTATCTATGTATTTCTCTCGCCCTCTCTCACTGTATGTTGATTCAACCACTCTCTAATATTTTAATATCTCTTTTTTAATTCGTCTAATTAGCCGTAATTTGCAATTAACTCACCACGTGACTCATCTCTTACTAAGTTTCTGTCTATCACCTTCACCCTCTCCCATGCTATGTTGATTCAACCACTCTGTAATAGTCTTTATTATTGCTTGTGAGCATTTAAAGAAAGAGTCACTCTCTCTTTTTAGCTAATTTACATAGTGTGTTCGTATATATTGTAAACACGTGTGCAAATTAGATCGCGATATAATAGGACACGTTACTTAAGGATAATATAGAAATAAAGAGACTTTTAGCTGATGGAGTTGGGGTCTAAATCGGGAAGAAAATCAGAATGACGAACTTACTTGCCGAATCTGACTGAAATAGAAATGTTGCATAAACAAAAAGTGATCAAGTGATCACCAGTCTTCCACGAAATAGTAGCGGATCCACAACTAAATAGATATGCAGTTTTATTTGCGGGAACACAGGAACAGCATGAAGATAGTACAATGGGTTGATTCATGTCGGTTAGCTTGAAGAGAAACTGCGAACTGAAGATTCATGTTGACAAGACGAAATAATCTTATCCTGGAGTTCCTACCGCTGGCCGAGGTAGAGAGCGCAGGATCTTGTGTATTTGAGAGTGAGGCTGGAACCGAATCGTTCTGTTAATCACGTGGTTTGATTCTTGCGCCAAAAAAATTCTATCGCGTATGAATCTCGTTATGCGTAGGCGTCTTGTTTGATCATTCGGTGAAGAGGCGATGGTTGCATAATCCCAATCAGAATCACAATCTCACCGCCGATCACGTAGACCGATACAAAATAGTTAGCTCATGCAACTACTACAGACATATTATTTTTATTTATGGAATAAGAATTTCTTAATAGATATATTTAGGGACGAGGAGAAAAAACTTATAGAATGTTTATGTCACTTCAATTACTTTACCCATCGTTGATTTCAACGACGAAATGCGTAGTTAAAAATAAAGTGATCACCTTTTTGTACAGAGGTCCGAAAAATGTTTTAAGCAAATTCTATGCAGAAAATGATACTCAGAAATCGGAAATTTAAAGACAAATAAATATCTTAAGAGTTTTAAATTCTAGCTGCCTTAAAGTATTTTCATTCGCGCCTTCTGTGTAAAGGTAGTTTCGATTGAGTTTCGTCATCGAAATGAAGGGGAGGAATACAAAATCTGTAATTTTTAAAAATAAAATATATACTTTATTTTTTAACATTAACAATTTTATTAACATTTGACAATTCTCTGATTTCTGGTGGATAATTTTTTTCAATCAGGAGTATTTATTTTTTCGTTAAAAAAACAAAATACTTTCACTTTATTTAGAAATATCGAAGTTTATGAATTTTCGAATGAAATCAAAGTGGAACAAATAGTGACTCAACGGGTCACGGGTGGGTCTAGTATTTAATAAAAGTAAATAATTTAACAAAGTTAATTGAATAAAAATACGAATAACTATTTTTCAGAGTGACAAGGATTTTTTCCATTCAGAAAACTAATTAAGTTAATTAAAAATAATAATTCAGCCTGCCGGGACTAACTAAAAGTTGATGTTATCATTCCGACTGGTGTTAAAAAGTCACAATGCGCAGGCGCAAACCGAACACCTACTCAACAACTGACCAACCGGCATGTTAGACTCGGCTTGCGAGGCTGAAACAAAAGGCAAAGAAAGAAAGAGAGAAGACAAAGAAATATACGTGTGGTTTCAATCGGCGCCGGAGCTAAACTGATTAGTCTTACCCGGGCCTTGTTTATTTCCGGTGTCTGAATGCGCATGCACAATAGTCTCTTAATTTCCGCTATATAAAGGGAGGCAACTCTGACTACTATGTAAGAGAAGCAATTATGAATACTAAACCTCGCCTCACTTTAATTAAAAGTTAGACGTATTGAGTCAATGTGTGTATGTTATATGTATGATAAAGAAAGGGTCAGAAGTACAGTCCATTTTGCTTACGTACTGGTTATGGTATGTATTCGTGTAGTAGGCAAAATACAATAGTCCTTGGTGTGTGAATGTAGTGTGCTTTTTGATAATAAAACTTCCTCCAGTTTTCGAAACATTATGTCGAGAGTGGACGGGTCAAAGTTGGAACAGAAGAGGATTTCGTTAAGTTGGCGTTCTTTCTCTTCGAGTAGTTCACCCAGTGTGGGAAACTTTTTCTCTAAAGGAATATTCCTGACACTGCTTTTCTGTTGAACACCATGAGCAACCTGTACATTTTATCACGTTCCGCTTGGATCTTCTCAAAATCTGGCTCAAGCACCTGATGTTTACATTTAAGAGTTTTAGTTCATCTATTGTTATCTTTAAACGGGCATAATTGGCCAAAGATTTTAGAAGTTCATCCATTTCTTTCCGGGCATGTTGGAGAGGTTCGACTAATTGTTTGTTCTCGGTTGTAAGATTAGCCAT
The DNA here is from genome assembly GCA_963556195.1 of Sepiola atlantica. NCBI lineage: Eukaryota > Metazoa > Mollusca > Cephalopoda > Sepiida > Sepiolidae > Sepiola > Sepiola atlantica. The sequence continues at coordinate 38,373,763 of OY744547.1, read as the reverse complement.
TTCTTTTTTCCAGTCGCTCTTCTTTTTTCTTCATATTAACTTGCTCCTTGATACCAAAATAATTGACCTGTTCCTTGAAACCAAAATAATTCTTGATGTCACTGAACGCTTTCTTGTGATTCTTGATCGGCGTGTTAATTTGCCTGCCCTTTCTCTCTTCAATTTCATGGATTTGCAATTTACGTTTCAGCTCAAGTTTGTCCCGTAAAGCCTTCATCTTATATTTGAATTTGGATTCCATATCTTTGGCTTTGCACTCTGTGACATGATGAACTCTTCAATTAATAAGAGTTCTCTCCCCCTTGTATTAATATCGGTGTAGTTCTCCAATATGGCTGAAACAATAAACATGGTAAATCTATACCTCGTGTTATCGTTCGTTACTTATGACTAACAAGTAAAATAAAACATCTCATGGTGGCAGCGGTAAAAGAAACCAGACGGACGAGAAGTCACAGAAAAGAATCAAGATAACCTCACACAGTGAGTAAATTGAAAAAAAAAAAGAATTTCCTTCTTTCTAAAACGAGAAAAAACAAAGGAAGCGCGAAAAAAAAAAAAAAAAAAAAAATGGCGTCTTCAAATATAACATTACCCGTTCTAGACTGGTCGAACGAGAACAAGCACGAGGCATACAGCGAATGGGTGGATTTTATGTCCTCGTATTTCATAATCAACAATGTTGAAGAAAAGTTGAAATACAACTACATTTTGCTCAGCACCGGACCAAAAGGTCGTGAACTTTTAAAAAATGCTCAGCTTACAAATGAGCAGAAAGAAAACTCCGAGAATATATTTTTAATATTCGAATCCCACATGATTCAAAAACCAAACAAATGGGTCGAACGTTTGGAATTCACGTCAATGCGACAAAATGAAGACACAGTGGACGACTACCTAGTCAAGCTCAAAACTAAAGCCGACAGATGTGACTTCGAAAATAATAAAGACGAACGCATCTTAGAACAAATTATTAAAGGGCTCAGGAGCGCTGAGGAAAGAAGAAACCTAATTGCAAAACCAGACCTAACCCTCAAATCAGCCATAGAAAGCGTTAGAGCATATGAAATCACAACAAAAGATAACTCTCGATACAAGGACGCTAACGAAGGGAGAAATGGGGTGTATCACGAAGTATCCGTGAAAAACAAACCCTGCACGAGATGTGGTAAACACCACAGGAAAAGGAAAGAAGACTGCTACGCCTTCAACAAAACGTGCAGAAGGTGCAACGGTTTACACCACTTCGAGGAATACTGCCTAACAAATATGCAAGGCCGGAGAGACTCGAGAGATACTTCTTGCAAAAACAAAATAAGGCAAGAAAATAGCTCACATAAAGCTAAAAAACAAAACCCTCCAAACGGATACAAAAAGCAGAGTTTCCCAAAAAAAAGAATAAATACAACGTCAAAGGAAGACAACGAAACAGACCAAGACGACGATTTATACCTATACGCAATAAATGCAGAGAACGACGACCGTGAAGAAATTTTCGCGAACATAGACTGTGAGGATACAGAAAATAACGAACATAAAATAAAAATGAAGGTCGACACAGGGGCAAACGGAAATATTCTACCTGTTAGAATCTATAAAAAAATGTATCCACAAAATGGCGACAGAAAAATAAATAAACAAACGAATGGTCAAAGGGAACTAACTCATGGACATAAAAAACAAGAGTTAACTACCTTGTGGGCTGCGAATGGTACGAAGATAAACCATTATGGAGCAATAATTTTAAAGATCAAACACAAAAACTCTGCAACTATCAGAGCAAAATTCTTCGTGTGTGATAGCAATGTAACCATACTGGGCCTAAGACCAAGCATCCGACTAGGTTTAGTAACCGTCAACTGCAGCATAACAAAAGGGCACTCACCAAAACAAATTGAAAATATGGAAAACCTCGCTGAGGAATACCCTGACAGATTCCAAGAGATAGGGAAATTCCAAGGCGTTCAAAAAATACATCTTACCGAAGATGCAATACCGGTAGTACAACCACCAAGAAAATTCCCAGTGCACCTCAGAGACGAACTAAAACAAGAATTACACAAAATGGAACACCTGGGTGTAATAAAAAAGGTTACAGAGCCCACAGAATGGGTCAACGCCATCGCATGCAGCAGAAAGAAAAATGGAAACCTACGGATTTGTCTAGACCCCAAACCGTTAAATAAATACATAATAAGGACACACCATAAAACGCCAACACTAGAAGAAATTTCACACAAATTGACGGGTGCCAAACACTTTTCGAAACTGGATGCAAAACATGGCTACTGGGCAATACAACTTGAAGAGGAATCAAGCTTACTCACCTGTTTCAACACTCCGTTCGAGAGATACAGATATTTGAGATGTCCGTTTGGCCTAAAGATGTCGCAAGACATTTTCCAACAAAAAATGGACCAAATATTGGAACCATGCAAAGGAGCCATAGGTATATCAGATGATATATGCGTGTATGGCAGAACAATACAGGAGCATGATCAAAACCTGTTAGAGACAATGGACACTGCCCGAAAATATGGTCTAGTCTTCAACAAAGAGAAATGCACCATCAGGCAAAAACAAATAAAATTTTATGGTCTCATCTGGGACGAGAACGGATCTCACCCAGACCCCGACAAATGCGATAAAATAAAATCGAAACCAGCACCAACCAACAAGGAAGAACTCCAACAATTCTTAGGTATGATACAATACCTAAGCCCATTTATACCAGATCTCAGCACCAAAACAGCGCCACTGAGGTCACTACTTAAAAAGGATGCAGAGTATCAGTGGAACGAGACGCACGACAAGACGTTCCGAACGATAAAAGATCACATCCACGAAAAACTCTGTCTAGCATATTTTGATCCCAATGCAGACACAACTATCCAAGTAGATTCAAGCATGATAGGACTGGGTGCAACACTCATTAACAACAACAAAGTTGTTGCCTTCGCGAGCAAGAGTCTGACTGAAACGGAATCACGTTATGCAAATATAGAACGTGAACTACTAGCAGTAGTATTCGGATGTGAGAGATTCCACACATACATATATGGAAAAGAAATAATAGTGGAAACAGACCACAAGCCACTAGAAAACATTCAGAATAAGAATATAGCGCAGGCACCCCCACGACTGCAAAGAATGTTATTAAGATTGCAACCGTACGATGCACAGATAAAATATAAACCAGGAAAAGAAATGTGTATCCCAGACTACTTGTCAAGAAATCAACCAACATTAGGTAAGGAAATCGAGCTTGATGTAAACATACACACTGTTGACATTACAGCTCAGAAACAGACCGAACTACAAAATGCAACTGAAGCAGATGACGAACTCAGAACACTTAAAGAGATGATACTAAATGGATGGCCAGATGACGTAAAAAATACTCCTAAGATAATTAGAAATTATTGGTCACTGAAAGAATGCCTATCCGTACAAGATGGTATGATCACAAAGGGGCAATCCATAGTCATACCCAAAAGTATGCAACAGATGGTATTAATGAGGATCCACGATGCTCACCAAGGCATCGAAAAATGTCAACTCAAGGCACAAAATAGTGTATTCTGGAGAGGAATGTCCAAGGACATAGAGGAGCTAGTAAGGACATGCGAGATCTGCAGAGAATATCAAAGGAAAAATCAAAAGGAAACTATGATTATCAAAGAACATGCAACACGACCGTTTCAGTATGTTGCTGCAGATATTTTTGATTTTAACAATCAACAATTCCTACTGATTGCTGATCAATATAGCAAAATGCCCTTTGTCAAGACGCTGAAAAGCACAACAAGCTTAAATTGCATAGAATACTTCAAAGCAATATTCGCTGTTCATGGCATACCTGAAAGGCTATACACAGACAATGCAAGATATTTTGTCTCCAACGAATTCCACAATTTTGCCACAGAGTGGGAATTCACTCACATCACATCAAGCCCCAGGTACCCACAATCAAACGGGTTCATAGAACGAATGGTCCAAACTGTAAAAAGAACATTCACAAAAGCCAAACAATCTAGAATGGATTGTCAAATGGCCCTTCTATGCCTCCGATCAACCCCACTTGACAGCCAGTTACCATCCCCGGCAGAAATCCTATACAATAGGAAAATAAGAACAAGGATACCAACCTTGCTAAATTCATATACCCCAAAGGATGAGGAGATCAGACAAAGATTGTGCAGCAAAAGCAAAAAACAACAACAATATTATAACAAGAGCGCAAGAGATCTCCCAGAATTAACTATTGGTGGAAAAGTGTCAGTCCTACAGGAGGATGACACCTGGCAACCGGCGACAGTGGTCGACAGATGCACAGAACCACGCAGCTACATTGTCAAGATGCAAGGAGATGGAAGGCTACTGAGGCGCAACAGACGACACTTACAAGAGTTGTACAACCCTCAGAGACAAACAGCTATCAACGCATCCGCCCAAAATACCAGTTGGGACAATATAACATCACTCCCCCAACAACACACAAACTCATCAGAAATCGACACTCTATCTAATATCGACGACAGAGAAATTCCATCAGCCAACCAAAGACAACCAGTGGAGGCAAACCAACGACCCACAAGAACACGGCGAACCCCCCTCAAGTACAAGGACTACATAATGTATAAATAAAAGACAAAATAAATAAATCAATACAAATCGAAAACATCTATCTGAGAAGAGGGATGTGACATGATGAACTCTTCAATTAATAAGAGTTCTCTCCCCCTTGTATTAATATCGGTGTAGTTCTCCAATATGGCTGAAACAATAAACATGGTAAATCTATACCTCGTGTTATCGTTCGTTACTTATGACTAACAAGTAAAATAAAACATCTCACACTCAAATACATTTTGTAAATTCATCATGTCTTCATCGTTTTTCAATTTGAGGGTTTTGATTGTATTTTGATGCGACAGTTCTTTTTCTTTCAGTTTTACTTTGAGATTCCGTAAATTCATCTCGTTAGTTCGGTCGTAATCTCCGCCTAATTTCAACTTGGCAATGTTGTTTTCATGTTCATACATTAAATACTTAACTTTTTGCTTGTACACCAGTTTGGAATTACAGACTTGCGCGAGGTGGTTCATTTAAAGGCATTTCCTACACTCCTGTCCCTTGGCGGGACACGTCACGTGTATTGCCGAATGTTCGCAGTAGTGTCAAACCTGTCCGCCATCTTTATTTTGTCTCACACGTGGGCGGGGCCTCGGAGTAAAATGACGACTCCGATTTCGTGTGTATCCGTGGTGACGTTCGCTGTTGGAGTTGTTGACACTTTTACTGACTTCGTTTCGGCGCGTGTATCGCTTGTTGTTTTCCTTGTTATTGTTGTAGGACGAAAGTGCACACACTTTCTTTCGTTCCATGTCTGCAGCACGTGTGTTGGCAAGTTCAGTGGCCCTGGCTTCGTCCAGTATTTGCTTGAGGGTAGAGTTGTCTCTTAGCGCCTGTTATAATCGTGGTAGTAAGACTCTGAACGTTACCTTCACGTAGTTCAGCCACGAATGTAAAATGTGCACAGGTTGAAACCCGATGAAAGGAAATCAACCCGTACTTCATAAAATGAATACACATCCTATCACAAATTATAAACATATATATAAACAACCAAGACAAAATTAACAGTACATAACAAGTATTTATTTATTTAAAAGAGGCTGGTTTTGTTATTCTGAGAAAGTCGATCAGAATTAAAAGTTCATTTGTAGCAATTAAGAAGGCCTTTATGAAAATGAAAATAGGAAAGTTCTTTTTCCTGACACCAAAGTTAGTTATAATTGTGTCGAAAACCAAATGTTATAATTGTTAAACTTATGTTCACGCGTTCCTGCGCGGGTACGTTGCTCTTTTGTGAAGAGACCGTAGCTAGTTCAAATATATCAATTAAAAAGGCTTTATGGAAATAAAATAGGAAAGTTCTTTTTTTCTTCTGAAATTCGAGGAAAACAAATGAGAAGACACAATATAAACAAAATGAAAGTTGATTTATGACGAATTAATATGGTATTTTTTTTGTTTGTCCTTATGTATAAACATGCCTTTTTTTTGTTTTGACGGCGGAGAGAAAGATATTTTATAGAATTTTGGATTCTGTGGCCCGTCTTTAACGAGCTGTTTTAGGGTCCTGAGATATACGTAATCTCGACGTTGGAGAGGCTATTTGATTGACGGGTCGGTCGATATCAATTCTGTTGGACAGGATTTTCTTAGGTGTCCGGTAGACAGCCGTATTAAATGTCGCTGCATTTCTTCCGCGTTAGTTTTCAAATTCCTATTTATTTATTTCTGATTTTGTGTGCGGGGATAAATTGTCTGAACATGACGGCTTGGTGAGCGGTCGATTCTCAGAGGCGTCCTCTTGACGCTGGTCCGGGACGTTCTGCTGTGCGGGGATACATTTTCTGAATCTAACGGCTTGGTGAGCGGTCGATTCTCAGAGGCGTCCGCTCTTAACGTCGGTTCGAGACCTTCTCCATGGTTTTGTGTGCGGGGATACATTTTCTGAATCTGACGGCTTGGTGAGCAGTCGATTCTCAGAGGTGTCCTCTTGACGCTGGTCCGGGATGTTCTACTGTGCGGGGATAAATTTTCTGAATCTGACGGCTTGGTGAGCGGTCGATTCTCAGAGGCGTCCGCTCTTAACGTCGGTTCGAGACTTTCTCCATGGTTTTGTGTGCGGGGATAAATTGTTTGAATCTGATGGCTTGGTGAGCGGTCGATTTTCAGAGGCGTCCACTCTTAACGTCGGTTCGAGACCTCCTCCATGGTTTTGTGTGCGGGGATAAATTGTTTGAATATGACGGCTGTGTGAGCGGTCGATTCTCAGAGGCGTCCGCTCTGGATAAATTGTCTGAATATGACGGCTGGGTGAGCGGTCAATTTTCAGAGGCGTCTTTTCTTCACCGGTCCGGGACGTTCTCCTGTGCGGGGATAACTTGTCTGAATATGACGGCTGTGTGAGCGGTCGATTCTCAGAGGCGTCCGCTCTGGATAAATTGTCTGAATATGACGGCTGTGTGAGCGGTCGATTCTCAGAGGCGTCCGCTCTGGATAAATTGTCTGAATATGACGGCTGGGTGAGCGGTCAATTTCAAGAGGCATCCTCTCTGGATAAATTGTCTGTATATGACGCCTGGGTGAGCGGTCAATTTTCAGAGGCGTCCTTTCTTCACCGGTCCGGGACGTTCTCCTGTGCGGGCGTCCGCTCTTAACTCTGCTCGACCCCTCTCCGGGCCGAGGCCGTCTCCTCAGAGACGTCCTCTCTTGCCGCTGACAGCCGCTCGACTCCTTGTGTTTTTCTCTCGCTTCGACTTTCCCGCTCTGTATATAACAACAGCAAACCTCACCTGATTGGTTGAGTATTCCGCCCACGCCAATGCGTGGGCTGACTCTGTCTGCCAAGCATCCTGTTGACCCATTATTTTGACAAACGTCGCTGTCTGCACCCCCTTTCTGTAATGGTAGGGGAACATGTGCCGACAAGTCCCCTGCTCCCTTTTTTATGCCTCATGGGGCAAAATATGTAGATATAACACGCCCTTCTTCTAACCTTAGAGGACGAACAGCCTTTCCCGGTCTGAGTCTGGGAAGTCACATGTGGATGTTAGCGTCCTTAGTCTAGCATATTAAAAGTCTAAGTTTTCGTTCGTATTTTGCATTGCGCGTCGAAATTTGAAATTTTCGTAGGATATGTTTTTTTTTTAGGCGTGAAATGGTCGGTTAGTGATTTCTTCACTGTTTCGTATAGGTTCGGTATTACCCGCTTCAATGGTTGCTCGGACACCCTTCTGTTTATTCGTGGAATTGTGGAAGATGTCGAAAACTTCATCTCCGGCATCATGTAGAAGGCACGCTTTCCGTTTTCTGTCGGTGTCAATATCCAAAGGAATGAATAGTTTTTCCAATTCATCTATCCATTTTTGCCAGCGAATGCCAATTGTATTTTGGTCAGAGTGGACGCTGAAATTAGGAAAGACGGACCATCTGGTAGTCATATTTCTCTCTTCTTCTCGTGTAGACTTTCCTTTTCTTGTAGAGAAACGTAAGCACGTCACTTAAATTCTCATAGTCGTGTTGTAGGCTCGACTCGCGAGTCTGAAACAAAAGGCAAAGAAAGAAAGAGCGAAGACAAAGAGATATGCTTGTGGTTTCAATCGGCGCCGGATTTAAACTGATTAGTTTTCAGTTTCACCCGGGCCTTGTTTATTTTCGTATTGCGCATGCTCGATAGTCTCTTACTTTCCGCTATATCAAGGGAGGCAACTCTGACTGCTATGTAAGGGAAGCAACTCTGAATACTAAAAAGGGGAAATGTTTATCCAGTGTTCTATGCGAAGGTCTATAAAAAGATCACGTTCGGGCCACTAGTAGATTCGCCAACGGGTGCCTACGAGGCACCCAATTTCCACGTCAGACCGCATTGAATTTCCCGTCAACGATTCGCGCACTTCCAATCTCAGAATCTGTTAGGCAAAATAGTACCAGTTTTATCTGAGCCGCACAATTTGTAACAGCAAACAAACTGCATCATTAACTTCACATGCGAACTACAAAATGACTTTTAGCATTTCACTTGAATAAACTGGCACTGTCGTTGTCGACTATTACTTAACGCATGCACGCATGCAATTCCCTCGCCCAACACACCTCCCACTGACAAGTAGTGAGGAAGATAACTCGCACACACATACACACAAACTCTGATACTGTTACGAACACAACTCGCACACACGTGTAGACAGATTATGATACTATCACGAGCACCCACCCTCCCAGGCTTTGCCTCCCCTCTTTGGGGAGGAGTAAGTTTATTGCTTACTGTCTGAGGCGCCCCTACTGGGGAATGCCGACGGGGCTGCCCAGGCAATTTTGAAATGGCCAGAGTGCTCACCTCTCGAGCGCTGGCTTTTCAAACCCCACTTTCTCGACCCGATCTTGGGTCACATCTTACTTGTGGGAGTAAGATAAAACTGGCCTTGTGCCTAACTCCTGGGGAGGAGTAAATAAAACGAGCACAATTTGCACACACAAACACAATTACCCCAACGCTTTATTTAAAAATTAATAATTGTTGAATTATACATCATTATGTTACCTTTTTATGTGTTGCTTCATTAATATTGTTGTCGAGTGATCTTACGGGGCCGCGACAACTTTTCGTACGGTACCACCAGAAATAAATTTGTCAATCGTAAATACTGAAAATTGTAATTTTGTTTGTTAACTTATTGGTGGATGAAGCATTTTTTTCTTTATTTTTTTCGTCCGATTACTTGACTTCCCCCCCCCCCCCGGTCAGGACTATCATATTTCTCTCTTCTCACTTTCTCTTTATATCCATCTTTTGTACAAAAGTGATCAAAGTATAATTCCTAGTCACTTTGATAACGTTTCTGTTAATAAAGGAACGAAATAGTCAAACAAATGTTTTTTTATATGTCTTCTATATTTTGTTCCACTTTTCCATTTACGTTTTATATATTAATATTTTAGTAAAATAAGTATTTGTACGTTCCATCCACCGAAAAGACAATAATTTGTTGGTCAAAATTAAAATAACAAAACTTGCCCGTCTAAATAATAGTACATATGCGAATTATTGCATATGTCATTATTTAGACGAGCAAATTTTTTTCTTTTAATTTTTCAAGTTCGAAAAATGACCAACATAAATGAAAATGGTTTGTGATGAACGATGTTTTGTTTATGTTTAGTTGAGTGACGTCATATATGATATTATAATATGCCATCATAATTCCCGTTTTTGGTTCGATAGATATTGTGTTTTATATATGAAATGTTTAAATCTGAACTTTTTCATTTCTTTTACAGAAGAAACAGGCGGAAAAGCGAAGAGACGATATTCAAAAGAAAGTCGTCGATTTGTTTAGCAATTTGCGATCTGCATCCAAGTTAAATGGTAGTTCGAATTCAGTTTCCGACTGCGTCGACGAAAACAAACAAACAAAATCGACTTTTTTCAATGCTATTAGCATCGGCTCACTGGAAATTGTAAAAGACTTAATTGACACACACAAAATCAATCTGTCCGAGTTGACGACCGACAACGAAAGTCAACAGTTCGCCTTACACTTCGCCTTGCAAGAAAAGCAAGAAGACATGGCAAAATATTTCCTCACCGTCTGTGATCGTGAGTCCCTGTGCAACACTTACACTGTGAATGTGAAGAACATTACGGGCAGAAAGAACGCGCTCCACCAAATAACAGAAAGCAAACACGTTGAATTGGCTAAGCTGTTTCTATCACGATTAGATAGCGAGAGCCGAAAGAAAGTAATTCTCCAGGAGATTCCAATGGACATTTCAGGCCAAAGACCTCGGACATTGTCCTGTCTCCATCTGGCTGCTTATATTAATTCCAAAGAGCTAATAGAACTCTATTTGGCACAAGACGTCAATGTGAATAGTCAGAATTCGAAAGGCGACACTCCGCTACTTTGGGCAGCCAGATGGAATAACACGGCTGTAATAGAAGCACTTTTAAAATTCGGCGCCGATCCAAATATTGGAAACGACAAGGGGTCGACAGCATTACACTGGGCAGTTCGATATCAACATGTAGACACCGTGAAGATTCTGACGGGTTATAAATCTATCATTGTCAACACCAAAAGAAAGCTTGGCTTGATTTCTCCGATTATGCTTGCTGCAGCTTTGGGTTATCAAGAAATTGTCCAACTTCTGTTAGATGCGGGCGCAGACGTCAACCAAGAAATACGCGGGGGAGAGCGACCAATTCACCACGCCGCCAAGGAGGGCCACGACGAGGTAGTGAAGTTACTCGTAAGCCGTGGTGCAACTCTTGATGAAGATGACGCATCAGGAAACACTGCTTTGTTTTTGGCCATCAAAAATGACCATCCACTTGCTGTTCACGTTTTAGTCGAGGCAGGAAGCGATCTTTGCCATAAAAACCGAGATGGTATGGATGTGTGGTCATACGCAATCTGTAACGAAGGCAATAAATGTTTGGAGACTCTTGTATATTGTATAAAGAAAATTATCAACGAGAAGAAGGGAAATTGCGAGGAATACATCAAAGACTTGCTCACAAGCCAATCGCCGATATTCCAGGCGGCTGCAAAAAACGCAACAGAAAAGCTTCACGCATTAGCACAGATGGGCATTGAACTTGAAACTAAAGATAACAACCTGAATACACTGCACCATTATGCTGCACTACACGGAAGATACGAAGTCATACAGCAATTTGCCGACGTGGTGGACGTTAATTCAAAGAACAAATATGGCGAAACACCGTTACATTTCGCTTGTTCTATCAGCTGTTATGAGACTGTGAAAGCTTTGCTTGACTGCAAGGCGAAGGCGAATTTAAAAAACAAGCTTGGCCAAACAGCTCTGCATACAGCGGCAAATTCGCAGAATATGAACAGCAAAACAATGGAGCTCCTCATGGAATACATGATAAAAACACATTCTTGGGACAGTCTTAACGAGAAAGACAACATGTTGTGCACTGCCATACACATCGCTGCTGCAAAAGCCAAACCGGAAGTGCTATGGGAATGTCGATTCATCAGCTGCAAGGACGTGGACGCAGAAGGTAACACGCCATTCCACTTGGCTATACGTCCTCGTGAACCAGATATCTTCAGTACGATGCTGAAGATTTACGAGTTCACAAACAGAGATGCAGACATCGACCAACAAAACCGAAAACGTGAGACACCGCTATACCTCGTTGCTCTGGAAGGCTTCAAAGAGAACGTGAAGAAATTAATTCATTATGGCGCTGACCTGCGCAAACAAGATTGTGATGGCAACAGTATTATGCACAAACTTGTTGAGGCGAGTGTGGAAAACACAAAGAATTCGGAGAAACATTTGGAAATGATAGACCTGGTCGTTGACAGAGCTTTAACGGCTTATTGCATTCGGAAAGAAATCGATTACCCAACGAACGATATGCTGCAAATGACACAGTATCGATTCTTGGCTGTGATGGAACTTTTGTCCGATATAAAAAACAAAGAGAATCTTAGTGTATTTGATTTTGCGTGTAGATTGGCCGCCAAGGAAGCCATGGAAAAGCTGATGATGCTGAAGGATGTGACGCGATTCAATATAAACAACCAGGTGTATTTTGATATCAGTCACATGACCCCCACGACCAATGATTCGCTCAAGAGTTTCTGCGCTCGGAGCACAGTCAAACCACGCGTCTCTTGTATCGAATGGTTGCTTGGCGTTGAGGACACAGAACGGGCAGCGACGCTTCTTGACATTCCACCATTGAACGTAGTTGAGGAAGTTTACGGTCAAACGTGCAGTTGGGTTTATTTTATCCTCATGGCGCTTCATATCATTTACATGGGAATAATCAGCTACAATGGTGATAACCTCGAGAGGAAAGCACAGGCCACAAACGAAACGGAGCCTATCATCCTGGGTCGAATGGAATCGATACTATTCCACTATGTAACACCGATAGAACCGATCATTGTCGGTTTGTGCTGTTTGTTATCATTTTATCGCGCTCAAAACATCTGGCATGTGCCGAAAAGGAAAATCCTTTGTGAGATCTTCTCCCTGAGGATGATAAAGTATATCTATAGCAACTACACCCCGCTTTGTAGTATGGTGTTATTTTCACTCCAGATCGTTGTGTGGATGGTTTCTTATTGCTACCGTTTCAACAACCAACGGATTTTGCTCTCCATCTGCCTCTGCGCCGGCTGGATGCTATGCATGATGTTCACGCGCGGTTTCAAAGGCATCCATCATTTCTGGCGCATGCTTAAAATCATGATCTTCCGTGACGGCATCCGGTTCCTCTTCCTCTACACCTTCGTGCTTCTCGCCTTTTCTTTCTCGATGCACGTCTTGCTGAATCTCACCAAAGACGAGACCGCGTTTCGGACCATCTTTTCCACTTTCAACTTGATGCTCGGAATAACGGACATATTCAGTGATGAAATGATGTTCTCCTTACAAAATAGCCTTTTTTTCGATTTCATTTACTCTGCCTACATAGTATTGAGTACGATCATATTGTTGAATCTGCTTATCGCCATGATGAATGACTCGTACCAGGCAATCCAAATGCATGAGTCTCTATCGTGGAGAATCGCATCCATGCAGCTCGGCCTTAACATTGAGAAATTCATTCCCTATTTCACCAAACTCTCGAGTAGGAAGAAAATAATACAGAGAAACTGCATGGGCAACGGCAATGTTTTACGGTGGTATGTTGTGTTGGCAGCCGAAAAGATTCGGACGTATAAACGTAGAAAAGACTGGAACCACGAAGAACAATCTCAAGTTATTCTTTCTAAGACAAGAGTCTAACATTTCAAGGCAAACTGGTAGCATTTCAATGACGAGAACAATAATCTATTTATTTATATTATACGCATTCTTGGTTTCAAAGGCATCGAAATCTACTGAAACGCTTGGAAAACTTGTAAGATTGAACTGATGATTATTGTGTCAGCAAAGGTTTGTTTAAAAGGCAAAAACTCTATGAATGCAGCAGAATTTCCTTCTTATTGTTTCTTAGTTGAGTGATAAAATACAGTTTTACAAATGTCTTCTTTTGATCCAAATTTTGCAAAGAGAAAACAATATTAAACGAAAGAATGACAAAGTTTATGCATACAATATCAATTCACTTTATACGACAACTTGTTAAGACAATGCAAAATAAAGTGTTCAAAGAATCCAAGGAACGTTCTAGGAGAAAGAGTTGTTTAACTTGGAAGAAGAAATTGAGTACGCATGTTTGTTTCGGCTGGCATCGTGTGCGTTAGAGTGTATATAAATAACTAGGCACGAAGATATATGTGTATGTATTAGTGTGTCTGTTTTATTAGCAAGAGAATCCATGTGTGTTCATTTCGGCCGGGCCATGTGCGTTTACATGTGGGTAAATAGTGTGCCTATGTTTTGTTAATGAAAGAGTGTATGTACTAACTTATGTGCGACAGTGTTCGGTTAACAGTGTATATATGCTGGTGCTATATTTAGTAGTCCATGAAAATCTATCGTTGTGTGTACTGCTTGCCGAGGGGCTCTTCACCCCCAGGGGCTAAGCTGGATTGTAACGTACACACGTGTGTTGTCTGAAAAGAAAAACAGTGGAAAGATACAGAAAAACGCTGTGTTTGGGTTTTTATACTACGTGTCAATATTTAGAAATAAATATTTCTTGCATTTTGATTGGTTGAAAGAAACTTCTGATCGAACTTTTTGTCTAATCAAGAGTCGATACATAATAACAATATTCACTGTCACTGCCTCTTCATACTAGAATGTCCGTAAATTCTCAAATAATGGGTTCAGGGTTCCTAAGGTGTTTGATTGCTTAGCCGTTTCATGAAGTATGTTGTGTATATGTGTATATGTGTGTAAAAGAGAAACATGTGGTTATGTGTACAAAATGTTGTGTGTACATGTGTAGCCAGCTGATTGTTTAGTAGTGGAGTGGCAGCAATAATAAACCCAGTGAAAGAAAGGAAGAAAAAAAGTTATTTGTTCCGAATGAAAAAGAAATGACGAAGAAGAAGAAGAAGCAAAAGTAAGAATCGAATGAGAATCCGTCACAGCCGACCGATTTTGGAGACTGGTTAACCTAACAAATAGTTATCTTCAAAAATGGATTCCTAAAATGATAAAATTAAAGCGGGAAAACTAATACTGAAATATACAAATATTTCTCGTCTATTTTCGTATGGAAATCCACTGGTGTTCTATAGTAAATAGCATCATCATCATCATCATCATCATCATCATCATCATCATCATCATCATCATCATCATAATAATAATAATAATAATAATAATAATAATAATAATAATAATAATAATAATAATAATAATAATAACAACAATAACAATAGAAATAATGATAATAATAATAATAACGATGTTTAGGGAGATATACAACAGTTATTGTATTGATTTCATACTGGTTCATGGTAACTGAATGAATTATTTAAATTATGTAAATATGTAATAAAGTTTTATTTAAATCTATTAAAAAGAAAAAAATTATTTTCAGAACACAACTGAAGTCGTAATAATCTAATGTAAGCATGGAAGTCACAAAATATTAATGTTAAAACGGTTAAAACGCCAGAGTGTGAGAACGGAAAATTAGAAGAAACAACCAGATAGGGAAATAACATCATAGATAAAAAGGGTGTTTAGTGAATTAAGATGAGAGTTTGAGTGCAAAACCGACGCTGAGCAGACCTATCTAACATAGGCTAGTAGACAGAAAATGTGATATCGAGCTCCAAATAAACGTTCAACACTAAAATTGCGATGTCGTGTTCCCCTTTGCAATCGAAGAGAAAAATCTCTTTAGAACTTTATTTCAACTCCTTGACGTTTCAAACCCCATCATCACTGGATGAGCAATCACCCATATTACAATTGGCGGTCCCTACTTGACGATCAACGGCCATCATCACAACGGGAAAGGAAGGAATTAAAGTATGAAGTCACAGGAACTAATTAAGGAACAAACCAGTATACAACATTTTGTTGGTTTGACTTTTCTGCTTTTACGACATCCTTTATGATTAGTTAATCTCTATCAAAAATGACTAATTAAATTCTTGAAATACAAACGACGGTTTCGAAAGAGATAAGCGCACATGCGTTTCATTAATGGAATTATTAGTGTACACGTGAACAGCATAGGTATGGATAGAACTCAGTTTGTCAATTCCATAGTGCCAATCTGTTGGGGGTCACTATTACAAGATTTACCCCCCCCCCCCAACACGGGCCTTAAAATAATGAATTACATCTTGTCAGCATACAATGGATATTATTTATGATGTCTCTCTCTCTCTCTGGCTGTCTGAGGATGGAATTGAAATCAATAGACAGCACCAAATGTCCTATATATAAGCTCAACCATCCTCTGCATCTAACAATTGCTTACTTGAACACAAACTCTCCAATCTCAACCACTCCATCTTTTCCATCCTTTGACAGCAAACAGCGATATTCACCAAACTCTCAAAGGCACACTTCATTACTGTTAAAAACCTGAGTGACAAAGATCTTATATACCCCCTTTCGGTAAAGGAAAAATGTCCTGCGGCACCTCTCATGAAACCTACAAGAACTTAGCATCTGAACACTTCAACAATGATAAGCTATGCTGCATAACTGCAGACACTAATACCACAAAGATAGAAAATTACAGCAACGCTGCCTGGGCGGACATATGTATACAACAAAAACTGTCCAATAGATATAAAGAAAAAACTGTCCAATAGATATAAAGAAAAAAATGTCCAATAGATATAAAGAAAAAAATGTCCAATAGATATAAAGAAAAAATGCCACCACTAGAAACATCAAAAACCACAAAACCCTTTATTGTCTCTAGCATAGAAGGATTTTCTACAAAATCTCTTGGCTCTTTTCACAAATACTCAAACTCGTACTCTCCACTTTCCCCGGACATTTCAACAGTTTTGATGACACAGACTCCCATAGACTCTAACTCAACAGATGCATTGTCAACCTAGACGTTGTATCCGTCGATATGTATGTACTTGCACACTGCCCTCAACCTGCTAATTAACTACATTGTTTCGGCTCCATCATCCAACCTACATCAACACTTATCAATCATCGTAGACAACATCTACTTCACATTAAACTAACACACAAACAAATAACAGGCTTACTCAAATGATCCAGTCTATTGGGATTGTTAGCATGAATCTACTAAAACACCTGTCGCTCATGTGTCTTCTTCACATAATAAACTGTTGATAATATACTATAGATTCATAATAAAAAAAAGAGAAATTCTCTTTATAATAAAAACGTATCACATAAAACCGCCGGAGACATGAAAACACGAGAGCATCATCAAAACACACTTGTTATAAGCTTTGTCAAAACGAACGAAATGCTAAGAAAAAAGTTGCAAAGAAAAAAGACTTAAATGGATTTGATATCCAGTTCTTCATCAAAGTTTCATATTCATTTTAGATGCTTTCGGTGGCCCAAGTTTCGAATGCATAAAGCAAGGATGGCAAAACACATTGAATACATCTTCATTTTGGTTTTAATTGAAATACCACATTGACTTCAAAGACGCCGGTTCAACTTTCCAAATGCAATACTTGCATTTCGAATTCCAAAAAAGATTCCATTATGTAGACTCACAACCTGTTTAGAGTACTGCCTAAGTACTATTTCATCTAGTGGGGTCATATCTTTCTCAAGGGTCTTATTCACAACCTACAATATTTTAGCATACAAATATATGCTGAGCTCAGAGTAAACCTTTCCCGTCTTTTTCAAACTTATAAAAAACAGAAAGCATTGTATGCGACCGAGAAAGAATCCATGTAATATTGCATATCAACTTGAAAGAAAAGTCATCAGCATATCATCTCTAATCAAAGACAGATTTTTGCTTTGACACTGAGGCTTCTGACATTAAACATTCCATCTGTCGTCTGATATACCCCATGCGAGCATTTCTTGAACGCTATGAGACAAATAAACAGCAAAATATAATCCGAATATCACTTTACACCTTTCCTAACTAAAACATCGATATAAACTCATGTTCTTATGTCAGCATGAACACATTTCAAAATAGGAATAAAAACTCTTATTGAAGAAGGTCATATTACAATCCGAGCAGAAGGTTGTAAAAAAGACGTAAGGGTGGTTAATGTGGGCTATATTTAGTTTAATTAAGTTTTATGCAAAGGAGGCAGATAGGGGAAGCCCTTCATGAAAAATCAGTTACCTCCAATTTTATTATTGGTATTAGACATCAATTATATATATATATATATATATATATATATATATATATATATATTGATATTAGACATCAATTGATATATTTTCCCCAAATTTCAGTTTCTTTTTTAAAAGGTGTTTTTAGGGGACCATAATATGTGCACAACTTCTCATGTGAAAATTGAAATGTTTCAGATTTGCATTAAATTTTATCCATAGTCATTAGACACTAATTAAGCAAGATCCTTTGAATTTCAATTTCTTAAATTTAATACATTTTCTAGAATCAAAATCATGTAATGGATTTTGATCAAAATTGGAATAAGGATTCTAGCAATAAGGCTTAGTAACATTATATTTTGATTTTAATCTTTGTAAGGGAACATAAAGGTGGTGAAAATCTTTTGTTTGGGGAATTGATTTTACCCACCCTAGGACGGGTATTCTTTTAGTTATATAGAAAAAAAGGACTCAAAACTAACAGAAAAATAATCCATAAATAATAATTTGTTAGAAAAATAAAGGGGCCAAGTATATTGTTAATACCCCAATTAGGATGGCATCTGAAAGGAACATGACACTCTATCTGTCGTCATTCAAATTGACTTCGTCTCAGAATAACATTTTCTCCGTTAAAAAACCACAAACCGAATCATTTAAAAAAGCACAACATTTTTTTTCTTTTTAAATCTCAATGTACATACCAGTCACGAAGATGAAACTAAAGTTGATGACACAGTGCACAACACATGTAGAGTTCAAATAAATCCGGGTAACAAATATTCAATAGAATTAAACAAAAAAAACAACAACAACCTACATGATCTATAAAATTGGTGTTAACTATAATTGTTTATAAATTGAAAGCAGAGTTAAAGAGTGAATGATTGGCCGAACATGTTTTAGGTTAGAGAAAATGTGTTATTTTTTTAAATAGACATTTAAACTAAAGTAGTTTGTAAGAGCTGAACCTAGCATACATGTGACAATGTGGGATACTCTTCCTTCCTCATAACGACGTTATAATTAAATATCCTCAGAATGTATGACCTAAGCAACCGGCCAGGGATTGTTTGTTGAATGGTGTTAATAAATCAATTTTAGAAATATTCTTTGATGTTGGTTGTCAACAATTCATCCCAATGTAGATACCAGCAATGACAACGACATCCAAGATGGCGACACGTTCTACGTGAATCGACTAAGATACTCAAAAGAATGAATATCCAACAAGCACAGAAGCAAGAAATTGATAAATTCAAGACAAATATTATATCATGCATTCACTGAAAAGAGATTAGCCCAGAGCCAATGACCATGTGCTGATGCAAACGAAAAATGAAATAATATGAGATTGACCATTTAAAACGGGATAGTGCGTGGAAAGAAAGGAAGAAAAAATTAGAATTAATCTCTTTTCATTCTTATCATGAGAAAAATCGGATGTTTAAACTCACTGACTCTCCTGATTTTGCTTTAGATTATATTTACTCTTCATGATGAACCAGGATTCAAAAAAAAGGTTCACAACTTCTCGGCAAATTTGTCAGCTGTAAATATTAAATCTTTCGGCTGAAGCTGAACAGTCATGGCGTGTCTGTTTGGTGGTTAGGGTATGGATTAGGGTTACTTGATAGAGTAACACTATGCAATCTGGGAATTATCAAGATAAACCTTGCTCATCCGTCATCATGCTATTTTGGAGTTTTCTTTTCCTAGATGAATTGCTCTACTAGTCTAGTCTATCCTACTATAGGGGGGGGGGGGAGATGGCTTCATATTTTTCTCAAGGGGGTTAGTAAAAGTAATACAGTAGCCCCAAGAGAATTTGAAAATGGCAAAGCGAGTCCATGCCAATAACCAATGCCACTGCCTCCCCAGTTAATAGTAAAATATATTCTATTTTTATAGTTTCTCGGGATGGAGATTTATATAATTATATTATTTGTGCAAAACAGATAAATGAGGGAAAGACGTTTGCATCATCCAAGAAGTTCTGTTTTTGTCGGTTTCTGATTTGAGAATCTATAATAATTTCTGAAAATATGAAAGATTATAGATTTTGTTTTGTTGGTGAAGTTACATCCCTTGAATCCGAGTTGTCTCCCTTGGTCTTTTTTTCAGATTAATTTCTTTAGTGCTACTATTTTCATAGTGTAGAATAATTAAATAACATAACTCAATAGAAGAATTTTGGTGAAGTTCAGATTCAAAGAGATTTTTGCCTGCGATAAATGAGATATATGATCTTAATTGGACAAAATTGATACTATTAATACATATTGATGTTCAGCTATGTAATACTACATTCATTGAAACAGAGTTATCTACCTTGGGCGAACTTGAGCATATAGTAAGAGGTTTCAGTTACTTTTGATCCATTAAGTTAACTTTCTATTATTTTTCCTTTTGCACAGTCAACTCTATAACATGGTTGAGTTTTTGTACATTTCGAATCAGATGAAAAGGTGGAATTCAAAGAAGTTTACATTAAAGTAAATCAAATGAAGAAGTGCTGCACGATCTTCTTCATCACATCTCGATATCATCGACATTGGGTACATCATCAGTTTCTGGGGATCAACTTTTTGTTGCCAATTAAAATATGTTTGATCTGCTATAAAACAGAAGAAACACAGTACAAAGTAAAAAAACAACAACTTGATCCTCATTTTTTTCCATTAAGATCAGAGTTTATGAGTCAGAGTCGAAAATGGTTGTGAAAATTAGGTTTTATAAACAGACTCCTGATTCAAAGGTTTTCATGTTTTTCAGCTGATTCCTCATTTCTGAGTGACAGAGTCAGACTCCGTAGTTGTCAATTTTTGCAGAAGTTTTTTTTTAAATCAATGAATGAGACTTTTTTCAGTCACCTCCCCACCTCTGTCTCCAATAGGAGCGAGCGACAATCAACAACTTCTCACAATCACAGGCACAAATATATTCACCTTCGAATGTTACAATTTCGCATATAATATAAAAACTCAACCGATCAGCTCGTTTTCTCTTTCATTTTGATTCCATTATACCCCACTGCCTAATAATAGTCTACTTAACTTACACACTGTTGTATGCAATTTCGCACTGAATAGATAAACATGTCTCTTCAACTTTTTCTTACAGACTTGGATTCAAATGAGAATAAGAAAAAAATTAAAAAGTGCTTATCAATTCCACTTTGGGTCTCATATAAGATATTAATAAACACAACACGCTGAAGGAAAAACATCTACCCTGTAACTTTTAAACACTAGAAGGCGGTGGCTGAATGTCAATCGTACCAAGTAAACGAAAGGCTTGATCACTGCTTCATGTTACTAAATATTAGTTTTAAGCTACTGATTCTGAAACTGGCAGCAACTCAGAACTGTACTTTTTATAGAAATCGCTTCAGACAAGGCATGAAGCCACTTTTGCAATAATAATAATCTTTTGTTTTTGTTAGATCCTTACAAGCTAACAAAAACAAAAGATTATTATTGCAAAGACACTAGATTGGTCTTAGTTTTGAAAAGACCAAAGCTATAGCCTTGTTTTTTGAAGACTAAGGAGAAAAACAGTGAGTAGGAAGAGAGTTACACAAGTCTGTAGTTTTGTATTACAATGAGGTATCAAAACAGCGAATTGATGGAGACCACTGGACCAACGAGCCAAACGAGTTTGAACAAAGGAAGCAGGGAATAGATGACATAATTCTGAAGAACACATGCCATAATAGTATTTATAGAAAAGTTCAAACAATACATGCACTCTAAATAACTGAGGCCGTACCAGTGGTGTGCCAAGGCAAAGTGCTATCCGGGACCCTATTCATGAGATCCGCCTTTTTTTCTTGGAGGACAAAAAGAAATTAAAGATTTATAATGATGTTGATTGAAAAAAACAATGAAAATAATGAATTTGAAAAACAAACAACATTTTGTTTGTTAACAGATTTATTGAATTTTGACTGTGAGCTTTTGTAGAAGCAAAGTCATTTATTATTTTGTCAAAGTCCATCAGTTTCACAGTTTCATGTTCAATTGATAAGAGCAACAAATTCGAAAGGCGATCTTGTGACATGCTCCACCGTAAATAAGTTTTATGTTATGGTGTAATGCGAAAGGAAACACTCCAACGTCAGAAAATAGGATTGAAAAAAAAAGTTTTTGTCACTGAGTGGGACGAAAAAGATTTGAAGTCGAGGTTTTGAAATCTAAATCGTTCGACTACAGAAAAAAAGCCCCAACAAGTCTGTCGGTTTTTCTTCGTTTTTTTTAAAAATTGTTTAATCAGAAACACGAAAATATGTTTGAACGAGCTTATTTTTTTTCTCGCTAAGAAGTTAAGAATTTTTTTCCAATAAGTTACGACCGTGTAAAAAAAAAAACACGAAAAAGTCGGTAGCCTCTTTTAGGGCTCAAAAATGGAGGATTTTAAAATGGAATATTGGATATCATAAAACATTAATAAGAAAAAACCGATTTGACTGGAAGATAAATTCAGAAAAAAAAAAATAGAACACATGGAATATTCTGATATTCCATGGAAATAGAAAAGTCTAGAAGAGAAATTTCAAGAAAGAAAATTAAAGCAAATGAAAAATATTGAATAAATGTTTCTTCGTACAAACAGAAAAAAATGTACGAATTATCGAATAGGGGTCAAAATGATGAAGATGAAAGTGCATTTTCACAAAATCCTATTTGGAGTGCTATCAGTGGCGTGCAGAAGACTGGTGATGCCTGGGGCCAACTTCTTGATTGAATGCCCCCAAAGTCTTATGTATAAATCCTCGCACTGAGAAATATTATCAGAAATAGAGTATACAATTTTTGGCCGTATTTTTTAATTTTTAATTGTGGCAAACCGAAATAGCTTGATAACCAAAATATTTCGAATATGTAAACACAGATGAAACAGGAAATAAAGGTTTTATTTGATTTAAACATATATAAACACCAATTATTGAGTTCTTTTCCCCAAATGACACTTGGCTAGGTCGCTCTTGTTCCGACAGGTTAAGGGTACAGGTTAGACAGTTTGTCTATCTGCTGTTTCCGACTGTTAGTAGAGGATCCCTAATTCTTACATCAACAGTTGTATAATATCGTGGGTAAATGTATGTGCCATGTCGCGCATGGAAAGGGATCTTACAGTTATCGCCGGTGGGCTTTCCCGAGGCCACAACTCTCATGGACAAACTCACAACTAATGGACTGGATGTGTGAGCTTATTGGCACCAAACAAAGTAAAAAAAAATCAAACCTAAACCAAACACCCAACAAAAAACATCTTCGCCTTCGCCCTTGAGACGAGCATTCACAAATATTCGGGGACTTAGAACCAACATCGACATAGAAATCTTTCTTCTAACAAACTCCCCAGATATCCTAGCACTAAGTGAAACAAACCTTCAATCCTCAATCTCCTCCGCCATATTGACATAACTGATTACCTCCCACTCTACAGTAAAGCCTCTGATAAACATATGCACGAGCTAAGAGTTTATGTTCGGAACACCCTCCCCTTGACTAGAGGACATAGGCTAGAAACAGATGATCAAGCCTACATGTGCTTTAGCACAGTGTTAGTTATTTGTATTTCTTATACCGTTCTCCTTCGACCCAGGACTGTACCCTTCTTAACTCTGTCTCTGAAAGCATAGATATAGAACTATCATGTGACACGATTTGCCTGAATACATGTATTTAATGATTTTAATGCACATCACCGTGACTGGCTTGGATTCTCAAGCTATACAAACGCAGCTGGTAACTCCACATATAGTTTCTCTATAGCACACTCCCTCTCACATACTGTCACGTTCCTGACCCGCCTCCATGATCGTGTGGACCATCAAGCCTCACTTCTCGACCTGTTCTTGATCTCACTGCTCAAGGCTTGTGTGACAAATGCCCATAGCTCGCTCAGTAACGCTGATCACCTTGTGGTAATGATTGATATCACCCTAAAATCTCGTCCCAAAGCTGACGAGTTGTTGCTCAAAACGACAGGTATTTCAAGCAGGCTGATTTTGATTCCATCAGAGACCACATCAGAGACACCCCATGGAGTAGAATTTTTTCTCTCCCTGCTGATCAATGCGCAAATAAATCAACTGAATAGGTCAAAGCAGACATTGATGCACATGTCTCCATGAGAAAATTCTACAGCAAGCCCCACTCTCAACAATGGTTCACCTCGAAATGTGCAGCTGCTATTGCTCAGAGTCAGCAAGCATTCCGACAATACGTCCGCCATAAGTCTACTACGAATAGACAGAAATTTGTAGAGTCAAGAAATAATTGTAAGACTGTGATAGCTGAAGAAAAGAGAAGGTATACAGAGATAACCAGGAAATGCATTCAGTCGCAGAAACTGGGTTCTCGTGATTTCTGGAAAATCTTCAATAGTGTGGTGAACGATGGGTAATCAACAATTCCCCCATTACCCAACCACAATGATGCTGTGTGGCAACTGATAAGGCTGAACCACTTGCCCAGCGTTTCGCTTTAAACTCTACTTTGCACTCTGCAAACCACTTCCTCCCTAAATTCCCACTGCGGACGGGAGCCACACTCAATGACCTAGTAATCACCCCATCTCATGTCATGGACATCATAAAACACCTTGACACCTCCAAAGCTTGTGGGCCTGATCTTATACCAGTACTAGTAATAAAGAAATGCTGAACTGGCCTCTGGCCTCTCCAAAATATACAACAAATACCTTGCTGAATCTTGCTTCCCTGATAGCTGGAAAATTGCCTCTGTGGTACCAGTCTTCAAGAATTCTGGTGATAGAAGTGACCCTCAGAATTATTGCTCCATCAGTCTACTCGCTAACATTTTTGAATCCTTAATCAATCTATGAAATGTTTGGCACCGAGTTAATATTAAACTTCTTTCTGATCATCAGTATAGATTTAGGCAAGCAAGGTCTACTGCGGATATCCTAACAGTCATCTCCGAACGCATATATCATACATTGGACACGGCAGGTGAAGCTAGGGCAGTAGCGCTTGTGTGTCTGAAATGCGTATATTTGCTGACGACACCATGCTCTACTTTCGTAATGTGGGCAAAACGTGCATGCACAAATACAAGGCAATGACTGAATCCTTAGAAAATGACCTCCACTGTAGTGAAATGGGGTCATAAATAGATGGTAACATTTAATGCTGCTAAGACAAAGCTTCTTTCCTTCAACAACTACAAGAAACCTCTTCAACCACCGATTGCCATGGCAAATAACACTCTACCTGAGAGTCCAACATTCAAACTCCTGGGCCTAACATTCACAGGTAATATGAATTGGAACAAATACATAAAAGACATTGACAAGGCTGCTGCAAAGAAGTGGGATCCCTCTACCGTGCTAGTAAACTTCTCACACCTGACATTATTCTATATCTCTACAAAGCCACCATGCATTGAGTATTGGTGTCACATCTGGGCTGGTGCACCATCCACTAGTCCCTCCCTCTTAGACAAGGTCCACCCCCCCCCCCCCAAAATCTCTAATCTGATAGCTCCCTCAATATCCACCAAGCTCCAGTCCTTGTCCCATCGCCGACATGTTGCATTCTTTGCTTGTTTTACAAGTACTTCAATGGAATGTGCTCCGATGAACTTGCTGCTCTAGAGCCCCCTCGACGTAAATACACTCGACCAACCTGACAATCAGCTAAATCCCATCCATTCACCGTGGAGGTCCCCAGATTCCAGAGAGTCTTCTACTCCAATAACTTTTTTCCTCTGGCCGGCCTTTGGAACTCCCTCTCTGCTCCCTGTTTCCCCGACTGTATCGACATGCAGAAATTTAAAACAAACATCTAGCTGCACAGCTCCCAATTTAGGATGATACCCTAAAATTTCACCCTAATTCTCAGTAGCCCCTTACGTCCACAGTGGCAATTTGCCTTGTTTGGGGTAAACTCAGTTAAAAAAAACAAAAAAAAAACACTTGCACCAATTCACTTTTTACATAAGCTGTGAGAAATTCTTTTTCAACACTTATTAATATCAGATTGGTCGGTTGCTCCTGTGACATAGGAGACCGTAGATATGTTTTTATTAAATTCATTTTTGAAAATGACGTTCACAACTTTCGACTGAATATGCGATCGTAAGCAGTAATCTGTATGAAACACACAACATCGGAAAGACATCCATCCCATACTGCACTAAACACTCCAGAGTATCTTTAGGATTAGGAGGAACCCTATTCGGATCGAAGCAACATCACAAAATCAATCATTTCATCAAATAACTGAATGGATGCCACATCATTATCATAGAAATTTGCAAAGTCAGAACATGCCTTCTTTAATTTCTCTCTTTCTTGTTTATCATCAATTTCTACTGAATTCAAATTCAGAAGAAATGAAAATCGGTCAATGAGTCCTTAGAGACGGGCACTGCGATCTTTAATTTCTGTTTTTAATCGATTCACAATCTCTACCATTACTCTATTCACAAGAAGGTGCCGTCAGTCCACTATCTCTTGTTGACTCTCCGGGCATTATTCTTCTCCTTGTTCGTGCAATTGGTATTTCCTAATTTTCACAATATTCATTAGCCAAATGTATTGCGTTGTGGATAATTTCGCCATTCTTTAAATTCAAGATATGAATAAATCCTTCCAGATCACAAGAAGCTTCATGGAACCCCATTTTCGGATCCTGTAAACGTTTTAAGACTTTTTCCACTGATGATAAAACTGGCTTCCAAATATTTAATAAAGCTATAAATTGAAACTGTTGAACACAGTTCAGTAGCGATCCTGCATCAGATTTGATTTCCCTTGAAAATTCTTCTTCCAGGCTTGTAATAGCATTGTCCCGCTCATTGTGGATTACTTGCACAGCATCATGACAGGAACTCCATTTTGTGTCACATTGTCTTTTCACAGTTCGAGTGACAAATGATTTTAACACTTCCAAACGAGAAGAAGATGACGAAAACAAAAGTAAAGAGTTTTTCTAGAATGCCAAAAACTGTAACAACAACGAGTTGCACCTCACTTGCATGGACACAGGCCAAATTAAGGCTATGGTTCCCACAGTTCACAAACACAGCTTTTGGGTTAAGTTCTTTAATTATTTCTTGAACACCTCTACTTATTCCAGCCATAACTGCTACATTATCATATGCTTGGCCACGACAGTCGTTTATGGAAATTTTGTCTTTTCCAAAATTCCATTGAGCAAACTGACTGCATCTTTCTTGTCGACTTGTAAAATCCCAGAAATGTCTCCTTTATTTCTACTTTTCTGCTTTCATTAATATGAATGTAACACAGAATTTCAGAAACCTGATCTTTCTGGAGTTGAATCCAGCATTATACTAAACTATTTTCGTCCTTAATTTCGGAAATTATATTTTTCTTGACTCGTTTTGTATTCTGTTGGACAAGTCGGTAACACTTTTTGGTTTCTCTTTCCCTGTCTGCAAATGTTGTGCTAAGATTACATCATATTTGGACAAAAGTTCGATTGTTGCTAGAAAAGTTTCCTACATTTTCACTGGCGGTTTCCTCTGGCTCAGATAAGCTAGATATTCTTTCTCGATGTCCACGATAGGCCAGATTCTGTTTCGCCAGAAAAGACACGACCTCGACAATCGGTTCAGTTATACCTTTCTATTTTTTCTTTTCAGCAGAAATTTGCTGTTGAAGTTCAGCATCTATCGTAGTCGAATAATGGGGTCGAATTACAAGGTTCAGGTATTCCCTCATGTGAGCCCTATGAGGAGGGCTTTTCTCATGGTCAGGTATTCGTGGATGTAATTTTCTCCAGGTAGAGAAACCGTCTTCCTTTTCAAAGTTTGACACAAACGATAACTGCTCCTTTGAAAACAAAAATCAAACAAACAAAACAGCAGCATGCTTTCCTCTCGACAGTGTTTCCGTGTGTAGAAACTTTACAAAACCAATGTATAGAAAAGGATCTCCCATTCTTCTCATCTAATGGCCCACTTTTATTCTGATATCTTTCACGGCCATGTTGTACTGTCGTTATCTTCAAATGTTCGGGTATTGGTCTCTTCAAATAACTAAAATCGTTTCTTTGCAAAATCATGCTAAAATCTTATTTGTTTATAAATACAAATACAAATACAAAATATTAACAAATTCAAGTAAAATATTTGTGAAGATTGTATAGCAGTATAGCTTCACACGTATTAAACAGCCCTTAATATAATTGGTTCAAATGCAACATTTTGCACTAAATGTTAATGACTGTATTTTTTTACTTTAAGTATTTATTTATATAATTTATGATTTTAATATATAAAAGCAATTACTATTTAACAAACTTTAGCAGTCGGGAGGTTAGTGGGATTAAAAAATAATTTTTAAAAAAAAGTAAGAACATGATTTGGATGCCCCCACAGCTTAGATGCCCGGGGCCACTTCTCTGTCCCCCTCCCTCTGCACGCCACTGAGTGCTATCGATACTTTTAATTACGATCCTGAAAACGAAATGACGTTTGCTTCGTATTTCAGACGATACGACTATCTTTATGATACAAACCAATTTTAGAAAGGTTCGTTTGCTATTAAGAAAATTGGGTACGGTTGAACGTTACTTATTGCCACAAAAAACAGAAACCTTAATTTTGTTGAAGCGATACAATTATTAACTAAATTATTTAACACTAAAACGTCTCTTTTTCACAAAAGGTGGAAATGTATGAATCTTACAAGGAAAGAGGACGAACACTACACTACTTTCGCTAGCGTAGTTAACAAATACTGTGATTTCAAATTGTCAGAGTTATGCGCTAACAGTTTTAAATGTTTACTCTTTGCACAGGGTTTAGTATAGAATATGGATGCAGAAATCTGAAGAAGGTTGCTTAATAAACAAAAGACTGAAACTGGTTTAACGCTTCAACATACCACAGAGGACTGCCAACGTTTTATTAGTGTTCGCCAAGATTCAAGAGATATTGAGACAACTGGTGTGTCACATATTAGAAAAATCTGAAACAAAAAGAAAATGAATTCACCAACTAAATTTAATAATGAAAAGAAAAATAATTTGCACTCTAAACCGCGTTTTGGTTGCAGGCAATTTCATTGGTACAAAGATTGTCGGTATAAAATGAAAAAGTGTTTTAATTGCGATCGCATGGGACACAAAAGTACACACTTCAAAGTCAAAAATAAAATAAAAAAGCTTTATCAAAATTGCTAAAAGTGATGAAGTTGAAAATATCAGGAAGTTTGTGCAAGTAAGAATATTGAATAAAAATATTAAATTACAACCTGATTCCGGCTAAAATTTGTCGATAATAAATCTTCAAACATGTAAAAAAAATAATTAAAACCGTCACTGATGAGCAAATAAAATTTGAAGGCGAGCTAATCGCTGGCATTACATTAAAAGGAAAATCTTTGAAATTGAAAATGCTTGTGATGAACAACTCAAACAACTTCTTGAGCGCAGACTGGAAGAATAATTTTCAATTATAAAATATGTTCACTAACTCCTGTCAAAATATTTAAACTTTAGATACAGAAGCAGAGAAACCAAAAAAGAATTAAAAGAAAGCTTTTTGGAAGCTTTTCTGGTGAACTGGGGAAATGTAAAAACAATGACTGCCAAGTTTGAATGAAACCAAATATTCAACCAATTCTAAAAAAGAAAAGAAACGTTCCATTCGCATCATTAAATCAAATTGACAAAGAATTAAATAGACTCGAAAAATGGAAGTATTATCGAAAGTAGAGTATAGTGAGCGGGTTTCACCTACAGTCTACTAAAAACGTAAAGAGATCCGTGCAGATTTCTCCACAGGATTGAAACATGCACTAAAGGATTGCCGCTATTCTATGTCTAGTCCAAAAACTCAACGGAGGAAAACTATTTTCAAAGGTTGATTTAAGCGATACTTATCTACAAATACTTGTGGACGAGGAGTGCTCAAAGCTATGGATTTTCACAAATTCGAACGATTACCATTTGGGGTCCAGATTGCACAAGCCATTTTTCAACAAGTAATAGACACATTTCTTAGCGGACGTGAATTTGCAGATGGCATTTTAGTGACCCTCGTAACACAAATCGCATGTACACGAAGTATTTAAAAGAATTCAGGACTATGAATTCACTTTGAAGGAGGAAAAATGCGATTTTTTAATGGAAAAATAAAATATCTTGGTCAAATTATAGACAAAAATGGTAGAAAACCAGACCCAGAGCAAGCGATTGCGATAAAAAAAAATATGCCAGCTTCGGAAAACGTATCGTCACTATGAAGTTTTGTTGGTTTAGCAAATTATTACAATGTGTTTATTCCAAACGTGTACAATTTGACATTTGGTCTAGAAGACAGAATTCCAAGAGTCATTTGAAAAAATGAAAACTATTCTCACATTAGAATATTTTTGAAATCATTGTAGCTACTGATGCTAGCTTGTATGGCATTGGAGCTGACATGTTACAAAAAATGGAAGACGAATCGCTTATTATTTTTACAGTCAACATATGTAATCGTTTTGTTTATGGAATACATTTTCTGTTGCAAACAGACCATAAACCACGGCTAACGATTTATGGGTAACAAAAAGGCTTTACCAACGCATGCTGACAGATTATCAATACTTATCCTAAAGTATGCTAAACCCCTTGAAGACACAGAGATTGATTCCCTACAAACTAAGATAGAAGTAAAAATACATTATGTAACGCCATTATGGAGCTTCCGGTTACACTCGAGGAAATAAAAGACAAAACATCGACAAATATTGGAAGTGTATTCAATCTGTAATGAAGTAGTTATGTACGGCGATTGAGTGGTTATTCCTGCAGCATTACAGAAAAGAATACTAAAAGAATTTCATGTCGATCATCCGGGAATTTCGAGAATAAAAAGTCTCATGGTATTAGACAAGCATGGACAAAGACATTGAAAATGCGGTGAAAATATGCAAAGGCCGTGCTTTGGCAGTGAAGACACTTCTATAAAGTTCAAGCCCTGGCTGAAAACTGACCAACTGTGGTCTAGGATCCACATAGATTTTGCTGCCCCACTAGATGGTTTCTATTACCTAATAGTTTTGGACAGTTTCTCAAAATGTCCAGAAATATTAAAATGTAAGAAACCAACTACGGAAGTAACCATTAGTTTATTACATGGATTTCTCACCAGGTTCGGGGTTGTTGACGGTGTTGTATCGGATAATGGAACGGAATTCATGTCTCATGAATTTCAAATATTCTGTCAAACTTTTATAGTGGAGCATATCACATGAGAACCAATGGTAAGGTAGAATGGTTCGTGGATACATTCAAAAGAGCGTTTAAGAAAAGTCCATTCAAGAATTTTTGCAGGTATAACAATGTTCCATTTTCCGTGACACCAGCAGAAGCAATGTTTGGCAGGGAGAATTAAAATAGTGTTTGATAGACTATTGTCAACCCATACGTAAGTATGGGTTGACAATAGTCTATCAAATACTGTAAAATATGGGACGTGAAAATATGTCACGAAGGGATGCTTCAAAGTTGGAGAAAAAGGTTTTTTTTCGCATGTTCCAAAAGAATATATCCTACTGGGAAACAGGTATATTAAATAAACGGATTGGGAACATGATTTACATGGTGAAGGGATCCAAGTTTACTTACAAAAGACACACTAACAAATTGTAACGATATTCAGATGAGAATAATACTGGATGTCGTGTTTGACCCATTTGATATACCAATCCCACAAACAGGTTCTGAACAGCCAAGATAAAAAAGACAACGTAAGATTACAGACTTGATTATAATAAATTCTAAAAGAAAAAAGTTGTGACTCCATACGAAGCAACGCTTAAAAAGAGTGTTATGGTGTGATGGTGATTTACTCTATTTCATGCCTATATGGACTCGTCTAGATGGGGTGTGTAGAGGAACAGTCTTTCTGTAATATACTTCGACCCAGGACTGTACCCTGCTAAACTCTGTCTCTGAAAACATAGATAGAACACTCTCACTTGAATGCCCAAATACATGTATTTGTGGATTTTAATGCACACCACCGTGACAGGTTGGGATTCTCCAGCCTTACTGACACAGCCGGCAGCTCTATGTATAATTTCTCCTTAGCTCACTTCTTCTCTCAGACTGTCAATTTCCCGACGCGCATTCCCGATCGAGTAGACCAGCAATCCTCACTTCTAGACCTGTTCTTGACCTAACTGTCCGAGGCTTGTATGACAAAAGCTCATAGCCCACTCGGGAATGCTGATCACATTGTGCTAATGATTTATATTACTCTAAAAAGTCGTTCAAAAGCTGATGAGCCGTTGCTCAAAAACAACGAAATACTACAAGCAGGCTGATTTTGAGTCAATCAGAGATCACATCAACGACGCCCCATCGAGGGAAACCTTCTCACTCCTTGCTGATCAGTGTGCAAATGAGTTAACTGAATGGGTCAAAGCAGGCATTGAAGCCTATGTCCCAAGCGAAAATTCTTTAGCAAGCCCCACTCTCCCCAATAGTTCACCTCGGAATGTGAAGCTGCCATTGCTGAGAGGCAGAAAGCATTCCGTAAATTTGGCCGCCATAAGTCAGCTACTAATACACAGAAATTTATAGAGTCAAGAAATAATTGTAAGGCCGTGATAGGTGAAGAAAAGAGAAGGTATACAGAGATAACCAAAAAACGCATTCAGTCACAGAAACTAGGTACTCGCGATTTCTGGAAAATCTTCAATAGTGTGGTGAACAATGGTCAATCAACCATTCCCCCACTATCAAACCACAATGATGTCGTTTGCACAGCAACTGATAAGGCTGAACTACTTGCCCAGCGTTTCGCCTCAAACTCCACTTTGGACTCAGAAAACCACCCCCTCCCTAAATTCCCATTGCGGACCGAAGCCACACTTGAAAACCTGGTTATAACCCCATCACAGAGACATCATAAAAAACCTTGACACCTCCAAAGCTTGTGGGCCTGATCTTATACATGTGATAGTAATAAAGAAATGCGCTGCTGAACTGGCCCCTGTCCTCTCCAAACTCTACAACAAATGCCTAGCTGAATCTTGCTTCCCCAATAGCTGGAAAATTGCCTCTGTGGTACCAGTCTTCAAGAATTCTGGGGATAGAACTGATCCTCAGAACTACCGTCCAATCTGCCTACTCCCGATCTTTGCTAAAATCTTTGAATCCTTAATGAATCTAGCGATAGTCCAGTACATAGTTAATGCTAAACTTCTTTCCAACCGCCAGTATGGATTTAGACAAGCACGATCTACTGCGCACATCCTAACAGTCATCTCTGAATGCATGTATCATACACTGGACAAGGCAGGTGAAGCTAGGGAAGTAGCGCTTGATATATCCAAGGCCTTTGACAAGGTATGGCATAAAGGGCTTCTCCTGAAAATACGCTCATATGGTATTACTGGGCAAATACTTAATATAATTAGATCCTTCCTAACCAAAAGAAAGATCCAGATTGTCCTCGATGGCCGTTCATCTAAGCAACATGACATAAATGCTGGTGTACCCCAGGGATCTATCCTTGGACCTTTATTGTTCCTGATCTTCATAAACGATCTCCCTGATGACATTGAGTCTGAGATTGGTATATTTGCTGATGACACTACGCTTTACTCTCGTCATGTGGGCAAAACGGACGCGATCATATCCGAGGCAATGGCTGAATCCTTAGAAAATAACTTCCAGGCTGTAGTGGATTGGGGTCATAAATGGTTGGTAACTTTTAATGCCGCAAAGACAAAGTTCTTTTCCTTCAATAACTACAAGAAACCTCTCCAACCACCGATTGTCATGGCAAATAACACCCTACCTGAGAGTTCAACATTCAAACTCCTCGGTCTAACATTCACAGGTAATATGAATTGGAACAAATACATTGAAGACATTGCCAGGGCTGCTGCAAAGAAGGTGGGCTCCCTCTACTGTGCTAGTAAACTCCTCACACCTGACATTATCCTGTATCTCTACAAAGCCACCATCTGCCCATGCATGGAGTATTGTTGTCACATCTGGGCTGATGCATCATCCACTTGTCTCTCCCTCTTAGACAAGGTCCAAAAAAGAGTAGCCAACTTAATAGGTCCCTCACTATCAACCAAGCTCCAGCCCCTGTCCCATCGCCGCAATGTTGCATCCTTGTGCTTGTTTTACAAATACTTCAATGGATTGTGCTCCGATGAACTGGCTACTCTGGTGCCCCCTCAACGTAAATACACTAGACTAACTCGACAATCAGCTAAATCCCATCCATTCACTGTGGAGGTCCACAGATGCCGGAGAGCCTTCTACTCCAATAGCTTCTTTCCTCGTGCTGCCAGTCTCTAGAACTCCCTCCCTGCTCCCTGTTTCCCCAACAGTACAGATATGCAGAGGTTTAAAACTAATGTAAACAGACATCTCGCTACACTGCTACCAACTTGGGGTGACACCCAAAACCTACACCCTAATTCTCAGTAACCCCTTACGTCTACAGTGGCGGCTGCCTTGTTTAGGGTGAAATATGTTAAAAAAAAACTTCTGTAAATACACGCGCTTATAAACATGTCACCGTGGTGCTTTATTTATTATCAGCCCTTCAAGATCAGAATATTTTGAGAAGTATCTCCTTGTGGTGGCAACAGAAACTGTAAGAGTCAAAAACAGCCGCAGATCAATAACAATATTTGGCAGTTTCTTGCACCAATGGATTCATTTCAGCCATTCAATAGCGATGATTTGGTCATCACATTTCTTCTTCGAAAGCTGCCGCCAAAAAGTCCCGAAAACGAAGAACTTCCGAAGGGTACATAGAAACATCCAAGTCTCCAGCGTATTATTTGTCAAGACTATTACATTTTTGTTGCAATCCTTATTCAGTGTCTTCTAGGATTGCTAGCAACAATAATCCAGCAAAGCCAGTTCGCAGATGAAACATGGAGTCAAATCTTGCTTCCAGTTCAGTAACAATCCGATCATGACATTCGTATAGATCTCTATTAAGTGCTTACTCAAGTGTTTGATCAATATCATTGTCATTTTCTCACGGGAGCTTTCTCTTTCTTCTAATCCACTTTTCAATTGGAATTCCCATTTCTTCACACTTGGTTTTACTTAGATTAATCGATTCAGACACCAGAGTGTCTGCTTTCATGTGAGTTACGCAGACATCCAAACCAGTGCGCGGTTCTTGGACTTACCTCTGGATAAGATTTATTTCTCGCTGTATTTTTTCACAGAAATGCAAATGCAACACGAATGAAAATGTTGCCCATAGAAATAAATATCTAGAATAATTGAATGTTGTTAAAAATTATCTAAAAAATACACATGTTAAAAAAGACATTAGGTAATTTTTTTAAACAATTCTGAAAATCAAAAGTATAGACAGCAATTTCGAGATTTTTCTCAGTCTTGAGATTCCATATTCAGTCTTGAAATCTCAAAGTCGAGATTTCCAGAACTGGCATGTATTGATCAATTATTAAGCCTACTTGCTTCAATCCTTACTTTATTAAATATATATCTTTGATATGATTGAATACATGTACATTTGTGTGATTTATTTTATTAATAGCGAGACTAGTGTCCTGATGTTGCCCGAGAGACTATATTTAATCAAGAATTTTCAGGGTCATACATTTCACTGCGAGAGTGGAGCGAAGTACGGTTATTGAAATACTATTATTCTGAAATACTTTGTAAGCAAGTTAATAAAAAGCAGCAACATGTACTCTTAAAGATATATGCGAAACAAATTCCCAACTGTAAATTCTAAAATTAGTGTGTGTTTTGTTTGAAACAAACTGTTTTAAAGTTTTTTTTTCGTCGAGACTAAATCAGTATTCTTTTGTTGGTGATGTAAAATAGTTGCTGGATAGTTTTCTGTTTATTCAAAAAATTCTGGTCTCCAAAAACAAAAAGTGGGCAGTTCGATGGAAAAAAAGTCAACGTTAATTGAAGCAGTTGAAAGTAGTTAACAAACTTGGACAATAATAAAAACAAAATGGCCAGTTCGATGGAATAACGGTCAACGTTCATTGAAGCAGTGGAAAAAAGGGAAACCTGGACCGACATAAAAAAAAGTGTCCAGTTCGATAGAGAAAAAGCCTAAATTTAAGCAGTGTAAAGTAGTGATGAAACCTAGACAGACATAGAAAAGTGTCCAATTCGATGGAAAAAAGCCGACGTTCATTGTATCAGTGGAAAGTTGTAAAAAAAACCTGGACTGACATAAAAAGTGGCCAGTTCGATGGAAAAAAGGCCAACGTTAATTGAAGCAGTGGAAAGTAGTGAGGAAACCTCGACTGACATAAAAAGTGGCCAGTTCGATGGAAAAAAGGCCAAAGTTTATTGAAGCAGAGGAAAGTAATAGGAGAACGTGGACTGACATAAAAAAGTGGTCAGTTCGATATAATAAAGTGGCCAGTCTGATAGAAAAAACGGCAACACTCATTGAAGCCGTTGAAAATAGTGAAAACTACCTTGGCTGGCATAGAAAAGTGGGCAGTTTGATGGAAAAAAGGCCAACGTTCATTGAATCAGTGGAAAGAAGTGGGGAAAATTTGGGCTGATATAAAAAGTGGTCAGTTCGATGGAAAAAAGCCCAACGTTCATTGAAGCACTAGAAGTAGTGAGAAAACCTGGACTGACATAAAAATTGGCCAGTTCGATAGAAAAAAGGCCAACGTTAATTGAAGCAGTGGAAAGTAGTGAGGAAACCTTGACTGACAAAAAAGGTGGCCAGTTCGATAGAAAAAAGGCCAACATTCGTTGAAGCAGTTGAAAGTAGTGAATTTACATGGACTGACATAAAAAGTTGCCAGTTCGATGGAAAAAAGGCCAACGATCATTGAAGCCGTGGAAAGTAATAGGAGAACCTGGACTGACATAAAAGAAAGTGGACAGTTTGATGGAAAAAAAGCCAATGTTCATTGAAGCAGTCGAAACTAGTGAGAAAACCTGGACTGACATAAAAAAGTGGCCAGTTCGATGGAAAAAAGGCCAACGTTCACTGACTCAGTAGAAAGAAGTGAGGAAAACTTGGACTGACATAGAAAAGTGACCAGTTCTATTAAAAAAAGGCAACGTTCATTGAAGCAGTTTAAAGTAGTGAGGAAACCTGGACTGACATTAAAAAGTTGCCAGTTCGATGGAAAAAAGCCAACGTTCGTTGAAGCAGTTGAAAGTATATGAAAAACCTAGACTGACATAAAATTGGCCAGTTCAATAGGAAAAAAGCTGACGTTCATTGAAGCAGTGGAAAGCAGTGAGGTTACATGGACTGACATAAAAAGTGTCCAGTTCGATGAGAAAAACACCAACGTTCATTGAAGCAATGAAAAGTAATATGAGAACCTGCACTGACGTTAAAATATTGGCCAGTTCGATGGAAAAAAGGCCAACGTTCGTTGAAGCAGTTGATAGTAATGGAAGAACCTGGAATGACATAAATAAGTGGCCAGTTCGATGGTAAAAAAGGCAACGTTCATTAAAGCAGTTGAAAGTAGTGAGGTTACATGGACTGACATTAAAAAATTGGCCAGTTTGATGGAAAAAAGGCAACATTCATTGAAGGAGTGGAAAATAGTTAAGTTAACCTTGGCTGCCATAAAGAGTGGCCAGTTCGATCGAAAAAAGGCCAACGTTCATTGAAGCAGTGGAAAGTAGTTAACCAAACCTGGACTGCTCTGAATAAAGGCCAGTTCGATTGAAAAAAGGCCAAAGTTCATTGAAGCAGTTGAAACACTTGGACTGGCATAAAAAGTGGTCAGTTCAATGGAAAAAAGGCAACGTTCATTGAAGAAGTGCAAAGTTGTGAGGGAACCTGGACTGACATAAAAAAAAGTTGCCAGTTCGATGGAAAAAAAAGCCAAAGTTCATTGAAGCAGTGGAAAGTAGTCAGCAAACCTGGACTAACACAGAAAAAGTGGCCAACATTTCAAATATGATCGTTTTATGACCGTAAGTGAGTTTACGATTTTTTGTTTTACATTTTACGCTGTAAAGGGTAAATTTTGTTTAAAAACTATGTTTTAATTATTCCATGTTTTATTTATTAAAATAAAGGATGGGGTGATTTTCTTTCTTTTTTTTGTAAAAAAAACAACAAGCAAACACATTTTATTGAGCAATTAAATAAAACAACTCGCAAAAATATTTGACCTGAGGTAGCATATATTTGCTAGTATATATAAGGTAAGTTGAGATCAACAAAATTTGAACATTGTTCCAAGAATTCAAAATCAACAAATTATATGGCATACAATATATAGAGTAAGCTATGAAAATATATTTATGGCAATTAAGCTACACAGGCTCCCGCGTTTCATCCCTGGGGAGAATCTTCAGGCATGGAGTTAGTTTTGGCGGGTCTTCTTATATACACGGCTAGCAAGTTAACCAATCAGATTCTTTGTTGTTCTCTTAGCCAATCGTTGGGCTTCCCACGAACAAAGGTCCGGTTAGTTTTACTTCCTATATCCTGTTCTATTGTTCTATTTTCTATAGAGTGGCCTATATCCTGTTTCTTTGTTGTGTCAATATAATGAGTGAATTTATTTTAACACGTGGTTCCTTGTATTTCTATTTTAGGTTTTAGTTTTTAAATTGTTCGATTTTAGTTTAGTTTAGTTTGTTTGTTTATTTATTTATTAACCTAAGGTAAATTTAATTCTGTGCAGGCAGCTGTTTGGTATCTCACTTCTACAGTTTAATAGATTTTTTTTTGGGGGGGGAGGGGTCTTTAAAATTTAGGATTTCAAATTTTCTCTATTTTTAAATGTGCTTTTGTGGGCATAATATCTGGTTTTAAAATCTAAAGAGGGCATACCCACGTATCGAGCAGTTGAAGTAAATACTAAAAATTGATACATAAAAAATTACATCTCCTTATAAAATTTTATGTGGATACATGAAATAGTAATATATATATATATATATATATATTTAAATGTTGAATTAAATAACGATAATTGAATTATTGTTTAATAATAATAATCTATCGTGATAATATAAAGCTCAATATATTGAATAGAGCTATCAATTTTAGAGGTGAAAGATGAGAATAAAAAATTGTAAAGATACAATATTTATTAGAACATCAAAAGTTCAGAGCAAGGAGATTCATATCCTTAACCCATGGATTTTCAAAGATAAACTCTTCTCATCAGAGGATAGGGAAAGCCGACAATGTAATTTTAAATATTATCGGCAACATTTAACTTTGAAAATTTTACATAAAATAAAACAAAATAAAAACAAAATAAGGGCCAAAATTGTTGGGATGAGAATGTAAAGTCAGGGTGGATGATATCCAAAAACACGTCAAAACAAAAATAAAAACAGCTGTTATTTTGGAAATGAATGTTTGAAAAAGAACAATACTCAAATTGTTTAGGAATCCAAATATTTTTGTAAGAGGCTGGTGGTTCGACGACAATTGGTAACGTCATTTTATCCAGTTTGGTACTGGAATTATCCGTTTCGCAGGGTTCGAATTGATTTTTGTCTGTTAGAGTTCGGTATATATCAAAGTGAGCATTTCAAACACCTCCCGGTGCCTGGTTGATCAGAATATAGACATCTATTCAGATTCAATAGTTTTCAAGCCGGAGCTGAATAAAAAAATGCCCTCTTTGTTTCCAAAGAAAGGCCCAGAATTTACAACAAAACCATTGACCAATTGCAGTTTCTTCAATAATTTCGGCCTTTCAATAACTATTGACCCAGAGAAGAAAACCTCTAACTTCCTTGACGTTACACTAAACCTAAACTCTGGATCCTTCTCCCCCTACCACAAACCTAACCTGACTTTATTATATGTACATAAACACTCCAACCACCCTAAATCCATCATAAAGTCAATAATCCCATCCATCTCAAATAGAATCTCTAGACTATCAGAAAACAAATTAACATTTGACCAACATTCAAATTTCTATAATAATGCACTATTGAACTCAGGCTACTCTGATAAGATATCATACAAACAGGAAAATTGCGTACACCAAAAGCAACCCCTCAATATCATTACACACAATATGACACAAAAACGTAGAAATCCCAGAAATAGAACTAATACTAATGCCACTGATACAAATAAGAATATATATAATACAAATAACATCCAAGAAGACGAATCCAATACTTCTATTGAAGCGGACATGCATTTTAAACCTCAAATTAAAAATCAACGTAAATGTCTAAGGAGGAAGAAAAGCATTTGGTTCCATCCTCCATACAACAATAATGTTAAAACTAATATCCCTAAGGAATTTTTCAAAATAATTGAAAACTAATTTAAATACTCACACAGATATAGCACTATCCTAAATAAAAATACCATTAAGATCTCCTACTCCACAATGCCAAACTTGGCACAAACTATAATAACCACTAACAATGAGAAAATTAGACAAGCCCAATCAATCACTACCCCTTCACACCCCACTAATAATTGTAATTGCCATACATAACCCACATCAATGCCCACTCAATAATAACTGCATACATAAAGACGTGATCTATGCTTGCACTGTAACCAAATTATCCCAGCAAACCTCTAATCTCAACAATACCAACGAATCTCCATCATTCCAACAATTACCACTATTTATCACCAAAAATACGCACCCAAACAATACCCATACCACCACAACTTCAAACAATAGAGATAACTTGATTAATACTAGAACAACTAGGCCTGCTATATACACCTACATAGGCTCTACGTCCCTATTAATAAAGAGCCACATCTCTTCCCACATGTATTCATTCAACAACAATAATAAAACCTCCCTAACAAACATAGTCAAATACTTTTAATTAAATAATATCCCATTCTCTCTAAAATGGTCAATCCTAAAAAAATCAAGATTCTACACCCCAGGCGCAAAACATTGCGACCTTTGCACCTCTGAAGCACTAATGATAATCACCACTGCAAGAGAGAAGAATATCGTAAACTCAAGGAATGAGATAATTTCATACTGTCACCATAAAAGAAAATTTAAATACGCCCAACTTATAACCCCAATAGACACCCCCCACCACATAACCCATAATTCCGACCCATCATATATGTATGTCTCTTGTGTCCTTTATGGATGGGTATACATGTATGTGTATCTATATATACGTAGGTATATGTGTATATATGCATATATGTATGTGTGTGTGCATGTGTATTGTATGTCTATGAAGGATATAGATGTGTTTGTGTATATGATATGGGTGTCTATATGCATATATGTATATGCGTGTGTGTGCACATATATGTGTATGTATGCGTGTGTGTGGCTGTATTGTATGTGTTGTATATGTAAATTCTACTCATATAATAAAAACGGGAGAATTTACAACTCCGAAATACTTTTACCCTGTCTTAAACTATTACATAATCCCATAACCCTCCTCCACTGATTGATAATAATTCTGCTAGTCCACATTCCAATCCAGTTTAATCACCCCGTAATTTGTACTCACCTATACGCCCGATGTGGGGCATTATCATTCTTTTGCGCATATATATAATTGTATAGACTTTCTCCGTTATCTGTGTATGTGTGCGCGAGTGGGAGTATATATAGATGTTGTTATGTGGACGTATATTTGGATATATTTTTACATGTGAGTATATGTAGATGTATGTGTGTATGTATATATATATATGTATATATGTAGATAAGTCGATTAAAAATAATTAGATTCGCAGATGGATGCAAATCAAAATCATTCGTAGTTCAAAGCCAGGGAAAATAATGAATAATAATAATTTATTATTCCTTTCTTTCGTTCCTTAAGCCGGCTTTTCAAAGAATTAAAATTCTTATCATCAGAGGAAGTTGTTGATTGATAAGTTGACATATAAAGATAGTCAATTTTCAAATTTTTGAAAAAGTTAAAAAAAAAAGGTTTATAAAAATTTTTTTACATTCAAATGGACATGTTCCAGTTTAAATAAATGTCACTAAAAAGGAATCCAAACGGTATGAAATTCGAATACATTGGCAAGTCAAAAAGAATCCATGCAAGGACCCCAAGACGACGTTTCCACCCAAGTTTGTAGTCTGTAGATGGATGATCAAGTGAGGTTAGCCATGTTGAGAAAACGTATTCTTCCTGTTTTCCACGAAAACGTATTCCAAGGCAAAAGGAACGATGAAAACTCAATGTATATATGTATATATATATGTATGTGTATGTGTATATATGTATATGTATGTATGAGTATGCATCTGTGTTTATATGTATATATGTATGTGTGTGTGTATGGGTGTATTTTGATATATATATGTTGTGTATATATATATCTATATGCGAGTATGTATATATGCGTACCTACCTTGTGTCATAGAGTAACCCGCACAACAGCCCCATATATATGTATGTGTGTCCACATACATCCGTGTGAAATGTATGCATCGATGTTCACGTATCTATCGCCCCAAGAGCATATAGCTGTCTTGTGCATTTGATGCTTGAATTCACGATTAGTGCGACCAGTCTTACTTGTTGCCCAGCAGAGGATATTTTGTAAACCTGCCTAAACTAATAAGAACTTACAAACCCCCAAATACTATTTATCTTTCTAAATTTAAAATCTCTTTAAGTGAACTTGTTTATGAAAAGATTGGAAAATAAACTTCTTGAAGAAAAAATCTTTTTAAGATAATTCTTCCCCTAAGATAGTTTTCTAATA
Organism: Sepiola atlantica; assembly: GCA_963556195.1. Lineage (NCBI taxonomy): Eukaryota > Metazoa > Mollusca > Cephalopoda > Sepiida > Sepiolidae > Sepiola > Sepiola atlantica. The sequence continues at coordinate 38,331,305 of OY744547.1, read as the reverse complement.
GATTTTTCTATAAAAAATAACTTTAAACCAATAACTTTAGCCTTTGACCTTTTAAACACCAAGACAAGCATTCATTTTCTTCAAATCCCCTTCACACCCTTCCAATCTAACCCCACCCCTAGATAAACTCATTCAACTTGACGAAATATATACAAATCCCTTCCCTCGACCATAAATATCATACAGCTTAGCGCTAACTATAACCTGACCGTCACTCTGATAGCTAATTAAAAAGATGTAAAAAGATATATTTACACAGTAGTATGTACGAGTATATTTTATGTGCGTGTGTGTATGTATCTATGTGTCTTTGTCTGTGTGGATCTATGTTTGTATACATATGTGTATGTGTAGATATATATGTATGTGTGTCTGTGGATATGTATGCTTACCATTCCACCCTTCCTTGACCCCCTACACCCCAACCGCACTCATTGCCCTCCCCCACCACCACCAACTGCTAATATTCCTACCCATCCCAGCAGGCAAATATTTATTTTCGTCACAGCTTACAAACAACACTTTTTATTCAGCTCCGGCTTGAAAACTATCGGATCTGAATAGATATCTATAACCTGCCGATATTCTAATCAACCAGGAACCGGGAGGTGTTCGAAATGCTCACTTTGATATATACCGAACTCTAACAGACAAAAATTAATCCGAACCCTGCGAAACGGATAATTCCAGCACCAAACTAATGCACAGACAGGATAAAATGGACGTTACCAATTGCCGTCGGACCACCAGCTTTTCAGTTATTTTAGGAACCTAACCGATAATTGTCCCTCGTGACCCCCGATGGAATCGAAAGAAGATTTCAATGGTGTCTTTAGATTCTGTAAGAAATTTAATCCTTATTGAAACTTATTTTAATGTTTGAACTGTTAATATATCGATTTCTATAAGAAACATCGACTTTTATAGAAGATAGATGCTTGTAATGAAATAGATAAAATGAATATTTCATGATGCAGTTTATTTCTCATTTCATTGGGATTATACGTTTATTGACAATGAAGCTTTAAAAAAAAAAAAATTATTTATTCATCTTCCGGCAAAGTTTAGTTTAGTGCCAGATGTCCAGCGATGGTTTCCGTTGTTTTGATATTCCTATCGGCATCTAAAATTGCGACCATTTTTTTGTAATGAGGAAATGCTGCCTGTGCATGTTACATATTATTTAGCAGTCATTTTGATTTTTATGTCAGATATAGTTTGCTAACGGTTCATAAGGTTAATAAGTAAGATTAGCACTAAGGTCCACCTTTTGCCCAGTTCAAGAGTAGTTATTGGATTGGTTAGTTTAATTATGTGACATAGAAATGAGTTGAAGTAAGTTGCAGTTTAAATAATAGTTGCACAACAGGATAATGTAAGGTCCTGCTAGATAAGATTAAAAGGTGAGGTGGGTGGGGGTGGGAGAAAATAGTCAATCCAGATGCAACACCTATCAATTGATTATGGATTATCCCGACATTTTGTTTTGCTTAACTATGGATGGATCCATTGTACTTAATCATTTCAGGAAAATGGATTTACCCATTGTTAAGTTAAATAAAATATATTTTAAGTAAATCAATTGTACTTGCCCTTTTTCATGTATGCTTCAGGCAGAGAACATCCTCACTCCTGCCCCATCAAGGGAGGTACATAAAATAAGGGTGTTCATTCTTGGACTAGGTTAGTTTTACATTTCAACTTTTGCCATGAATGTAAAGAAGAGCGTTGAAATAAACAGTTGTAATTTGGATACTGACTCCGGAAAAGGCAACCATGAAAGAAGTTCATTCAGCAGTTACCTCCCTTGATTAGAAGTGCCAAGTTTTTCATAAGGTTTGAAGATAACCTCTAAGAGAAGCGTTCTTTGCAAATTTATTGCTAGGAATTGAATTCCATAATTGTGATGTGAAATTTGCCAACAAGTTTTCACATTTCAGGAAAATTATACATTTCTTCTTCTTAACACACAAAAAAAAACCCTGAGAAGTAAACATACTGAGTGGATTTTTTTATAGAATTTTTAAATATTTGCTTTTTTAAACTTTTGATTTGAATAAATATTTGATAAATACATCGCAAATAAAAAATAGTTCAATAAGAAATACACATTGACTCACAAGATACAAAGATTTTCAGCATTTATTAAAACTTTGCCAGTTTGCTATCGCTTTGCAAAGTTTGCGACTTGAAATACTTGAAACATTAATTAAAAATAATAAACATTTCATTCATAAGTTTGTTGTAAACACAAAACAAACACTTTTGTATTTATTCATAGATAAACATTAATATTTGGTAATTTCGATTCAAATTTGTTTATTTTTTTAATGTGAATGTAAAGAAAGGAAAAGAAAGAAGAAATAAATTTGCCTTTTCACTTGCAATTCAAAAATAGATCACAACTTGTTGAAAATCAGGTCGGCCCCTCTAAAGAAAGGAACATTTGAACACAAATGTTAAAAATGTATCCAGGAAATCAAAACAATATGTGAAACTTGTTACATCAAATAAAAAATATCATTGAATTAAAAAACAATAACAAATAATAGGTAGTTAATAAAATGTCTTTTTTCAAAATCCAATATACAAATTAGTTAACTATGCGACTGATATCGCATATACATAAGCAGTATATAAAAACAATGGTGTGTCTATCGTGTTAAGTTGAATTCACTTGAAATAAGACTTTATCATTAGTGCAAGAAATAGGCCTAACTTTTGCATTTATTCATTTACATTAGATATTTTATAATGTTTTCAAGAGTGGTAGTTTAATGGAATTTGAGTTTGGGCAAGATTAATGCACATGTGCAGTAATGTTTTTTTATGTTGTTACTGTTAAAAGCGGCTCTATATACTTTTTTAACAACATTTTAAAAGGAAGCAAAAAAAAAAAAAGAAGCAGACCTCCAGAGTACTCTTAAAACCATCTCTTCCATGAGTTGCCAGCAGGCTTGCCCAATGGCCATACCTCTGCCAGGGGAAGAATAGATAGTGCTGGTTCTGCATAGAATCATGCTTTCAAATCGACATGGAATAATTCATTTCGTCAGTTTTTTCTTTGCATTTTAAAAAGATACAATTGTTAAAAAAAAGAAAAATCAAATAGTAACAAATATTTATTGCATATCAATTTATTTTGCATAGAAACAAATATAACATTAAAGTTAGAACTGAAATGAACAATAAGAAAAAACATTGTCGAAGGGGTTGAGAGGAAGATGCATCCTTCAGGCCACATGTGTTGTTGACCTCATAAAGAAAAGGAAGAGAAGAAGAGAGGGGAGAGAAGAGAGGAAAGAGGAGTCCAAATCTGAAATAAAGACGAATCATTATTTACATTCTGTTTCTTCACACAAGTAGTTGTATATTGGGAGGAGGGACTTGGAACCGTTCAGGGACAACATAGTTGTCTACCGAGGTCAGGTGTGAACAACCGGAAGTAGGAATCACATCATCGCCAAAGTTAGGGAAGCATACCATATAAAATAGAGTCCTAAAATGATTAGTTATATAGGTAGAAGGAAAATATTCAGTAGGGAGAGAGTTTCACAAGCCTGCAGTTCTTGGAAAGACTCTACTGGAATACGAAGCTGTATTACAATGAGATAGTGAATTGATGGAGACCACTAGAGCAATGAGTCAAACGAGTTGGAACAAAGGAAGCAGGGAATAGATCAGACAATTCTGAAGAACACATGCCATAATAGTATTTATAGAAAAGACAGACTAGCATCATCACGTCTGTGAGAGAGGATGCAGAGAAGAAGGAAGAGTGTGGCCAATCAAATTACAGATACGTTTTACAGGTGCTGTAATCATTCGTTTGTTAATAATTAAAATTATTAGCAACTGGAGAAGCTTCAGCCTGCAAGAAGTGACCATTTCTGCAGAGTTGAACCTCAAGAAATTTTCAACATACCCACTAGGCGATTAGCGTGATATATAACAAATTGTCCTCTCAACATTGATATTTCTATTCCATTCCAATAGATGTGTCCATGGTTTTTATTTGTTTCGTCATTTATGATGAAGTTTTTCTCTGTATTTAGATATGATTTTCATGATTTATGTCAGCTAATCTTTCTTACATTCTAATCATATTTGATGCTGGCGTGTAAAAATAAGGTTAGACTGGGAAATTTCCACGTTTCGTCATTTACGATGTCGAGTGAGAATTACGTGTCCCGGTGGTTATGTCACTAGTGTGACGTGGTAAATGAGCAGAGAAGATCTTTCCATTTTTATTGAATCGGCAGAGAAAGAGAGAGATAATGGTTGGAGTTTTGGATAGCTGTTGGGTAGGCGGTCTTATATTTGTATACATGCATGTTGTCAAAAAAACTAAAACCCAAAGAGATTGTTGACGTTCAAACCCAAGTGAATGGGTGCTCTGCTTTCGTTTTTAATAAAAGCCGTTGTTAAAAAGGTAACCATTTACAACGCGAGAGAAGAGGCAATGAATTACTTGCGCATCTTGTCTACCAACACGACTCAAGCTGTCTACGGGATGAGTGGCTGTTGTCTGGATAATCTGTGAGGATAATCAAAGTATGGATCATCATAGTGAAACAAAATCCACTTCAATCCAATAAAGTGATGATTTAACGTTTATTTTTAAATTAACGAATCAAATTAGAAATACATTCATTTTTAAATACGCATCCAGTCATCAGTTCATTAGATTTAAGGACAGAAGGAATATCAACGTACATAAACAATTAACAATTATAATAATACATTAAGGAACTTTCATGTTCGTACATACATTATCCCCTGTCACTCTTTTTTTGAATGATGGCATCGCTCAAGATTGGTAATTAATCTGATGTTGCTAAGCTTCCAACTTTACCCATTTTAAAATGAATTGTTTCAAAATCAAATTATGTCGTCCTATCGACTAAAACAGAACAATTTTAAATAAATATATTTCAAAAAGTGACATTCGTTTTATTGATTTGAAGCATATTAAGCTGACAATTATGTTTACGGTAAGAAGACCAAATATTTATTGTTTTCGAAAGAACTAAATTGCTATAATTTTAAATAAAGAAAGAAGAGACATTTGTTTTATTTCTTTAAAGAACATTTAGCTCACAATGGCAATTATCTTTACGGAAGAAAATGAAAAAGTCATTTTTTTCTTAGTAGTATTGATCCTGAGAGACATTAATTCAAAAGGAATATTATTATTGAATTATACAAATTGATGCAAAAAGCACGATGGAATTTCCTGTAGAAATTTCACAGTTGCTTTCTTCATCTAGCTGTATAATTGTTAATGATACTGTTTCGCTTGAAATAATAAATGTATGTAAGGTTCAATAATATTAAGAAAATAAAATATTTCTTTGGTAAAAATAATTGTTATTTAAATGAATAATTATTTAAAATTGTAACAGTTAGATGTGTATTAAAATTACATTAAAATAAAAAGAATGACAATAGTATTTAAAAAAAATGGTTTTGTTGATGGCTGACAGAATTCGATTTTGGAATAATTAATTTTTAAATTTTTTACCTTAACGACACCAATTAAATTTTTGCATTGCATTTCATTTTTGGTGATTGAGTGATCTCGTATTTTAAAATGGGATAACATGTGTACAAATATGAATAGGCATATTTTAATATAGATATTTTTATATGAAAAAAAACATCATTCTTCATAAATGAATACTATTCCTGAAGAAGGTTGTAGAGTATACCAGCGGAAAAAATTAAATTTTACTCATTTGAAATTTATATCTCCAAAACGTGAAACATTGTTGAGAAGAATAGCTTTTAGTTCATCGTTAGAAAATAATGCGATTAAATCACAATTACGCAGATTTATCTCTCAGTGGTTGATCAGAGAAAGAGGAAGTGACGTCATCAAGGGAGTTACGGAAGATTTTAGTCGTCACACCAATGACTAAGATCGAATCAATAAAGGCACAAATTGCCTTAAAAATTAAAATAAATTACTGCTTCAATTTTTAACAGAGGGTTCAGTTTTCTCGGTAAATTTAACTTGACTTTGACTCAACTTAAAAAAAAAAAAAATTGAACAATAAAACATGTCTTGCAGAAAAATACTGCATTTATGATGTGTAAACATTTTAATGTGTATTTTATGTGAGGATTTGTTTAATGCAACGATCAAACAGATTTGAATAGAAAATGGACTTTTTCAAAAAAAAAAATCTATTCAGTTATCAGCTATCATCTTGAATGTTAATATAAACACTGTCTGTACAGATGAACTAAAATCGTCCCATTAAGAATTTCAGTTCAGCAACATCAAAAGTATTCTAAGATTAAGAACTCAAAGGTGAAAAATTTCTTTTAAGATAATTTTAAAAAATAGATTTTCATATTAGATTGTATTAAACATATTTAAATCTCAAATTGATGGGTGAATTTATTAAAAGAATTCACTAAACAATGGAAAACTTTAATTTAAAAAAATCAAAAACTGATTTTGAGAACTTTTTAAAATTTGACACTTGACCGAATCTCAAAAGGTTGACAGTGACATCAATAAATACTTAAATATCTAACCGCATTATTCAGTTCTATGGAGGTGTTTGTAGGTGTCACAAAGCTGTGAGTTAGCGGATCAGGGACTACTTACTTCTTCTGATCCGAAGCCATTGTTCAAGTGTCATTTTAGTCATTATCAGTTGATAGGAACCGATGCAAACCAAATCATTAAATGCAGCCTTTGAATAAATCCATTTCTATTTATCTATTATTTCTTTTACTTTAAATCTTAAAAGCATTAAGATTTAACTAAATTTTCCTGATTTCAAAATATGAAAAACTGATTTTAAATTTAAATATTTTTTTTGAAGAAGCAGAATAGTTTATTATAAGTTTACTAGCTGTACCGGCCTGAATCTTTTTACTTTCAATTTTGTTTGCTTTTTTTATTTCTTAAACTATGCTGTCTTTTATTTTACCAAATTAGTATTTTTAAAATATAATTTTGAAACTTACAATGGTACAGTAATAATTAAATTATTAATTGAACCAAATTGTTATAAAACAATCATTATGCTAAAGTAATGTTTTAATCTATATTTATAAAATTATTGGATGTAAATAGCTTCCAAATTTTTCAATCTTTTAATACACGAGGATTTATTGCGAATTTGAAGCCAATAATAACTTTCCTATTCAACAGTTTAAATGTTTCCAAATTCCTTTCAGAATTCAAAGGGTCAAAATAATTCACTCTTCTTTTTCACTATTAAAAATGGCTGACTTGTTTATGAATAATGAAATGCATTCTAGTGGATTTAATTTTGTAACTAAATTATTTATATTAATATGATAAAAATAATAATTTGTGAGTCATGTAGAGGCGAAAACAGACATGGTAACAATGTTATTAATATACAGGGTGTTCAGGATAAATCTGACTATTATTTGATATTTTTTCATTTCATTTGAAATATTTAATATCAGTAAAGTTCAATGGATAGCTATTTTTGAGAGCTGGAGACCATGGATGACTGGAAAACTGGAATAGTTGCAGCTCAGTACTCCTTGAATACCTTGAAGGTGTGAGATGTGAGCTGGAGAATTACGACGGAGATGTGGAATCAGTGGCTAGCTGGAAATGTGGAAGTAGTGGCATAGCAGGCATTTTGACTGTGTCGGCACAACAAAATTCTTTGAGAAGCTGCAAAAAAATTGTGACAAGATCTAAGCAAGGTAATACCGACCTTGGTGAGATGGGCGTCAGGGTTAGGACGACCATGAAGAAAGTACGGAACAAGGATCTTCACTACTTCTACAAGAGTCGCAAGGGCACAATATTCACTGGCAAGGCCGAATACAACCGCGTTACGAAAGCAAAAAAACTCCTCAACAAGGTTAATCAGCCAGTCGAGCTGGGGATGCTCTGGTTCTTCTCAGACCAGTAACACAACATACAAAACAAAAGATGGCGAGCTTACAGTCCACATGAAAGTCGTGTGTATCATGAAGACCAAGTTCTCTCAAACTGTGATCGGCTTTGGGTGTGTTTTCAGCAAAGGTCATGTCATGCCACCTCACATCTTCAAAAAGGGACTCAGACTCGAAGGGCCGTATTGAGTTGCTTTCCACTATTGTCAATTGCTTGGTGGAGAGGGTGGCTGCGAGAAGGCCATACGTATGGCAGCAGAACTAACCCAGAAGTGGCTGTGACAATTTTCACGACTTCAGTCCCAACATCTGCCCTCCCCCAACTTGCCTAATTTCAACCCCATGAACTATTATGTGTGGAACGCAGTTGAGAAAGACACAAATTGTATTGCATGCAATACGAAGGATGCTGTCTCTCGAACGAGGACACCTGGATGTTCCAGGCTCAGATCCCGCCTGGTGGTTGTGCTGGAAGCGCAGGGCAGCTCCTTTGAGTGGACTGTATTCAGAGATACATTTTGAATTTTGAAAATACATCAATTATTGTCCAAATTAAGCATTCACTTTCTGTTATGAAGTAGTGAACTTCATATTTTATTGTATTAAATTATTTTTTTAAATAGGATTTTTAAAAAGTTTGTTTTAGCAGTTTACACTATTGCATTTTTTATTTTAATAAATAATTTGTGTGTAACCAAGTAGTTGCAAGAAACAGACAGACGTGGTCAAACAATTTCATTAATAACAATAAATAAGTATTACATTATTGAATCTGGATAATCATTTAAGTTCCGAGTAAATAGGGGTTTGTGAGAGATACAATATTAGTAGGTTTACTGATGGAACGATTCAAATATTTTCCCCTGATTCCGATACACTTACAGATTCTGTTATAAATTCCTGATTTCAAATTTCCAAAAATATAGTCTGAGTTGTTGGTGTTTAAATTTTCGTATTACCGTAAAAACGTGCAGTGTGTACATATATTTTCGCAAAATAAAAATACATTTGCGTGTGTGTGTTACATTTTCTATTTTTTACAGATGTTTTTCCAGTAATTGATTGAAAATAGAATCAAAGGTATCTTTCTTTTTGAAAACAAAGCCGATTTGCAGAAGTTTGTCGTAAGTTGGCAAAATGTTATTTTAATTTTTTTCATAAAAAATTGAACATCGTCAACTCGAACCGTTTTTAATAAAACAATTTTTAAAAAATTAGATTAGTGAGTAACTTATTTAAAAAACAAAAATAATGCAAAAAGAAAAGAAACCACAAAAGGATAGAAAACTGTTCCATTTTTTTTTTTCTCTTTGAAGATTACAAAGGATACCACTTTATCAATGTTTTATTCAGTATTTTTCAACAAAAATGTTTCATTTAATTTTTAAACATTTATGTTAAGAACACCCTTCCCTTGACTGGAGAACATAGTCTAGAATCAGATGATCACCCCTACATGTGCTTTAGATTAACCTTACAACGCAGCGTTAGTTGCTTATATTGCATCTACTGTTCTCCTTCGAATCAGGACTGTACCCAGCTAAACCTTGTCTCAGATAGCATAGATGAAGCACTCTCACTAGATCCTAGCGCCCAAATACATGTATTTCGGGATTTTAATGTCCACCACCGTGATTGGCTTGGATTCTCGACTTATACAGACGCAATATAGTTTTTCCATTGTACACTCCCTCTCTCAGACTATCACTTTTCCGACCCACTTCTCATATTATGAGGACCAGCAAGCCTTACTTCAAGACCTGTTCTTGACCTCACTGTCAAAGCCTTATGTAACGAGTGCCGGGAACGCTAATCACCTTGTGGTAATGATATGTATCACTGATCAGCCGTTACTCAAAATGACGAGATACTTCAAACGGGCTGATTGGAAATCCATCAGAGATCACATCACTCTATGGAACAAAACTTTTTCTCTCTCTGCTAGGCATTAAAGCACACGTCTCCACACAGAAATTGTACAGCAAGCCCCACTCTCCCCAATGGTTCATCTCGAATTGTGTAGTTGCTATTGCTCAGAGGCAGCAAGCATTCCATCAATTCAACCGCCATAAGTCAACTAAAAATAGACAGAAATTTGCAGCATCAAGAAATCATTGCAAGATTGTAATAGCCGCAGCGAAGAAAAGGTATAACAAGATGACCAGAAAACACATTGAGTCACAGAAACTTGGAACTCGGGATTTCTAGAAAATCTATAATAGTGAACAAGAGACTAATCAACAATTCCAACCACAATGATGTTGTTTCCACGGCAACTGATAAGACGAAACTCCACTTTGGACTCCCAAATTTCCCATTGCGAACTACAGTCACACTTGATGACCATCCAATGTCCGGTATATCATAAAAAACCTTGACACCTCCAAAGCATATGGGCTTGATCTTATATCAGTAATAGTAATAAAGAAATGCTCTGCTGAGCTGGTTCCTGCTCTCTCAAAATTCTACAACAAATGATTTGTCGAATCTTGCTTCCCTGATAGCTGGAAAATTGCCTCGGTGGTACCAGTCTTCGAGAATTCTGGTGATAGAACTGACTCTCATAATCATCGCCCTTTCAGTCTACTCCCACTCTTCGCTAAAATCTTTGAAACTTTAATCAATCAAGCGATAGTCCGCCACCTCGTTAATGCTAAACTTCTTTCTGACCATCAGTATGGATTTAGGCAAGCATGCTCTACAGCAAATATACTAACGATCATCTCTGAACGCATATACCATTCACTGGACAAGGCAGGTGAAGCTAGGGTGGTAGCGCTTGATATATCCAAAGCCTTTGACAAAAAAATGCAGTCTTTTAAAGGTTACCTAGCGAATTTATGCAAAGTTTCATTATTTTACACGAGTAGAATAAATTTACATTGTATTTTGAAGTTATAATAAGGGTGCACGGTAAAAATGGCACATGTATGAATGGCACGGGAAAATGCCACAAATGAATGAATAGGAAAAATGTTCGACATAAAAATTTCAGAATTTGACAAGACGCACGCACCTGAAGCAGGTGGGATTTTACATTGGCTGAAACGTAAGAATAGCATCCAAGATGAGAACAGTATTTATCTGAATAATCCAAATATTTAGTCTTGTTTTCAACAAATCAAATCGATTTTCTAAGTTTCTTTTTTTAGGGGGGGGGGGGTCTAGGTACCCTCCCCAAAAGTTGTAAATATAATCCCCCATATTTAATAATAAGTATTTACTCTGTTGTTTCAAGTAAATAACATTTATTTGGTATATGAGGGTTAGGGTCCCTCTTGTATAGTTTTTAATAGAGAATAAGACAATATATTTAACCCAGACCATTTAAGTTTCTTTTTTGTTGTGTTACATCTTAGATGCAAGCATGATTTTGTTCTTTTTTCGGGGGATGGAGATTATGCTGCCACCTGGACTTGTCTGGGTTAGTGATAGTGTTCTTTTGGGGGGGGGGGGGGCACACGGACTTATGGTTAAGGGAGGGTTGTTTCTTTTTGAGGGGGGGGGGGACTTGCTACCCGGATTTAGGGTTAGTGGTATTGTTAAGCGAGAGTTGTTTTTTTCATCCCACCCACAAATGAAAACAGTATCTCCCGTAAGAAAAAGATTTTGCTTATATACCCTTAAAATGCTATTTCATTAGACACTGGTCCGGAAATGGATGATCATTTTTACGTTAAATTTATGTGAAACTTACTCCCATTCTAAATGAAATTTTTTTTTTTCCCCCAGGTTTTTTTAGGATGTTCACATGTAATCGCCTAAAAAGGGAGAATCTCATTTTTGTGGGTGAGGTGAGGGCATGATTTAGCTGAAAGTCCTCATGTAGATATAATTTTCGTTTTAATTTGACAAACTTGTTAATGTATTGTATCCAAGATTTTGATAAACTCCTTGTGAGATTTTTATCTATATTTTTCACTTATTCCATTTTTACCTATCTTCGTTATGATTTATAGATTTTAGTTTTACTGGTAGTTAAAAATCAATAAATGGAAACTTAAGTTTAAAAGAAAATAAAAAATTAAAGAATCGTTTTTGGAATCGGAAATTAGGCTGAAATTTTTTCCAATTCCGAAACGCCAAAAAGTTCTGATTTTTTAGATTTCTGATTCCAATTAATCGTCCCAACACTAAATAGGTTGTCCAGAAAGTTTTAAAAAAATCTTTCACACTTGCCAATAAATAATGTAATTTAATCATTTGTATAATAGTTTAAAAAAATCTTTCACACTTGCCAATAAATAATGTAATTTAATCATTTGTATAATAGTTTAAAACAATCTTTCACACTTGCCAATAAATAATGTAATTTAATCATTTGTATAATAGTTTAAAAAAATCTTTCACACTTGCCAATAAATAATGTAATTTAATCATTTGTATAATAGTTTTAAAAAATCTTTCACACTTGTCAATAAATAATGTAATTTAATCATTTGTATAATAGTTTTAAAAAATCTTTCACACTTGCCAATAAATAATGTAATTTAATCATTTGTATAATAGTTTTAAAAAATCTTTCACACTTGCCAATAAATAATGTAATTTAATCATTTGTATAATAGTTTTAAAAAATCTTTCACACTTGCCAATAAATAATGTAATTTAATCATTTGTATAATACAAAGAGAGCATATCGTGGTATCTTACATAGAGATATGCTCTCTTTACATAAAAGTTTTCACGATTCTATGATTTCCTTCTCTTTCCCAGTTATATGAATCAGCTTGAACAAAAAGAACTATCGTCTGAGTTTTTTCTTCATGAGGAACGAATGATTCTGTAACTGCATGAGGCATCAATCATTTGAAAAAGGGTTAGTTCCTGTACGCATAGTACAGCATTGGTTTCAAATGATTCCACAAGAAAATGAGAGTCTTACTGATCTTGATCATCCAGGAAGGAAGCAAACATCTGACGAAGACACACCAAGAGAAGAAATCATCCTCTATTCTCCTTACGTGTCTCCAAAAGGCTCCCTGTTTTCAAACACCTTAACACTTTTGTAATGAATAAACGATTTACAAAATCAAGCAAATGCAGAAGCTGTCAGGCCCGGCGGGACAGTTATAAAAGTGGGGGGGGGGGCTCTCCTAAAAAGTGGGGGAGGCCGGTTAAACACATGCATATATAACTTCATTATTGATGACCGTAAAGTGGGGGGGGGGGGAAGTCAAAATGTGTGTGTGGGGGGGGGGGGCTTGAGCCCCCTTTGCCCCCCGGTGCCGCCGTCCATGGCTGTTTTTTTGTTTTATTTTAGTCTAGAACAGGGCTTCTGATAAGCCTCAGGAAGTCCATGATAGTATAAAAAAAAAAATATTTATATTAACTATATTTCTGTATATTTGTTTTTATATATAACAGATGTAACGTCTGTCTGCTATGCTTATTGTGTTCGTGAGTTGTTGTTTTGCGAATTACACAATATCATCATGAAGAAATATATTTTTGTTTCAGGTCTGAGTTACATTGAAAATGCCGAAGAAACTTTGCATTGAAATTAACTTTTGATCAGAATTAAAGTTTTTGTTTTATTTAATTTGCACAAGATGATTGTATTTCAGTTTTGTGTGACCATCAATTTTGTTGCATGAAAAAAACTGAGAATATAAATGACCACTGTTACATGTTGGCGAAAATGCATTCAAATATTTAGAAATTACTTTGATTAACCTTCATATCACCCAGTTTAGTTTCAGTTTGTAAAGTTACCCATTAAAAACACTAATTTCTGAATAACTTAAGCAACATTTTTAGTTTACACATTAAAATAATTATTTTGTGCATTTCATTGATTAACCCGTTTATATGATTAACTCAGACAAGTGGACATAAATGATATTATTTGAAATTAATACATAGAAATCTGACTCGGGTCTCACTTAATTATAGAGAAGCAAAACAGACACAAAAGATTCTTTTAGTCAATTGAATTTGCCAGAGTTGGGAACAGCTAAGGTAATTTTGATATATATTTGTTAATGTTGAATTATTGGCTATTTGTGAATCTTTTCAGTTTTGAAATTATTCACTTTAAATAAATGTCATTAATTAAAAAGAAAAGTCTATCATAGAAATCAGAACATTAATGTAATTCAAAATCCATTAAAACCTTCATCCACGAATTAAACATCTTTATTGTGCATTAAGAAGAGTGTATTATATTACAAATAGGGTTTTCTTTCTACACAGATGGATTAGTTCATTAATTTAAAAATGGAAGTGATAGGTTGATAACACTCATGCTAATGAAGAGTGTCTGCAGAACTAATAATTCATTCTTTAGCTGCATCGATGATTGTATTTGACAAAGATAACATAAAAAAAAATCACCCCATATCTTATTTGTGAGAATTGCAGAGATCTTTTTTCCTGAGAGAAGAGTATTTAAAAGTTAAAAGCTCCTTTCCTTCAACAACTATAAGAAACTTCTTAACCAAATCAAAATCGTCACTTTCTTCCATGAAAACAATTCTCATTGTCAACTAAATATTCTTCAAATAAATAAAACTGCCTTTTTTAGTTATCTAAAATTGTAACAACGTAAACCTTTAAAACAATAAATATTCTCTTCTTACAGTAATTTATTTAAACCTGTAACAATTAGACATTAAAATAAAAAGAATGTAGAGGATAGGTTTTTGAAACTGGCTAGATGACAGAATTCGATTTTGGAACAATTCATTTTAAAATGAGTAAAGTTGGAATTTTTTTACCTTAGCGACACCAGTTAACTTTCAGTTACTTGCATATACTTCATCTTTTGTGATGGGAAGTCCATTTTGAAAAAGGTGATAATTTATGCACAAACATGAATAAGCGCATTATTTGGTACTGGTTCAGCTGTTGAACCAGATAAAACTGATTTTTGTTGACACAGATTTACAAACAGTTTTATGAAAAAAAAAAAGAGGTTTTTCACAAGTAATGATACAACTTTATAATTTTTTTTTTTCACAAGATAAATAAACATTTTTTTTTTTTTACGAGAAAGTTAAATAACATTTTTTTTTCCAGGAAATTTTTTGTAGTTATTTTCCAAAATTCTGAAGATTATCTTTTGGAGTTAACAAAGGCGAAGAAGAAGAAGAAGAAGAAGAAGAAGAAGAAGAAGAAGAAGAAGAAGAAGAAGAAGGAAATTGTTCGATAATATGGAGACAAATGGGTTGGTTCGAAATTTTTGTCTCCACATAAATTTGTTTAGCTAAGAGTTTAATTTCCTGGCAGAATTCGATCAGTACTTTGAGAGGATGAATCGCGATGAAATTATTATCGCTTTAATCAATTGCCTTAACTTGTCTGCCTGCCCGGAAATTGGATAGGCGCTTCGGCATCTTCCAGTTGCTTACGTAAACAGTCGGAAAGCGAACGAAAAGTCGGTTTTATCTGGTTCAAAAGCTGGACCAGTATCCATTATTTTTATACAGACTTGTTGATTATTTGTGCATGTTCCTTAGTTCCTTAAATGCAACAGATGATTTTGATGTCTATTTTTGTATTAAGGAACATTGTTATGTTCTTATAAATCGTTACATTTAGATTTTAAGAAACAAAAATAAAAATCTAAACGCAACAATTTATAATTTGTAAGAAACAGCAAATGACACAAATAATCAGATTTAAATATGGGGAAACCATCACCATAAATAAAAACTACATCTGAAGAAGGCACATCCACCAAAACATAGTAGAGATATAAATATCCATGTTGATGAGGATAGTAGTCTGAAGAAGAATAATGACAAGAATTTGTTTTATTATTTTGGTCTTCAACTTTCCTTACATGTTTTATTATTATTTTGGTGTTCAGTTTCCATATACATGCATAGATCATATCAGATGTTCTAAGTTTCACCGTTTTCATGTAAATCTCGCAGTTAACAAAAATTTCTCATGGTAAACATTCAAACTAAACAAAGTTTGCTGTTATGAATAATAGTGCTATTTGCTGATTCCGCATGGAACAAAACGTTTAGTATTGTTTGGAAAACAAAGTGTTTAAAACTTTGAACATTTTCAAGCATTCTTGCGATGAAGCTCATGTATCCTGATAGTGGATTAATTAGTGACTTACAGAAACATTGTTGAATTCCAAAAAGACAGCAGTTTAATTATACAAAAAAGAAAGCGGATGATCCCATCTCTATTTTCTTAAAGAAGCATTATATACATATGTATAATTTGGTTTCAGATCTTCCATTATTTAAGATCTGATTTGTTATTTGTTAATATAAATATCTTCTGTTTAGTTAAATATGAAATCAATTCTTTAGTTTGTTTTTTTTTCCAACTTTTTTTGAATTTTCTCCTTTGAAAGCTTTGACATTTTTAACAGATTTATGATAAAAAAATACAAAATCTATTTTTCCTTCAGACTCATTCATTTTTGGCCTTGAAATGCAATATATACAAGAGAGCGCCATGATAATTTGTTGTCGATTGAAAGTTGGGTATTTCAGCTAGTGTAAATAACTTATATCCCACTTGAATGTTCTTAGTAGCATTCAAGGACAGTCAGGGCAAAAGGGTTGTCTAGCAAGGTCAGAAGTTCAGACAAAAACGTGTGAATGGAAAAACAGGAAGTGAGAAAAGTATGAATTGCCTGAGGAGTAACGTCATTGAAAAGTTTGAAAAGATTTTCTAAGAGAAACTGTCTGGGAAATGAGAAAAAAAAAGTAAGCTTAAAAATAAGTAGTTAAAACAAACTCAGGTTGTAATCATGCTGACTTATGATACAACAACCTGAATAAAAGAACAAGCTGTCAATTTTCATATCTCACAGTTTGTTATATTACTTTGGGGTTCAGCAAAAATCCTTTATTTATTATTATTCCAGTTCTCACAAATGCCATGCAAGAAAGTCGTCTTCATAAGTCAGAGACCAGTTTCAAGAGTGTTAAACTCCACAATGTTTGAATCCTATGACAACTAGATGATCGATCGACCATGATGCACGAGAAAGAAAAAAATATTCACAGAAAAATTCTAAGTAGCTATTGGCATAATTATGAGGAATTTTTGATTTAGTTATTTTTGCATGTTATATAATATTTGATAGAGACATCAAAAAATAAGATATACCTGCATCCAGTAATATAGGAAGTTATATATATATGTAATATAGGAAGTTAACATATACTAATTGCTCGAATACCATTAATCATGATTTTATCACAAATGGAAAGTTTTACCTAGCCCAACTCCATGATGTTGGGTTGGCAGCAGTCAAAGATGTATGTGCGTGTGTTATACGTGTTCATATTTTGTTAACTGTGTATTCTTTGTGATTGGATAGTTTATTTCTCATGATGCTACCAATGAAAGAATTTTACTGCTGACACATATAGATTTTATATACGTATGTGAATAGTTTTGAAACAATTATACACAATTTGAGAAAAAAAGATAATTTTATCTGGAAATCTTGTAATGCAAAATAGAATATAAACTAAAGTGAAATTTGTTTGAAAGAGACCAAATATTGACAGAAAAAATTGGCATAATTAGAAGAAACGTTTTTCTATATAATCACAATGCTTCAAGCAAACTATAAGTCATATATATATAAGAATAAGATTTAAAAAATATTTTCTGGTATGTGTGGGGGATCCCAACTTTTTTAAAAGTTAATTTTCCAACTGTTTCACAAATACAGTGTTATCATGTGACAATTTTTTCATTGACAATTATTAATTCAAGTATCAGTGAAATTAAACAAAATTTTATTTAAGACCTTCAAAATTTTGTAACTTTTGGAAACGAGTTTGTACAGCAGTCATTTTGACTGCAGTACTAGTATCTTTACGTGAATGAAGTCGAATTTAGGGTCTTGAACAAGATCCCAGTATTCTTGAGCAACACTGTGCACATAGGTCAGAGCTTAGAGTCAGGGTTTAGGGTTAGGGTTTGGGTTAATGAAGATCATATGTATAAATAATATTTTAATAAATAGTACATTTTATAAAAATGGTGGCATAAAATAACACATCTGTATTATTGTGGGGCGACATATTTTTTATGTAACATTTAAACATTTCTTTCTTAAATCACTCCCCATCTGATGTTCATCAGTGAACAAATGGGTGAAAAAAAACATTTTGTGTCAATTAAATTAAAAATATTTAAATTATTTTTTATAAATCATAGTTTTCGTACTCATAGAATTTAAGGATCACATGAGAATCTTTGATATAAATATGATGCATATAAATATCTATATATATATATATATATATATATATATAATAATAATAATAATCCAGGCAAGGTAAACATCCACAGGATAGTAATCCAAAGAATTTCAACCGGGCTTATAAAAAGTGCTCAATCAAATAGAGCTTTTATATATGATTATTTTCATTTACACATGTACATGTCTGTGTAAATAAAAATAATCATATATATATATACTGTTTATTTTAAAGCCAATTTGAATTTTTTTATTTAAATGAAGGCTTATAATTCCTTTAAAATCCAAAAAAACGTGTATATACATACATACATAGATACATACATACATACATAGATAGATAGATACATACATACATACATACATACATACATACATAGATAGATACATACATATGGAGTGGGAGTGGGGTATTTTGAAGGTTGGGAGGACAGCACATAAAATGGCAAGGATCTGAGTGAGGACAGCATGGAGAAAAGAGGCTGGCACAAATATTAAAGTGCCAAAAATGTCGTTTGGAAAACTAAGTTAAACAAAAAAAAATCAAATAAATGCCCAAATCATAAATCTGTGAAAGAAAATGTACAAAAGTATGAAAAGTAACGAGACTGTGAGGTCCGGGCAAAAAGTGGATGAACGGACCGTGTTATCATCTAACAAGATATCTTGAGAATATATAACGGTAATCTTAGCTTTCTGCAACCATTGCGGTTTTTGTTCACACTTTTTCTTCTCCCTCCTTTTCTCCACCATGACAATGCACCTGTTTACAGCACTCTGAGCATCCTGCATATTCTGGGTGAGAAGAACATTGCCATCCTAGAACAACCTCCTATTCATTGTGTAACTTTTTATTTTATTCTTTACCCCCTAACCTCAAGATCATCAAGGGAACCCATTTTGAAGTCACAATGAAGCTGATGGGCATCTCAGAAAAATCCTTCCAGTGGTGTATAGAAGAATGGCAAATTGCATTAGACTCAACGAGTACTTTGTTGAGGTAACAACCATGTCGTTTGATGCTTGCAATTTAGAGAAATTCTTTGTAACAACAGTCTCGCTACTTTTCAGACATTATATATACAGCATGAAAATCAACTTATCAAAATCAACAAACCTTATACATGCAAAGAGCTCGATATCCTATCTATCTGATTATCTATAACAATAATAAACATGGCTTATCTTCAAGACATATTTATTACTATATATATATTTATTCAATGATATAAAAAAGATTTTTTTATAATTATAACTTCATGGACATATATATATATATGTATGTATAGAGAAATAAATGGAAAGTAGACAAACCATAAAACATAAAAGACAAAATGAAATCAATTCATAACTTACATGGAAAACAAATCATCGATGCAGCAATTATATGTTCAGACAGATAATTGAATTATTTCAAATCAAGCCAGTTTCACCAAAAAAGATTTTAAGAAAACATATGGAAAATGAATAAGGTAGTCATATTTCCCTCCCTAACCCGACTTTATCCCCCCCCCTTCTTTCATACTTTAAACCAAATATACTGAGAATTTTCAGCCCCCACCCACCCCTACACCTTCATTTTCACTTACTTCTTTATGCCCTTCCTCTCATCTCCCACTTTCATCTTCCATGATGATGCCACAACCCAATTCACAAGTTCCTTCCACTTATCACCTCTTTCTTTCCCCTTCTCTCTTCTTCAAATTAGTCTCCTGTTCAAAAGGTATTCATTTTAACAAAGTTCCTGTTATTAAAGAAACAAAACATTCGTCTACTGATGTGTCTTTGATTTAATTTTATCTGTTGCGGTTTGTCCACTTTTCCATTTATTTTTATATACATTCTGTCGGATTCTTACCTACCATTACATTAATCTTACACAAACATACACCCCTTGTTTTATGACAGTTCAAACTTTTTCCAGATTAATAATAATAAAAAAATAATAATTCAGGCAATTATAAGGAAAATCATGCAAAAGAAAATTGAAAGAAAAACAATGAATTTTTTTGGAATGAAAACAACAGACACTTCAGTTTTGCACACTTGATTTGTGAAGAAACACAAGACGGCAGCATAAAACAATAAAGAGGGCGACCCGAAAGCTCCCATTTAATTGACTTCTACACAGAGATGTAGGGGAAGGCGTAATTCCTTTCCCAGCATTACTCCACTTACCCTTGATCCTCACCTTATAATGCTGAGTGTTTAGCAAGGAGGCATCAAGTACCATTTTTTTGACTCAACAGAGGAGTGAACCTTGATTTCTCAGCCCATTAGCGAACACTCTAACCATTATGCTGAACGGGCTGATCAATATGCAAATGCATATTTAAACATAAATTTCCAAATTAAATAAAGTGTTTCAAAACTAAATAAAATTGACAATTTAGAAAAGCCGTTTTCTGCTAAATAGGCTTTCAAAACAAAATTTCAAAGAAAAGAATGTACTTAAAGATGTGAAGAAAAATTGGAATATTAAAAAAAATTATGTAAGATGTTTTCCGTTAGAAAAATTGATTAGAAAAAAAAAAGAAAAAAATGGAATGCTTTTTATACCCCTCCTTCCCCCAATTTTAAGTCTGATGTAAAAAAAATTAAATAATTTAAAATAAAAGCATATGTAACAAAAAAGACTTTATAGAAAACATCACCAAATAGAGAAGTAGACAGACTGCAAAAATATAAGAGACAAAATTATGTAAAAAAACAACCTATCAGAGGATATTTCATTTCTTTGACAAAGTTAAAAGAAAAAAATATTAGTGATTTTGTCTTTTATAGTTTGTGGTTTGTCTACTTATTTATGTTTTCTATAGATTTTGCGGGATTTTATACTTAGATCAATCTCATACAAAACTATTTTTCTTCATTTTAAGAAACTTAAAATATCTCATATTCATTGGCTGGCAGGTCCAAATGTGCATTAACATGTTGTTCAAATTCATCTTGGTTGGCACTTGAAAAATCCTTCATGCAAATCGGACAACTACGATCCGATACTGGAACATATTTACAGTCAAAAACGTGTTCTTGGAACTTGCTTAAGTCTGTAAAAGGCTCTTCGCAAATTGGGCAAATCATTTCTGGTGAGCAAACAAATTGTTCAGAAGTTTTAGCAGATAAACCAACGGCTTCAGCATTTAAGTATAGGTCATCTTTGGACTTGCCAAGGGCATTCAAGAAAGGAGTAGTAGTAGTAGTAGTAGTAGTAGTAGTAGTGGTTGATGCTTCTGTCCGTGATAATGATGATGATAACAGTGATGGTGTTAAAGTATTTGTGCGTAGATGTGGCGCAGGCAATAGAAATTTCCGTGGGTTATGTTTGTGTTTGTCTTGTTTTCGCTTGTTACCTTTTAAGTCTACGATACTTGTTCCTTTCTGTCCATCATCTAATTTTTGCAGCCTAGTTGCATTCTGTACAGACTTTATTGCGGTGACAGCTGCTGCTGCTAAAACGGCATCAGCTGCCGACGATGATGGAGGTGTCCCTGTTGGACTGTAACCAGACTTATTGCCTAAAGATGACAGTTCGTCATGTTCAGACTGTTGTTTCCTTTGGGAAATAATATCAGATTTTCCAAGAGGAAGCTTCTCCAAAAAAAGCTGATCTTTCGGCACTGTAAGGGAGAAAATAAACAAGAGTAAAAATCATGCTACGACTGAGGAAAAAGAAAAAAAGGAAAGAAGAGAAACTATGATTTTGTTCTTTTACTAGTCATATTTACCCAGCGCTGCCCGGGTGGAGTTAGGCTTAGAGAAAATTCAAAATAGTCATGTTTACAATTTTATTTTTAAAGAGAATCTTTAAAAATGTGTTTTAGTTCTGTCTTATTTTTGATTTCAATAAATATTTGATAGTAGACAAAACAAAAAATTCAATATATTTATCAAAGTTACGTATAGGCGAGAAAGATATACATGCACGTAGAACTTATCTCATAGTTTTATTAATACAGAAAAAGAGATGAAAAGCTAAAAGCCAAAGGTACCAAATCAGCAAGTAGGTTGATAGAGGGGGGTGGGTGGGAGGTGCTGATTACGTGACAAACTCAGAAAGGGGGAACTGACCAAATACTTATTATCTGATGTGCATGAAGGGAGTAAGAGAGGGAATACTAATTAGTCAATCTCTCTCTCTTTGTTATTTAGTAGTTTTTACCTTGTCATATTTCACTACATTAAATTATTTTTTTTGCAAATAGGATTTTTAAACAGTTTGTTATAGTAATTCATACTATTGTATTTTCGTTTTCAATAAATAATTGATTAATAAAAAAAAAAATATATAATATGCAAGTCAGGCGTTCACATGAAACACACACTAAAAAGTGGTCGCATAAATTTATTAATATAGACATAACTTTATATCAATGTCCTTTAAGAAAAGATATACAAATATTAAGAAATTATTGACTGCAAGTATTTAAAAAAAAAAAAAGAATGACAGAATCCTAGAGGCATCATTCATTTTTATGAAAGAAAAAATATAAAATTGATCATTTTCTTCTACGTTTATCCTGTATAGTGCAGGGTCTGCAGTGGATTTCTCCCTCCACCATACATGGTCAAAGGTCATGATGGAGTCTGGACGTTTTAAGAATATCAAAATTAATCATTAATATTGTTTGGGAAGTTTTGTAGATGAGGATTGATAATTTAGTTTATTCAGCCTACTATTCTCATCTTGATTGTTATATATTCACATTTAAAAAAAAGTCAAGTTCAAAGATTATAATTTTAGGTGTATCATAAGGAGACAAAAAAAACATTAATTCAATTATATAAATATATAAAAAAATGAAAATCGTCATAATACAAGTGAATTTTACAGGTGGCATTTAGCTCAATAATTAGGATGTTAGGTTCAACAGAGCTCATATATTATAACTCAGTAGAATACTAAATTTATGACATAATCAATATTTTGTAATCATGATCCAAAAATTCAACATCAATAATATTATTGTGTACATATGTTTCAGAAATCTTTTTTTAAGCACAAAAAAAATTCTTTATGAATTCGTCAGAGGCAAAACTAACAATGAATTGTTAAATGATGTTTGTGATCATTTCACAATTCATTGTTAGTTTTGCCCAATTAATGAATTGATAAAAATAAAAGATAAAGAATGCTGAAACCGTACATGTTTTGTAGATTTATTTGTTTCAGGCAGATATTTTTGGCTGTTTGCAGATCTCAAAAGAATGTCCAAGGAAATAGATTTGGCTCCAATGAAGAAGTGATCTCGGAAACTGAGGCGCATTTTCAGTCATATCGTTTTACATAAAAAGCATTAAATTGTTAGTAAAGCATTGGAATCAGTATATCACCCAAGAAGATTATGTTGATGAATAAAGTCGAATTTTGCTTAAAAGTTGTTTTATTAGTTAAGCCCAGGACTTATTAAGTGATGTGTTAATATTTTTAGTTAAACAAATGTATTTTTTTTCTAAATAGGAATTAGAAAGTTAAGTAAACAGGAAAAAAAAGTCGAATTTTTTTTAGAAACATTATAAACTTAAATATGTGGAGCAGTGCATGTTAATTTAGCTAACACTATTTTTCATTGATTCTCGGAATTTGTGTTTTATTAAATTTTGGTAATAGTGTCGATCAGGTGAGTACATATCAGTGACTAAGTTCTCCGACTTACTCTGAATCGGACCACAAAAAGCAAATATCAATCAGGACTAAACACGAGAAAAGTGAACATAAGTAAAATGTTGAAGACTAAATATGTGGTAGAACACACTAACTGAAGAGACTTTTGTTACTGAAGCTATCGTGCAGCCATGTAGGGGGAAAAACTGACTTTATATAAAGTAGTAATACTACACATCAAAATGCAGCTAGAATTGTGCACATGTGCATGTGGGGTAACAGATAAAAACGTTAAGAATCAGTTTTATGCGACAGTTTAGGATTAGTTTTAGTGACAGTTAACACTTCTACTCAATCATGGCTGATGGAATGAAAATAATCTACTCTCATGGCTCAGTTATAAAATTGCGCATCGATTCCCAAGTTCAAAAAGATGAACTTGAAGAAGGTCGGAGCTTACATTGATCGAAACGTGAAAATAGTAGTCCAAATAATCCAAACATATTTTCATTTCAAAATATCGTTTTTATTTCATGAGAAGTTGAAGAGATTTTTAAATCAAAGGATGATGTCCAGAGATGATGATGACGTGCAGAGAATTTGAAATAAAATATGTATTTTCTGACTGCATTCATTTCATGCCACATGAATTGTAAAATTTAAAAAAAAAAGGGAAATTTAAATCTTAAGTAAAAAATCTCCATAAACTTCTGATAAAATAAAATCCATGTATTTTAATTTTTATTTAAAAAAGATTTTATTATTGAGTCTTAATTTGATCATGTGTACCATGTGATCAAATAATACTTTAAAAAAATTAATCTTTTTGCAAGTGCAAAATTTTCCTAAATTTTTGCTTAAATAACATTAAAAAACATTTATTTGCATTAAAATATAAAAACATAACTTTTGTTTGTTTCATTATTATTTAATTAAATATTGTATGCAGAAAATCTCCATTCAAAACTTAGACGTTGCATGATTTACAAATAAGAAAACGGTATCTAAGCAAAAGTGACCTTTTTCAGCATTTCATTCTTATGACCAAGATCTGAAACTTCTTTTGTAAAAAAACATTCATATTTAATTCATATTAAAATGTTCATATAAAAATAGTTGCTTGTGTGCAGACAATGTAGAAAATAAATTGTGACAAAAATGAAAACACTTACATTGTTTGCTAATAATGGCTTTATGGATCTCAACAGACTTTTCTAACATTTCAATATTTTGCTTAAGGTCTTCAAGAATGTTTAAGGATTTCTGATTTTTTTCTGGAAGAAAGAAAATAAATATTTCAAGACAAAAACAGAGTTAAATTTGAAAAAAATAAAAGCAAAAAGAAATCAATGATGCTACATTTTGCTAAAAAAAAAAAGAATTTTGCACGTTAGTTTGTTTTTCAAAGTTAAAGCAGTCAATCTTTATCAATATTCTTGAAATTGTACAATCAATCAGAACCCACCATGAACTACAGTCAGAAAGTTGTATTTTTCTTCTCTGACCAGTTAAAGCGGAAATACGACTGAGTGAACTTAACAGAAATTCCTTAAAAAA
The DNA here is from genome assembly GCA_963556195.1 of Sepiola atlantica. Classification (NCBI taxonomy): domain Eukaryota; kingdom Metazoa; phylum Mollusca; class Cephalopoda; order Sepiida; family Sepiolidae; genus Sepiola; species Sepiola atlantica. Next base: position 38,306,052 of record OY744547.1, on the reverse strand, counting down.
TTATAAGGTCCGCAAAAATCCATCAACTACTCGTGCTGGTCAAAAAAATAGAACATATGTATAAAACTGTAAAAATCATTCCGTTTGAGATAATTTTCGGCTTTTAAATTGTGTATGCGAAATATTCTATATGTAAATAACAATTACAACTATTTTTAATCATTTGTCATATTTGCATATGTCAGACTTTATTGTCACAGAGTAGTTTATTGTCACATTGGGAAATTCAACGTTTCAATTTAATAGAACATTATTCGTTGAGTAATCTTAAACTCAAAAAATTTCTGTGTTTAAAAAGATTTTGCAAGTAATTTAATCATAATCTCTCATTATGGGTCGCTCTAAAGACATATATTTGCCTGTGAAGCAGCGAATCTTCGATTTGCGGGAAGTAGGAAAGACGCACATGGAAATCGCAACCAAGGTCGAATGTTCAAGATCGGTAGTGACCAAAGTGCTCCAGAAAGATGTTAAGGGTGTTTCCAACAGCAATCGCAAGAAATGCGGACGAAAGAAAAGCACCACTGAAAGACAAGACGTGGCACTGGACAAGGTGGCAAAGAAAAGTCGATTCCAGTCAACAAGCCACATTACTAAAGAGTGGAAACAGGCTTCTGGTGCTGACGTTTCAAGAAGCACTACCTACCGAAGGCTCCGGCAACTGGGATACCAAAATCGTATAGCTGCCACCAAACCGCTCCTTAACAAAAAACAGATGTTGAAGAGGCTACGATGGGCAACTGCTCATCAAACCTGGACTACAGACGAATGGCGGCGTGTGATCTTTTCAGATGAGTCTCGATTTTGTATCTCCTTCGGCGACCAAGGGCCACGTGTTTGGCGAAGATCAACGGAACGGTATAACCAAGAATGCGTCAAGAACTCTGTGAAGTTCCCGCAGTTTTGCATGGTTTGGGGCTGTATAGGTGCTAAGGGTGTTGGTAATTTTTGCTTCATCAAAGGAAATGTAAACGCAACAGTGTACCAAGATATCCGGGAAGCTAATTTACTGCAAGTGCTGGATAATCAGTTTGACAGTCACACCACAGACATCATTTTTCAACATGACTTGGCACCGGCACACTCTGCCAAGTCCACAACTTCCTGGCTCCGAGACCGATCGATCCCTGTTCTTGAATGGCCGGCGAACTCGCCAGAGTTGAACGTTATTGAAGCCTTGTGGGATCAGATGAAGAGGAAGCTTCGGAAAGAAAAACCTACTACCCTTGCAGCCATGAAGATTGCAATACAGATACATGGGATTCGGTGTCTACACAGGATTGCGAGAAGCTTGTTGATTCCATGCCCCGGCGAATTGATGCTGTTATCAAGGCAAAAGGTGCTGCTACTAAATATTGATTAATTTTTATTTCTATTTAAGTTAATAAAAAAAACTATTTTGTTTTCTTAGCTGTCTTGTTCTATTATTTTGAAACGCGAAATATTACAAAACTGACATTGCAATTGATATGAAAAAAAGTTTAGCATGATAGGAATATTTTAGCACCAATTACATCTCACAGATTGTCCTCAATAAGAATGAGAGATTATGATTAAATTACTTGCAAAATCTTTTTAAACACAGAAATTTTTTGAGTTTAAGATTACTCAACGAATAATGTTCTATTAAATTGAAACGTTGAATTTCCCAATGTGACAATAAACAACTCTGTGACAATAAAGTCTGACATATGCAAATATGACAAATGATTAAAAATAGTTGTAATTGTTATTTACATACAGAATATTTTTCCTACACAATTTAAAAGCCGAAAATTATCTCAAACGGAATGATTTATACAGTTTTATACATATGTTCTATTTTTTTGACCAGCACGAATACTTAATAAAAAATAAGTCTCAGAATTATTTTGATATATAACATGTGAAATTTTAATAATGCTTTAATGCCCGGAAAGTTTGTGAAACTTTCAATTTTGGAAAAAAAATAAACTTAAAAATTACGAGTTTTTTATGTAAACAAATGCAAGAGGAAAAAAAAATAGAATTGTAGTGCCTCCCCACCCCTCTTTCACTGGCTTGCCTTTTAAAACAGTTTTTTTCCCCTGAACTTAGTAAAAAATGTTTTAATGTTATGAACTCCCTCCCCCGTCTAAATTTTATTTTGAAAAATAGTATATCTTTAAAAATGTAATTTGAAAATTTTTTATATGCAAAATTCATGACATACATTCAAAACGTTTATGAGCGAAATTATTTTAATAAAATTGTTGGTACTTTTATATTTTTTTTTTCACTGAGAATCTCATTTGTGGTTTTCATTTATAAATCATTCCACGGTAATGCAATGTAAATGTAAAGTAATTAAAATGTGTATATCGGTTATTTGCGATGCACATGTTTCGTCCGTTAGGATGATTTTTTGTTTTAAACTGCTTCAAAAATTTTATAAATAAAAACCATGAGAATGAAATAAAAATAAAGCAAGTTGTATCTCTAGCTCATTTGTATATGCATAAACTGTGACATATCTTTAAGACATTCTTCTTGCATAACTAAAAATAATAAGTCTCTTTACTCCAATATTATCCATATTATTTTTACGAGTGTACACCTGTCCAAAAATGGGAAAAAAATATACTTTGCCTGTGTTCATACTAATATACATAGAAAAAAACGTCTAAATCAGTAAAGTTTAGAAAAGAAATAAGAAAGAAAGAAAAAGTTAAAACAAAAATGAAAAACAATGTATCAATTGGTATAGAAAGAAGAAAGAATAAAAAGAAAAAAAGAAAAAAGAACATGCCTCACTATAAAAATAGTGAAGAATTTCTTTCCAAATTAATTTCAGACAGCAGGGGAAGGAAGGAGTCGTCGTCTGATTTGCAATTTGCTTGCTCCCTTCCCTAAACACTTGAAATCCTTCTGTCTAGCAAGTCTTTTACTCCCGTGACAAAATGGAGAAAGAAGTAGATTTACTTACATGACAGGAAGGAAATATATATATTATACATAAATTTAAATAAACATTGGTCTTAATAATAGAGTCGAGAATTATTCTTATATAGATTTATTATTTTTCCATATGCGTTTGTGGTGTGTACAGACTCACGTATGTAAATTAGATGACTATGCTGAAAAAAAGAGTCATCCTTTTTCTAAATGCTATCAGAGTCATTAAGAAATATTAAGAGTGATTGAATCAACATAGTGAGAGGGATGAGAGAAATACATAGGAAGCTAAGAAAGATGGGTGATTTGTTCAGTTAATTATAAATTACAGCTATGTTCTGTTTTAATAGAATATCATCCTTTTGTTACTTCAGCGTCTATGACATCATAAAGGATCACTTCCTGATATAGTACAGCTGTTAAGGCCCATATTTTTACCAAATCGTTCACTTTAGTACAAAAGCACCAAAAATTTACTACAGACACCTAAGATAGCATACTTTCAAATAAGATCGGGAGCCACTCAAATTTTGGCCCGGAACCCTCTTATTTTTAAGATGGCCGCCATTTCAGATCATAGAACATATCTCAGCTCATCAGTGCAGTAGCAAGATTATTTTAGTGTCTAAATATACATTTTTGGGGCAAAAAAGAGGTTGGAAAAGAAATTTCATTTATCAGAAGCAAAGTTTTCCCCCAAACTTGCTTTTTTCAAAATGGCCACCATATTGGGTCATTATCACATCTTAGGACTTAGAAGGTGTAGAAAGGTGATTTTTAGACAAGAAATATAAAAATGTTATGCCTTTGATCCAATAGTTGTCTCAAACTTGCTTAATTTCAAGTTGGCTGCCACTTCAGGCTAATTATCATATCCCAGAATTTAAATAGAATAGAAAGGTAATTTTGATGTTTACATCTGGATAATGTGGGATGAGAAATCGGATGCAATAAAATATATTTATTTATTTCAACAGTTTACACTGAAAACATTTAGGAACGAAAATACATTTATTATGACATAGTTTGGCTAGGTAGAATGTTTCAAGATTTATAATACAAATTACCGGATCTACCATATTGTTTATCAGTAAAAATTGTAAGGCTTAATTAAAGGCAACATTCAATACAACCATCTCCTCTTTCACACTATGAATACTTGCAATTGGCATGAATTAAACCAAACCAAAATATAAATTATAGTTTATCTAAGAACAATGCATAATTTATGCTTCTTTTCTTCAAAAGTTATTACAATTCCTTCATCATAGAATTGGTATCCTAAGAGTAACATTTTATGCAATGGCTTCTTGATTTCTCATTTATCAGAAACTACCTGATACCATAACAAATAAATTTGCTTTACAATCACTATATGATCTCAAGGTCATCATATAGATATCAGAAACAAAATGTATAATCTCTTCACAAATATTTTGAATGATTCATAAAAAGTCAACATCATATCATGTTAAAATGAGATATGGAACTAAGATTACATGTGAATCACAGCATAACTATCCGATACACTTACTAAATCCTCACATATCTATGGTTTACTCTTGTGAGCATGCACCATGACATGCACAAAGCTCTGTAGAAGGTAGGTTGGCTGATTTGCACTTACATCGACGTGGGATAGTGTATATCGAGGGTGGTTAGAACTTTTCTTTCTAACATGTTTGGCTATCCACAGGACAATACCTCAGACCGGCGGAATCAAGGCCCGAAAGCAAAGACAGAGTGTAGCATCCATTGGAACAAATACTACACTATGATCTTAGCCAAAAGGCCAAGAAGCAATAAAAAAATTATTCCTTTGTGACTAGACATTTTTAAATCAATGAAAAAAGAAAAAAACTATTTAATCGGAATTTATAAGTGTAGTATCTATTCTGTTGTCACGACCATCCTCCAGGAATTACCTCTTACGTTTTAAGGGTGTGTGGGGGAATCCTCCCATGTATTACATCCTCCTTTATATTTAAAATTTAAAAAAACTTTTCACATTACTAAATAGTTAAAATTAAAAACTGAAGGGACAAAAGACATTTCCGTTTGGCATTCAATTGTACTATAGGGATTATTCGAATATCTCACTTATTTTGCTTGATTTTCACACACATTTTGGACGAAATTTATTAATTAGTCTTACATTGTATTTTTTATCCTGAAATAAAATTCTAATTTATTTTTTAAAAACTTAGAAAATCAAACTTTAAGCAATGTCTTAATCGCTTGCGGCCATGTTGTAATTTCCTATTATTTTCTTTTGCGCTTGACATCTATAAAAAGGAAATACGTTTGACTTAATTTTATTTATAAAAAAATTGTGGTGTCTTTGTTCGCACTTGGCATTCATAAATAAAGTAATTTACTTTTATTTCATTTATAATAATGACATGCTTATTATTTTAATAGCCCGAAACAATTTATTTTGATTGTATGTAGTTCTGTCACAATTATATAATACTCCAAGCCTAGTAAAAATATGCGACCAGAGGATTCATATATTTGCTAGTCATTTAAAAAAATTATTTTACAATGTTTTGTTTTCTACCAAGAAATGCCGTAAAAATTTTTTTTCATTTACTTTGTAAAGGTGGTTTATAGGTATAATCATGTGCATTTCGGAGTAAAGTAATTTAAGTGACCCCCCCCCCCTCCCCATGTTTTTTCCCCCATTTTTTTTTAAACTAAAATAAAATAAATACTTTATTAATAATATAAATACTTATTAATATTTATTAATAAATACAGAAGATTTCATTAGATCAGATAATTTTGATTTTTGGGTTGCTTTTTTTTTTTTTCCAATCAGGGGTAAAATTAATTTTTTGGTTTAAAAACAAATTGCTTTCACTTTTATTGCCCGTCCCTAGTGTAAAGTATATGTGGTGTGTTGCTGAGTTTGTTTTCTGACACGTCAACCCTTTATGAGTTATTTAATGACAAAACATATTTAATGTGAATAATTCATTGTATACGATTTTTTTTAAAAACTTAGTTCACCCCAAACAAGGCAAGTTGCCACTGTAAACGTAAGGGGCTACTGAGAATCAGGGTGAAAGTTTAAGGGGTCATCCTAAATTGGGAGCTGTGCAGCGAGATTAGTTTTAAAATTGAACATAAGTTTCTATTGTATTATTTGAGAATATTGGGTTCCATCTTTCCTCAATCGTAGTAATGTATGGCTGTATTAAAATGGATAGGATTTGTATTTTGTTTAGCCATAATCAATATTGGTATCCAATTAAACTCTTGTAATGCGAGGAAAGGGGGAAGGGACTGACATATATCGAATATTCTCATTGGTTGAGTATGATCATCTATTAGGAGATGGAGGGGGAACCTCTGTTTTTATAGCTAAACAGGATAAGGAACGTTCCTCGGAACTTATGATGCAACTCACCAACCCAGCCGGAAATGATGATTTGCAAAATTAAATAAATTGATGTGAATTTTTAGCATGTCCATGTTCATGCATTCATTCTATATGAGACATGAGCTATGAAAAGGTTGATCCGATTGACCATGTTGATGGTCCAGTATCCAGACAAAAGCACCGAAAAGACAATCACTGAAAAATCAATATCCAATAGTTTAATTTGTTCATGTGACCAGTATTGAGCAATGTTCTGTTTGGTTTGATTTATGGAATTTATTTCCAGTCAGTTATATAGAAACTGAATCTAACTCCTGCAAAAATTCTCAAACTATATACATCATTTTTACATAAAAAATTGAACGCAGAAAATCAGTAAATCCCACCACTCGTCAAAATAAATAAACAAATAAAGATACATTACCTTCCTCAACATTAAGTTGAGACATTTCTTTAGAACTGATAATTTGCATTTGGAGTTTTAAGTTTTTGGATCTTTCTTCTGAAAGCTCATGGTTCAGCCGATGAATAGCATAGTGAAGTTTTTCTATTTCATCCTTCCGACTGATGTGTACAGCATTGGGTTTCTCATCGAGCGAATGAGAACCCAATGAAAGTTCACTAGGAATATCATCCATATGTTTTTTACGACATAATGTTAACAACGATTGATGCCTCAAGTTGAGGTCATTAAATTTTTTTTTTAATTCTTCATAGGCATTACTTAATGCCATCATTGATGTAATTCCACTTGCTGTTGGCAACTGATGCCGGGAAGCAGTCAAGTTGAAGTACGGAATCAGTTGCGGAGATGTAGCGTTCACATCATCTTCACCAAGCAAGATACTGATGTCATCTTCTTGGCCAAAAGGAGGATCATTCATTGTGCTAGGAAGAAACAAAAAATGTTTTTAAAAGAATATTTCAGAAAATGTTACATAAGTAATTAGTCTAGCAATACTAGGTACGTGCAAAAATGGCGGTCTCTTGCACGGACTATGCTTATTAAAAAGCGCTTATCATTAATTATTTAATTAGTTTCCGTGTAAACTTTGATTGTGTTTGAAAGATAAAAGCCTAAACTTAATCTCTAAACGAAAAAAACTGCATATTTACATGTGAAAAATAAATTATAATAAAATATGTAATTACGGCGGCTGAAAATTCACGAATTTTGAACTTTGAAAAAATTACTTGTAAAAATCCCTTGAAAGATAAATATAAGTTTTGGGAACTATTTCAAAGATAATTATTAAATTAAAGTCATAAGACACTGAATTAAAAAAAAAAATTCCCAGGTTTTACTAAAAATTAGCAAAATTATCCCTCCAAAAGTCATAAATGAGTAAAATCCGCCATAACTTAATCGGAAAAAGACTTTGTTTACCAATTGACTATCGCTATGCAAAATATATGGAAGACAAAAATGTCATAATTTATCAATTTTAACTTTATATATAAAATGGTTTTGTAATAGTTTATAGAAGTTGAAAAATTATTATCCATTAATTTCTTTATTCTTTTTAAGGTTATAAACAAATTTAAGTACCCTTATTTTGTTATAATAAAAAAGGAAATGCTTATTTAATTAAATTAAAATATTTGTGAGTGTAAGCAATTAAGATTTTATTTTTAACTAAAAAGGTTCATATTTAACTTGGTATTAGTTTTTAATTTAGTAATACTCTGAAATTATTGATGACGTCTGTTTACCAATGTTTTTCCTTAGAATTTGAAATAAAAAACTTTTTTTAAATGTTAAAAATTATTTTTACGTTACGAACTGCGTCAATTTTATTAATTTTTTTTTACATGATTTAAAACTTTAGTTACTCGATTTATTCTTAATGTGTCGTAACGATAAATTACATTCATTTATTTTTTTTAATTTTAAGTGTGAAAAAGTAAATTAAAGTCAATGACTACACTGACAATTTATTCATCGAAAAAAAAAAAAAAGTTAAAACAGTTATTTATTGATAAACAGAATTCAATTTTGAAAGAAAATGTCATGTTTGAATTCTCTTTATTTATTAATAAATAATTGTTTTTAACTTAAATATTTATTAATGAAAAAAAGACAAAACAAATACAAATCTTTCCAAATAATTGACGATGAATTGTGAAATTAACGAAATTGTTAAATCTCTAAAAATAAAAATTTGAGGACGGTGTAAAAGTGAGTTGTTGTTGAAAGGCTAATCCCACCTGGTTATTACAGAACGGGGCTACCATACGAATCAAAGTTTATCGTTAGTAGAAATTATCCAATTTTTAAAATTCTTTTTTTCGTTAAGTTCCTGGGTCTCAAAATTTTCAATTTTGGTTTATTTTCAAGATTATAAAAAAAATTTCTTGCGCTTATGATGTCACGTTTATGTATGAAAGGGAAATATAATTATGTCGCATTTTTTATTTTCCCAAAAACTTTAATCATTAAAATCACATGAAATATTTTTTGCAATTATATTATTTTTTTGTTGAAAATATTGATTAAACAATGCTTTATTCAATAATAATATCGCTAATTCAAAAAATTAATTTTTCTTCGAGTTATAGTGATTTTGTTAACACGGTATTTAGGGGCCTTTTTCGTAATATATAAAAAATATTAACATTTTTTTTTTTTAATTGTTAACATCTACAATGCTTTATTTTCATAAAAAACAACAAAAAAATAATGCATTTTTTTTTTATTAATATATAAAAATATAAATTTAGTAAAGGTGTATTTTGTTTTAAAAAAATAATACATTTTCACTAAGATTAAAAAAAAAATAATGGTTTCATTATATTCCGTTTTGTTGATTAATAAATATTGAAAATTTCATTAAAATTGGTTAGTTTCCTGAATTTTAGTGAATTTTTAAGTGAAGGGGGGGGGGTCAAAATGTTTTTACATTTTGGGAATCGGCCATTTGCACGTACCTAAGCAATACCCACCAACCATAAAACGGTTTGGATAATCACAGATTTCAGAGTTCTACTAAAATAGTCATATTTTAAAAACCAAAGCACTTTAGGTCCTCAAAATACCACCATTTTGTTCGGAAATGAATATTCTTTCACGTGCATTAATAATAATCTACATCATATATTTGAAGAGTTTTCAGCAAATAAAGTCATAAAAATGTTAACACCATTTTCGGCCTTATACATCACTTTTTTACCCCTCCCCATTCTTTTAAAAATGGTGTACCATTCGCGTAGAAAGAATTTCGTCAAAGAATTTGGAAAACAATCAGAAAAATATCAATTTCAATTATTGTCAGGGTACGAAATTAATTGATCCATTATTTTTTTTGTAATCTTAAAAATAAAACTTCAACATGACGTGTATCGAACATTTAAAAAAAAATTTTTTTGTATCCCAACTAGTTAATAAATCAATCTTAACTTTTTTTATGCATTAAAATTATAATTGTATGTTGTTTTGTCTTTCGGTAGTAGTAATTTTAAATTACCCTATCAGAAAAAATATTGAGCGAAAGTCAACAATTTTACTAGTGTTGCTGATATAACAATCAATCAGAAGCAGTTAGTTTAATCAGTTAGCGTGGTAAAATTCGTTTACAGAGTTTTGAAAAAAATAAATACTTTGTGCTTAAAAAAGTTAATAAATACTTCAAGAAATACTTGTTTTCAAATATACTCAACTTTCAAACTTTAATTCTAGTAATAATAGTAAGTAATAATAAGTTGCCAATTAAAAAAAAAAAAATAAATAAGATTCTACTTTTTTTAGGCGATTACGTGTGAACACCCTAAAAGTCTTGGCGGAAAAAAAATAATTTAGAATTTAGAGGGGGATCAGTATGGCACATAAATTCAACGAAAAACGATCCCCCACTTCTCGGCCATTTTTGCCCTTTAGTGCAATTTAAAAAATATTTTTTCTAGCTGAAAACATGATATAAAATAAATAATTACACTATCACTAACTCTAGGTTCGTGTTGTACAATTAACCTTAAATCTGAGTGACAAGCCACCCTCTAAAAAAAGCTCCTTTAACCGTGGCCTACGTAATATAGTAAACTAGTTTACTATTACAATGGCCACGCTTTAACCCTAAGTCCAAATGGCAGCCTCCATCCAAAACAAAACCCCTTCCATAACCTTATGGTAAGCCCCCATCTTACAAAAGCTCATTAAAAAACATAATTGTCTATAATAAAAATTTAAAAAAAGCAGACCCCCCATAAAGAAAAACACAGGATTTATTTCCCATAGGAAAAAAAATTATTATCTGCCCTAAAACCCTAGAATGGCTCGGAAATGGTGAACCATTTCACATTAAATTCAAGTGAAACCAATCCCCCTCCATTCCAAATTCTAGAATAATTGTTTTTTTTTTTCTTTCCGGCAAGTTTTCAATTACCTCTAGCTCTACCACTAACCCGAAGTCCGAGTGGCAAGCCTCCACCCACAAAGACCTACACATAATCCTCTAAAAATAAAACAGAGGACCCCCCCCCAAAAAAAATACAAGAAAAATGCACAGGATTTATCTCCCATAGAAAAAGAATGGTTAATGCCCTAAAACGCTAGAATGGCCCTGACATGGGGGATTATTTTACATTAAATTTATATGTGAAACTAATCCCCACTCTAAATTCTAAAATAATTGTTTTTGTTTCTTTCTGCCAAGTTTTTCAGGGTGTTCACATGTAATTACCTAAAAAGGGTAGAATCTCACATTTTAGGGAGACAAGGGGGTGATTGAGCGGAAGGTGTCAATCTACAATAATACCAAAGAAATCTTGCAATATATTCATTTTTAAACAGTCCTAGTATTAGATTTTAGTTTCTTGTACATAAAATGTATTACAATTCAACTTTGAGTTCTCTAACTTTTATTTTTTTAATGGATAGATGGTATTTTTTAAGGTATTGCAGCATATTTATGTGCATTTACTGCAGATTACTTTGAAATCATTAATTTCTGGAGATTTTCAGTGGCATATTCTGATTCCTTGTACAAAAGATATAACATTTTTACTGAAAAATTAGTGTAAAAAATGTGACAAAACGCGTATGGTCTTAAAGAGTGAAAAAATATCCAATCGTGCAAGGCACAAAAATAGTCATAACTTTCTTATTTTTAGTCAGATTAAAAAAATTTTGAAAGATTCTTTCTTAGATCATCAAGCTCTTTCTATATATGCCATTATTTAAGCAATTTAAATTTTTAAAATTTTGAAAGATTCTTTCTTAGATCATCAAGCTCTTTCTATATATGCCATTATTTAAGCAATTTAAATTTTTAAAATTTTGAAAGATTCTTTCTTAGATCATCAAGCTCTTTCTATATATGCCATTATTTAAGCAATTTAAATTTTTAAAATTTTGAAAGATTCTTTCTTAGATCATCAAGCTCTTTCTATATATGCCATTATTTAAGCAATTTAAATTTTTAAAATTTTGAAAGATTCTTTCTTAGATCATCAAGCTCTTTCTATATATGCCATTATTTAAGCAATTTAAATTTTTAAAATTTTGAAAGATTCTTTCTTAGATCATCAAGCTCTTTCTATATATGCCATTATTTAAGCAATTTAAATTTTTAAAATTTTGAAAGATTCTTTCTTAGATCATCAAGCTCTTTCTATATATGCCATTATTTAAGCAATTTAAATTTTTAAAATTTTGAAAGATTCTTTCTTAGATCATCAAGCTCTTTCTATATATGCCATTATTTAAGCAATTTAAATTTTTAAAATTTTGAAAGATTCTTTCTTAGATCATCAAGCTCTTTCTATATATGCCATTATTTAAGCAATTTAAATTTTTAAAATTTTGAAAGATTCTTTCTTAGATCATCAAGCTCTTTCTATATATGCCATTATTTAAGCAATTTAAATTTTTAAAATTTTGAAAGATTCTTTCTTAGATCATCAAGCTCTTTCTATATATGCCATTATTTAAGCAATTTAAATTTTTAAAATTTTGAAAGATTCTTTCTTAGATCATCAAGCTCTTTCTATATATGCCATTATTTAAGCAATTTAAATTTTTAAAATTTTGAAAGATTCTTTCTTAGATCATCAAGCTCTTTCTATATATGCCATTATTTAAGCAATTTAAATTTTTAAAATTTTGAAAGATTCTTTCTTAGATCATCAAGCTCTTTCTCTATATGCCATTATTTAAGCAATTTAAATTTTTAAAATTTTGAAAGATTCTTTCTTAGATCATCAAGCTCTTTCTATATATGCCATTATTTAAGCAATTTAAATTTTTAAAATTTTGAAAGATTCTTTCTTAGATCATCAAGCTCTTTCTATATATGCCATTATTTAAGCAATTTAAATTTTTAAAATTTTGAAAGATTCTTTCTTAGATCATCAAGCTCTTTCTATATATGCCATTATTTAAGCAATTTAAATTTTTAAAATTTTGAAAGATTCTTTCTTAGATCATCAAGCTCTTTCTATATATGCCATTATTTAAGCAATTTAAATTTTTAAAATTTTGAAAGATTCTTTCTTAGATCATCAAGCTCTTTCTATATATGCCATTATTTAAGCAATTTAAATTTTTAAAATTTTGAAAGATTCTTTCTTAGATCATCAAGCTCTTTCTATATATGCCATTATTTAAGCAATTTAAATTTTTAAAATTTTGAAAGATTCTTTCTTAGATCATCAAGCTCTTTCTATATATGCCATTATTTAAGCAATTTAAATTTTTAAAATTTTGAAAGATTCTTTCTTAGATCATCAAGCTCTTTCTATATATGCCATTATTTAAGCAATTTAAATTTTTAAAATTTTGAAAGATTCTTTCTTAGATCATCAAGCTCTTTCTATATATGCCATTATTTAAGCAATTTAAATTTTTAAAATTTTGAAAGATTCTTTCTTAGATCATCAAGCTCTTTCTATATATGCCATTATTTAAGCAATTTAAATTTTTAAAATTTTGAAAGATTCTTTCTTAGATCATCAAGCTCTTTCTATATATGCCATTATTTAAGCAATTTAAATTTTTTCATGTGTCTTGCTAATTAGTCACTCTAGTTGTTCAAACTTGATTACTTCACCATAGATTTTTCACAATCATACTAATTTACACATTAGGAATTTTTACACATAAAATTGTCACAACATATGAGAATTCACATTGTAAAAATGTGTAACTTTAAAAACAGGATTTTATTATTTGTTTAAATTTTTAATAATAAAATTCTATTTCAAGAAATAAATATGTAAATTTTAAAGTGTAATTTTCATAGCTCATAATTTTTTTTGGGGGTAAAACCTCTTAATATCAAAATAGCATCATTGTGAAAACTTGAATGGTCAGTAAGCAAGCGTGAACAATCATAGGGAGAGTAAATTGAGCACAAAACCATACAAATAAGAAGACACTCGTTTAGAAAATTTTCAAGTCACATAAAATATCTAAATGAGTGTGTGTTAAATATTACTTGGTAGGAATTTTATACTTTTAAATTTAAATATAATTTTGCAGGTGCAACTTATGATCTACGGATTATCTTACGCCGTGTATAAGGAATGGATAATTGGGATTAGTTTAATTTGTGACATAGGAAAGATTTAGAATAGATTTGCTGCTTGAATCTTAGTGAAGCCAGACATAAAGTAAGGTCTGGAGGAATGGAGGTGCCTAGACTCTGGTGGGGTTGGTCCAATCATAAACTATTCCTCGTCACAGAAATAGAGTTCCACTAGATAAGTAAATAAAAGTTATGTTGAAATCAGCATCTCCTTCTTCATGAACAGACAAGCCTCCATAGAAGAGAATATAGAAAACATCTTCAGCCTCCTCCCTAATATAACACGCATTAAGGATATGTAACAAGTGTGTGTGTGTGTCCCATTCATATTACGAGGCCACAGTTTTAGAGACAAAGTGATCGAGCATACTTGTTGACTGTGACCAACATCACGACAGACTACTATTCAACTGAATATAATGGTTTATGATAATCACATGAAATCTAAAATTTAACAAAAAAAAGTCAATGAACAGTAACAAAAAAAGCATAATCAGAGATTTCACTGAAATAATTGTGATATTTTCGTATTTGTTATCCCCATTTTGAGCAACTCCAATTTTAACATTTCAATTCAACCCACCAAAATAAAATTCATTGCACATAACATTTACACTATTAATATACAGATCAAATTCTGTTTAATATTTCATCTGATAGCTCCCAAAAATTCCCTCTTTAAAAAAAAAAAAAAAAGAAGCAATTCTGAATTCATTTAGTTCCATCATAAAATGTTTTTGTTCTATAAGAATTCTTAATTTGAATTGAAAACTTATTTAAAAATTCAATTCTGGTGACAAGAACTCAGACTTAAACTCTCATCCATCGGCTCCCCAGGTTGCGGATAGGGGAACGGCCTTTAAATATAAAGGTTAGCTGTGAATATCCAATAAGCAGTGCTGGACAAAATCGCGGGTTGCCCTTTGGCAAGGCATAGCACCCGGGAGCCACCCTGCCAGGGATACGGTGAAGTACTGGAGCCCAACATGGCAAAACAAAATCCCTCAACGGCGGAGTAGTCTGTATGTCAGGCTGCGATTGCGGATGAAGGGTTGCAACCAGTCAGAGGGGTTCAGTCGTCTCGGTCTCCGTGCCACTGAACATAAACCTGCCTGGTCAAGATGATGGGTCTGTTGTTTGTGCACCAACTTATCCATGTTAAACAAATCCACGCACAGGCGTCTCCAGAGACACCAGTAGTGGGATAAGAGTTCAAGGAGAAAATGGAAGAAAGTCTGGCGGCGATCGGAAGAACGCGGTGGGGACAGGATTGTGATATCTGGAAGTCTTTAGTGTTCAACCGGCACGTCCAGCGGCAGATGTTTAGTTCAGTCGCTTCACTCTTGGATCCGGAGCAAGAGAGTGATTCGGCAGTGGCATCTGTGACTGAGCAGCCCTTTCTAGGATCCACTCTGCTCACCCTAAATAGGGAGGGGGCTAGAAAAGGTGTCCTAAAAATAGTTTGCCTCATCTTAACCTGCCTGGAAAACCGCTTTCAGGGGGTTCACCTTAATTGCGGTCGAAACAATGAATTAAAATTAAAAATGGCATCAAGGAATGTCCGTACCCTATTAGACTTAAACTTTTCAAGACCCGAAAGAAGAACTGCTCTTGTTGCACGAGAGCTTCAGAGACTCAACATCGATATTGCAGCGCTTTCAGAAACCTGCCTGTCAGGTGAAGGGCATCTGCGTAAAGAAGGTGGTGGCTACTAGAGTTGGGCGGTTTTGAAATTTTGGTTTCGGTATCGGTTTCTTCCCCTTAAAACCTCGGTTTACGGTTCGGTTTTTCGTTTTTTTTGAAAAAATTTTTTTTACTATGGAAGCTATTCATTCTCTTGTGTGATGATTAGTTATTATTCAACGTTTAGTTGAATTATGCCACTGTTTCGATAATTTTGTGACTGAATCATTCTCCATGATATGAATCATATAAGTTTTAAGGTGTTGACTGTTGTAATCAAAGTTCTGATACCTTTTCAACAGTTAACTCGTTAAAACAGTGACCAAAGATTCATGAAAGATTTCTGAAGAATAAAACTGAGTTTGAATATACATTCTATCTAATTCTTTAACCCATCAGAAGCTAAAATATAACTCAGAAATGCAAGAAATTAAAAAACGAAAATTTATTTAAACAAACAAAATAATTTTACAAATAAAATTAAGCAAAAATGATGATGAAAATGAAATATTGCCAAAATTATTTGACAGATAAAAATTTTAATTTTTTAATAGGTGAAAATGTTTGCAAGACGTTGTGTCTTGTCACGTAAAATAAACACACCATATACTTCTCGAATTGCCGGTGTTGACTGTTGGGATGTCTGTCATTTTGTGTGCTTGAAGTTCTGTCAACTGGTGCGTGTTGGGGTTAATATTTGTTTTTAAGACAGGGTAATAAAACTTTATAGACATGCGTAAAAGACTAGTAGTACACCCGAAAACCGCGCCAAGGGAAAAGGAAGGATGGTTAAAAAAAAGTAGAGATTATTAATTCACCTAAAGTCATTTTTTAAGCTTTAAGGTAATTTTAGTCATAGAATTCATGACTTGGATTAAAGTTTAATAATTAAACTTTCAAATAAATTGTCAACTCTAAATAAATACCATATTAACAATTTAGTAAAATATAAATCGTTGCATAGTCTACTTTTTGAATAACCCATTTTTGGGAGAGAAAACGGTATAGTTGAGAGATAGTTCTCTAGAAATGACAATTTATGTATGAAGTGGCTTTTCAAAAGTAAACAATGAAATGCCTAATGTTTAAAATAATTTTAAAAATCCGAATAAAGTGATACTAGCATTGGCAACTACTTTTTTTCTTTTTAAATGTTTATACTCGCTCACTACTTTTCGTTTATTTACTTTTACAAGTATTTTTTTAAAATTTCATTTTAATAACTTATATTTTTTAGATAACTCTGAAACAAACAAATAATTATTTTACAATTTTGAGTTGAATCAAATAGATTTTCGACATCATACGGAACGCGTTTGATTTTTTCTTTTTCATTTGAAAATAGTTTATGCTAAAAATACGATGTCATGTTGTCTGTCGTATTTCTCTTTTTTTCATTTGAAAATTCAAAATGTTAATGATAAACAAACTGTAAACAAATATTTCTTCCTACAAGTAGCAATACACATGAACAAATTTAAATTGCTTAAAATATCTCAATAATATATATATTATATGGCATATATAGAAATAGCTTGATGATCTAAGAAAGAATCTTTTTTAATTTTTTAAATCTGACTAAAAATAAGGAAGTTATGACTCACATTTTTTCGTCACATTTTTTACACTAATTTTTCAGTAAAAATGTTATATCTTTGTTAAAACACAAGATTAAGCAATGAAATTTACCATATAAGTGTATTTTTGTACAAGAAGGAATCAGAATATGCCACTGAAAATCTCCAGATATTAATGGTTTCCAAGTATGGAACATATTGCAGCATATTTATGTGCACTTAGTGCAGATGCACTAAGTGCACATAAATATGCTGCAATACCTTAAAAATACCATGAATCCATTAAAAGAAAGAAGTTAGAAAACTCAAAGTTGAATTGTAATACATTTTATGTACAAGAAACTAAAATCTAATACTAGGACTGTTTAAAAATGAATATATTGCAAGATTTCTTTAGCATTATTGTAGATTTACACCTTCTGCTAACTCACCCCCTTACCTCCCCAAAATATGAGATTCTACTTTTTTTATTTAGGCAATTACATGTGAACACCCTGAAAAACTTGGCAGAAAGAAAGAAACAAAAACAATTATTTTAGAATTTAAAGTGGGGATCAGTTTCACATAAAATAATCCCCCATTTCAAGGCCATTCTAGCGTTTTAGGACAGTTAATTATTTTTTCTATGGGAGATAAATCCTGTGCGTTTTTCTTGTTTTGTTTTTTTTTTCTTTTTTTTTAGACGATTATGAGGGTCTTTGTGGGAGGAGGGGGGCTTACCACTTGAACTTCAGGTTAGTGGTAGGGCTCGGGGCAATTAAGTGTGAACACCCTGAAAACTTAGCAGAAAGAAAAAAAAACAATTAATTTAGAATTTCGAGTGGGGGATTAGTTTCACATATATTTAATGTAGAATAATTCACCATTTCCGGGCCATTCTAGCGTTTTAGGGCATTAATCAATTTTTTTTCTATGGCAAATAAATCCTGTGCGTTTTTTTTTATGGGCGTCTTCTTTTTTTTTTTTTTTTAGACGGTTATGTGTGGTTTTAATGGGCTTTTTTGTAGAATTAGGGCTTCCTACTCGGACTTAGGGTTAGTGATAAAGTTAAGGAAGGGGTTTTGTTTTGGATGGAGGTTGCCATTCGGACTTAGTGTTAGGGTTAAGGGAGTTTTTTAGGAGTGGCTTGCCACTCATATTTAAGGTTAATGGTACGATACGTTCAAGATGGCATTTTTAGGAGGTGGGCTTGTTAGTCGTACCTAGAGTTAATGGTAGAGTAATTATTTATTTTATAAATTTCACTAAAAGGCAAGAATGGCCGGGAAATCGGAGATCATTTTACATTAAATTTATATGCGAAACTGATCCCCCACTCTAAATTCTAAACTATTTTTTGTTGTTTTGTTTTTTCTTTTTTTCGCCAAGACTTTAAAACGTAATCGCCTAAAAAAGTAGAATCTTAATTTTTTTTTTAAAAATTGGCGACTAGAAATTCATTACTACTAGAAGTTCGAAAGTTGAGTGAAAACCAGTATTTTTTAAAGTATTTTTTATAAAAGAACCAAATAGGATTAACTTTTTTAAGCACAAAAAGTATTTTTATCTTACTTTTAAAGAAGTTTATAATCGAATTTTACAAAGCTTTACAAGACGCTGCTGCTGATTGATTGTTATATCAGCAATACTAGCAGCCATTGTTGACTTTCGCTCAAAAAAAGGACAATATTTTTTAGGATAAGATAATTTAAAATTACTATTACCGAAAGACAAAACAACGTACAATTATAATTTTAATGCATAAAAAAAGATGAAAGATTGATTTATTTACTAGTTGGGTACGAAAAATGTAACAACATTTTCTATATTCATATTTTAAAATGTTTAAAATTCGTTCTAGAATGAAAATAAACAAAAATCGCCTCATGTTTATAGCAGTAATTGCTGCTACTACAATCAGTTTTTCAAACTATAAATCGAAAACGCTTTTTTTTCCGGATAGGGTAATGGAATATTATTACTACCAAAAGAGAACACATATATACAATTATAATTTTAATGCATAAAAAAGTAAAATGATTGATTTACTTACTAATTGGGCGATGGAAATGCATTTTTCAAAAATGTTCAACCGACGTCGAGTTGAAGTCTTGTTTTTAAAATTTCAAAAAAATTAATGAGCCGAATTACTTCGTACACTAACAAACATTAAAAGTGATGTTTCTCCTGACTAGTTTCCAAATCTCAGGACGAAATTCCACACACAGCAATGGTACGAGACTTTTAAACAAAGGGGGGTCAAAGAAAAAAGTGACGTAAATTGCTGAAAATAGCGTTAACATTTTTTTGCCTTTATTTGCTCAAAACTCTTAAAAATATATAATGTATATTATTATTCATGAATGCACCTGAAAGGATATTCATTTCCTAACAAAATGATGGTATTTTGAGTACTTAAAGTGCTTTAGTTTTTAAGATATGACTATTTTAATAGAACTACCCTCAAATCTGTAATTATCCAAACAGTTTTCTGGTCGATGTGTATTGCTAAGTCAATTAAATGTTTTTATCATATATTTGTTCAATCTGTCCTCTTACTAATATAACATTTTTTGGTAATATTCAATTTTATTCAAATCGGAAAATTTTTTCAACCGTATTTCCTTGTATATGGTGGCTTACTGTAGTAAAAACACAATACCGAACGGTTATGGTTTAAAAAAAAAAAAAACGATTCTGTATTCGGTATGGAGACGAAACCGAAAAACCGCGGTTTTTCGGTAAAACCGCCCATCTCTAGTGGCTACACTATTTCTGGAAGGGCTACGAACCTGACAAGCCGCGACTATACGGGGTCGCTTTCGCTATAAAGAACACTTTGATGCTGAGACTCAGTGAATTACCTGTCGGCATAAATGAACGCCTTATGACCCTTAGAGTACAAACAGGGGAAAGTTCCTATGCCACAGTAATCAGCGCATATGCTCCCACCCTTGGTGCCGATGAACAAACCAAGGAGACATTCTACCAAGACCGTGACATACTACTTTCTGCCATCCCGACTGAAGATAAAATCATTCTTCTTGGTGATTTTAATGCGAGAGTTGGTAGGGATTCTCAAATTTGGAGGAGAACCATTGGTAAAGAGGGCGTGGGTAAAATAAACCCGAATGGAACACTTCTACTTTCAAAGTGTGCTGAATACAATCTCATTGTCACTAACACGCTTTTCAGACAAAGAGACAAATACAAGACCACTTGGAAACACCCGCGATCAAAACATTGGCATCTTATAGACTATATTATTATTCGTGCACGTGATAGGAGAGATGTTCTAATTACAAAATCTGCCCCACTCACCGAGGACTACTGGACAGACCATCGTTTAGTTTTCTCAATAATGAGAATCAAGCTGCAGTGTAGGAGGAAAAACCACAATACACCAAAGAGGCTCAGATTCAACACTAACTTGCTGCAGGATCCGACGAGGCGGCTTCAGCTACAACAATCACTTCTTCAGCATCTGCCGGACCAATACCCCACCAGGGCTGAAGAACATTGGCAAAAAATGAAGTTCGCCATTTTGGACGCCTGTGAAGACTCGATTGGTTTGAAGAAATATAAGAATCAAGATTGGTTCGACGAAAATAACCAAGAAATAAAAGAGCTAATCGAGCAAACAAGGAAAGCGCTCGCATCATATCTTAACGACCCAAACTCAGAAGCCAAAAAGAAAAAACATAGAAAATTAAAAGCCAAAGTACAAACAACTACAAAAGCCATTAAAAACAACTGGTGGACGAACAAATCTAAAGAGATACAACTTCATGTTGATAAAAACGACATGAAGAATTTCTTTAGTGCAACCAAAATTCTCTATGATCCCAGCACTCAAGGTTTAACACCTTTGCGAAGCAGGGATGGCTCTCGAATTCTCAAAAATAGTGGAGAAATCTTGGCCCGGTGGAAAGAACACTTTGAAGATCTTTTAAACCGACACCCAATCGTTGACGACAATGCGATACATCAAATACCGCAACGACCTGTGAACGATTCACTGAACAGAATCCCCTCTCTTGAAAAGGCCAAGATTGCCGTCCTTGCTTTGAAAAATAATAAGGCTACCGAAATCTATAAATATGGTGGACAACTCCTGCATTCACAACTGCATCAACTTATTGTCAAAATATGGGTACAACTGACTTAAGGGATGGCCTAATTACAACAATCTTCAAGAAGAAAGGTGAAAAAACTGACTGTGGAAATTATAGAGGTATCACACTACTATCAATTGCTGGAAAAATCCTGGCTCATATCTTAACCAAGAGACTAACACCTCTTGCTGAGTCTCTCTTACCCGAGTCACAATGTGGTTTTCGACCGGCTCGTGGCACCAGTGACATGATATTCAGTCTGAGGCAGCTTCAGGAAAAATGCCGAGAGCAACAACAACCTCTATATATGACTTTCATCGATTTAACAAAAGCCTTCGATAGTGTAAGTCGTGAGCTTCTCTGGAAAATTCTATCAAGAGCTGGTTGTCCAGAGAAGTTCATCAGAATGATGAAACTTCTTCACGACGATATATCTGCAACGGTAATCGCAAATGGCTGCTCTACGGATCAATTCAAAGTAAAATCTGGGGTCAAACAGGGATGTGTAGCTGCACCAACTTTGTTCTCAATCTTTATTGCGGCTATACTGCACCTGTTGGATGGTCAACTTCCACCTGGTATGTACATAAACTACAGAATGGATGGTGGAGTTTACAACATAAGACGTCTGAAGGCCAGAACTAAAACAAATGTTGATTCTCTTATTGAATTTCAATATGCAGATGATAATGAAGTTTGTGCTCTGACTGAAGAGGACCTACAAGCCACGATTAATGCCTTTGCCAATGCATACTCAAAATTAGGATTAAATATCAACATTAAAAAAACTGAGGTGTTATTCCACCTCAAGATAACTGCAGAAACCCTCCTAATATCCAGCTGGGCGGAGAATCGCTGCAAAACGTAGATCGCTTTGCATATTTGGGCAGTCACCTTGCTTCTAATGCCACCATTGACGATGAAATCCAGTATCGCATTAGGTGTGCAAGTGCTGCTTTCGGTAGACTTCATTCCAGAGTCTTTGATAATAAAGATTTAAGGCTGGATGCCAAAATCTTAGTCTATCGGGCCATTGTCCTACCCACTCTCTTATATGTGTCAGAGATCTGGACAACATACCATCGACATATCAAAGCACTCGAAAAACTGCATCAAAGACTCTTACGAAAAATTTTAAGAATCACCTGGCAAGATCGTCGGACCAACACCAGTGTCCTGGAAGAGTCTGGTTACTCTAGTGTAGAGGCTTTGATTGTTAGGAGTCATTTGAGATGGGCTGGTCACGTTGTAAGGATGAGCGACCAGTCCTATCCAAAGAAAATATTCTACTCTGAGCTAAATGTGGGAGCTAGGAGGGTTGGAGGACAGAAGAAATGGTACAGGGACTGTTTGAAGGAGGACATGAGGAGATGCGGGATTGATCCCACAACATGGGAAGCGAGAGCACCTGAAAGAACAGAGTGGAGGAATGAAGTGGGAGGTGGTGTGGATAGGTTTGAGGGTGAACGGCGCTGTCATGCCGAAGACCTGAGAACAGCAAGAATAGTACGCCGCGAAAACCAACCACGTGCACAATTACCAAACAATAACGCATGCCCGAAATGTGACAGAATATGTGGATCGCGCATTGGACTGTTTTCTCACATGAGAACCCACAATTGAAGCCCTGGAAACCCGCATACTCGATTCGAGTGACGACCATGATGATTACTACAACTGGTGATGTTGGATTTTCGAAAAAGACTTTGGTAGTGTTCTCGATAAATTGTTAATTAAAACAGTAACAGCGAGAAGTTAAAAGCCATACTGAATTTTTAACAACAAGGTGTACCAAATCTGCGGAAAGAAAGTCTCCAACCTCAGAAAATAAGATTAAAAAAAGTTTTTGTTCTTGAGAAAGATTTCAAGTCACTCCCCAACAAGGTTTTGAGATCTAAATCGTTCGACCAGGAAAAAAAAAACAACAAAAGGTCTGTCGAGTTTTCTTCAAATCAAATAACTGGTAATACCACTTTTTTATGGTATTTGACCAACATAAGGCATTCCACCTTCCACTGAAAGTGAAAGTTTATGGGGAATACAAATTCAAATGTGGTCCCCAGTCAGCATGTATATCCTGGTCACCTATCTCGTACTCGCCAGGCTCAACGTCGCTTAACTTTGGTGACTCTTGTAAATATATCACCATGTTGTCTTATTTATTATCGGCCCTTCAAGGTCACAACACTGGTTTTTTTAATCTGTCTTGACAATAACTCCAGTTCAAAGAGAAATAAATAAAAAAATATTAATAGTTAGAAATTTTGAAGTTTAATTAAATCATCTCTCATTTTTCTTTCTAGCAAAGTAGTTGCACCTACTTTTTCCATTCTTTCTGTTACTGTAAATGTTAGCTCTATTAGTTTTGTCACTCTTCTTTGTATGCCTTCTAACCTCAATGTCCAGACACTGGAGACATAAAAGGAAATGCTGTAATTAGTATATTATTTTTTCTTTGGTAAAAATTATTTATTTAGACTGGTCCAAATGTTATAATGTAAACACATGGTGGAAAGCATTTCTTTTACATTTATTATCAGCTTCCAGTGAAAAGTTGACCTGTCTTCTTTCTTTTGTTATATTGTTTTACCTAAGTAAAACCAATAAAACGAAAAAAAGACAAATGAGTAGTGGAGGAGGGGATTCAGAAAAAATCCATCAAAATAATTTGTTACTTTTATTAAAAATGCATTAAACAAACTGTATATATTTAAAAAATGTCTTTATATTTTAATAGTTTTATGTAGTTATTTTTCCTTGTGCATACACATTTAATTAATTAAAAAAAATATGCGTTATATTTTTGCAATTTAAAGGGAAGTAATTATATGCAATTATAATGAGTTCTTACTCTTAAGTTCTTTCAAAGTTATGTATGCTAAATTATATATTATCTGGTTTTCAAAAATTAATATATATTGATATATATGAGACTTCACTCTTGTGCGTGTGTGCGTGTGTGCGTGTTTCTAACCTCCACATGACTAACACATTACTTTTTTTATTCACTATTAATCGATTATTGTTATTTATTTTTGTTGTTTTTAATCAGAAATTAAATTTGAAAAAACTTTTTAAAGGTTTGTATTTTAAAAAATATTTTAATGAGGAAATTAAAGCACCACAATGCATTTTTGTTTCTTCATAAACAAGTCAGCCATTTTTATCTTACTTCCAGGCAACAACAGGTAGGTCCAGCTAATAGTAGTATAGAAATATACTTATAGTAAATAAACTACACAGAAACGATTGTGTTTCATTCCTGAGGGAAATAATATTATTTCATAAGTATATATATATATATATATATATATATATATATATATATATATATATATATATATTTAACATAGTTCACCCCAAACAAGGCAGGCCGCCACTGTAGACATAAGGGGCTACTGAGAAAAAGAAAAGGGAGAAGGTTGGGGGGGGGGGGGTCAACCTAAATTGGGATCTGCGCAGCGAGATGTCTGTTTACATTAGTTTTAAATTTCTGCATGTCAGTACTGTCGGGGAAACAGGGAGCAGGGAGGGAGTTCTAGAGGCCATATATATATATATGCAAGAGGTAATATGTGGTTGTGTGTGCAACAATTGTCTCAAAAATCAAAGTATAATTTTCTTGAAGATGTCTATCCTCAATAAAATTATACTTTGAAGATTCAAACAGTCACTTTTTTACTGATTGGAAAGAAAGTTGTTTTCAATTTTTACCTGTGTTGACTTAATTGTTTATGTGTAAGAAGAAAAAGAAAGACGAAATTACTTTGAATTAAATCCAGTTTGTCCAATCGTTGAATAAAGACCATTGTTTAGCTGAAAAGAAACAAAATAAGATTTAGCACAGTCAATAAAGAAACATTTTACTCAAATTTAATCAATTAGTAGTACACATACCCATATTATTTGAACAGTATTTGAACAGATGTTCAACTTTAAATATTATTTGAACAGTATTTGAACAGATGTTCAACTTTAAATATTCTTAATTTCATAATAAAATCGTTTTTGTTCCAAAAGTCATACTGAGCAGTTCAAGAGTAAATCATGATTTGGGAAATCTCATTACGAGAGATTTAGATTTTTTTTAATCAACTTATTGGCCGTTCTATAATTAAATTCATATTTAGAAAGTCTGAAAATGATAGCAATGAATGCAGACATTTTAAAATTACAGCAACATTAAAGTATTATGAAAGTGTTATGGTGTAAGCTGATTTACCTATTTCAGGAATAAATGGACTTACCCAGACACAATAAATACAATTGCATCTAAACATTGTGGCAGCTATTGGTGCCATTTATTTGGCGTCCAGTGACAATAGCAGACACATACCACAATCGAATATCGACAGTCAGTCTGGCAAAAACTGGGGCACTCTGGTGGCCTTTTATCTGTTGGGCTGAGGTATTTGTCCTGGGTAGTCCTAGGAGGTCCACCTTCCCAGGCCTTGCCTCCCCTCTTTGGGGTGGAGTAAGTTTATTGCTTACTGCCTGAAGCGCCCCAACCGGAGAATGCAGACGGGGCTGCTTAGGCAATTTTTAAAAGGCCAAAGAGCTCTTTCCTTAGGGGTGCTGGCTTGACTCTCTCACCTTCCGGCCTTTTGCCACATCTTCCTGCAGTGGGAAGGAAGTAAATCCCGCT
Organism: Sepiola atlantica; assembly: GCA_963556195.1. Lineage (NCBI taxonomy): Eukaryota > Metazoa > Mollusca > Cephalopoda > Sepiida > Sepiolidae > Sepiola > Sepiola atlantica. Next base: position 38,280,235 of record OY744547.1, on the reverse strand, counting down.
ATTGGTAGCAGTTATGGCCCCAGAATTATTACGCATACTTCCGTAACAAACTTCTGTTAACTATACCACTGTTTGTCTTGATTACTGATCTGCAAGGCCACAACAGAAAGTCAATCAGGCTGAAATTTTTTTTCATAAAATGCTGCAAGTAATAACAGCCCTTTGTTACAAGGCCTATTTAATTTTTTTACATTAAACTCTTTTTTAATTCTTTAACAGTAAATTCTTTAATAGTAAACAGAGATGTTTAATCGAACTAAATATGTATATATCATACTAGGTGTACATACCCAGCATTTCCCGAGAGTAAAAGATAATAGCTGACTTGTTTACGAGAAAAAAAAAAAGAAAAAAGAAATGAATTATTGTAACTATAATTTCATAATTAAATCAATTATCTAAAAAAGAACTTTTACAAAGTTTGTACTTCATGCTATTATTACTATTAAAAAAATAATTGATAAATAGTAAATAAAAATAATAATGTGCAAGTAATGCCGAGGTGAGAAACACACACCCATGTGTGAAGTCTCATAAATGTATTAATAAGAGATATTGATTTGTGAAAACCTCACAATTTATAATTTGGCAGACATAACTATGAAAGAAGAACCCAAGGGAAAGAACTCACTAAATTACATATTACCTCCCTTTACACAGTAGAAATCTAACGTTTTAAAAAGATGTTTTTTAATGAAATGAAAGGAATGCACATGGAGAAGAAAAGATATCTACATGAAATTGGTCAAAGTCAACTGTTTAATGAAATTGTTTATAGAAAAGATTGTCATTCATTTCAACTGAAGCAAAACAAGGAGTTGAGCATTTGTGGTGAAAGGAAAGGAGCGTTGGATTTTAGAAAAGGTGTTAAAAGTAACAAGCCACTTTTTCCCCTCCATTGCACCATGTGCTAGAGATCATATGAGAGAGAATCTACAAGATCTTGAACACTAATGCTCTTCGAAATGCTGCATAGACAGTGTGTCGTCTGTATAGATGCCAACAAATGATCTCAGAATATGATTTGGAATTAATAAAACAGGACAGGAGTTGATCCCAGAATTTATCCTTGACGTATGCTGACGTTGATACTATGTGCTTAAGACTTCTACCCATCAACAACTACCCTTATAGACTTATCTGAGAGAAATGATTTGATGGTTAAGAAAATATTGCCAGATATTCCATATCAAGTTTGTTAAGCAACCCTTTGTGCCAGACCCTATCAAAGGCCTTTAATATGTTGAGACAAAACCCCCATAGAGATTCACTGATCCTCTGATATTATAGTCAGCACGTCAGCAGTTGATCTTGCAGGATGAAATCCATATTAGTTGTCACTAAGTAGATTGCTTTTGCTGACTTTTTGATTTATCACAGATTCAAACAAATTACTTATGCTTCACAGGATCACCAGTATTTTTAATACTGGGCAAGTTCTGGCAGCAGATTCTTAAGAACAATGACTGGAATGTTGTTAGGACCAGTTGCCTTGCTGGTATCAAGGTTCTTGATAAGTTTGTTAACACCCCGGACGGATATTACTTAGAGCATTTTTAGTTATAGGAGGAAATTCTGAAAGTAGGTGACCTTAATGACAATTTGAAGCAAAGTTCTATGCATTAAAAAGCTTAGCTTTGTCAGATGCTGAAGAAATCACTGTTGATGCCGATTAATGATGATTGAAATCGGTCTTACATCCGTTTAGTACCCTGTTTGTTATTCTGCTAAACTCTTGAGACCCAAGACTCTGCTGAGCAACTTTGGTTTGAGGGCATCTATTCCGTTGATAGCAACTTAAATAGTGGTTTATGTCTCTGTTGGAAATTTTTACACTTTTTTTTAAAACTCTTAATAGCAGCGATTAAGCAATTGTATAGGATGACATAGTACACATTCTTTCTGAAAATAAAAAGCAGAGAAATATCAGAGATGAAAAATCTAAAGATTTCGAATGAGTCTTTGGGTATCTGTACACTTTATGATGGAAAGGGACATCAGAGGTCTCTCTGAAATTAAATGTGCACTGTTCAGGTCTGCAAAATGTCCATCAGTATTCATGCTAAATTTGCCACACCTCACAAATTTTGAAAATTCTTCAATAATTTTGGAGCCTATATAGGTTTATTATTAAGAGTAGTATTACCCCCCCCCCATGTCTTTTATAAATTATATTGTAAAGATATACTTGCATTTTCAATGTGATATTGTAGTTGTCAGTTTTTATTTACAAATCTATATTAATAAAATTACGAGACAACTTTATGTGTGTGTGTTTCTCGCCTCAACTTTTCTTCAATAATTTTACATAGGATTTTTTTTATTTATCATTAATCAAATATTTATTGAAATTAAAATATACAATTGTGTAAAGTAAAACGAGATTTAAAAAAATCCTGTTTGGAGCTTCATTAATATTCACTCTTCTTCCTTTCACTCGCACACAAGTCTGACACAACATAGGGACCCCCCCCCCTCTCTCCCTCTTTTGCTGATTTGCTACCTCTGCTTCTTAGCTTCTCATTATTTATAAATTTAGGATTTACTCAAAAACGAAAAACACAAAAGCTCAAAAGTATTTATGCAATTTAAAAAGAAAAAGAAAAGTGAAAAAATGAAAATTAAAACAATCCTGTGGAACACCAGTTTGGTACAAATAGTATATATGTTATAAAATAGTATATATGTTATAAAATAGTATATATGTTAGAAAATTATAATTAAAAAATTAGAGTCGATAAATTTAATTGAGAATGTATCAATTTGTATTACAAATTAAAAAATATATATATTTTAATGACATAAAAATTATAAATTTTATTTGACTTCAAAAATCAGAATATAATTAATGCACAAAGAATTGGTTGCACACTTGCAAAATGCTGATACATTAACCACCATTAAAATAGGGTCATAATATTGACATGATTTCTAGAAAAAATTATTGCCTCATTTATTCATGAAACTTGGTTATTTAGAATAGTCTCTTGCTTGTTGACAAGAGAATTCTTGCTCACTCATGACGTGCCAACCAGAGAAATGCTGATCAGCATAGAATAGGCAGACATTTCACGCCTGTTGGAAGACATTGTATAAAAAATTATATTGTTCAAAATGATAGATTTGATAATTTTAGAGACAACAGATAAGTTGAATGACATGTTGATCTGATGTGGACAGCCATTTCCATCTGTTCATACAATTGGGCTATTGATATAAAATAGTTACTAATTACTCTAAAAAATGATGGAGAGAAATGTTAAATCTTTTGAACAAATAAACCAAGTATTGAACAAAACAACTTTTTATATTTTCACAATAAAATGGATTTAAATCAACAAACTCTTTACATCACTAGTCTGGAATGTTGTCTCGTGTTATTTACTGAAATTGAGTTCTGGGTGTGATTGAAGAGAAAATGAAAGTGTACTGCTTTTTACAGGAATTGAACCCTAATCCATCCTTCAGATCATTTTAGGTTTAATGCATCCCTCTCCATCTATTCCCTTCTTCTCACCACTTCTCGTCGCATTCACCTTTACTTGCCATTTGTAACACTGTGTTCGATAGTCATTGGATGGATGAAAAGACGCATCTCACCATTCTGATTGACTCAATATTAAAAGCAAGATGCATTTACAAAGAAATACACGAGTAAAAATGTGGATCCACTTAAAATTCCAACAAGTTTTCCATGGGTTAAATCATCTCAGGAAACTCCTGGTGTAGAATGAAACCTCATTCCATTCTTTCGTTTGCTCAAATATGTAAAGGTTTACATTGATTATCATTAAAAGTTGATAACGTCTGTTCGTTGGACATCAGCAAAATTTCACACCTAATCTTATTCGGACAATTTTAAAAATAATTATATGGATGTTAATTTTATATATGTTAAATATTTTTATACGCCAAGTTAAAATGAAACAAAAAAAATAAAAACGCTCAAAACTGACGAACCAGAAAGGGAAACTTTTTTTCACTTTTATTTTTCATATTCTGATTAAAATCGACAGGGTTACATTTGATTGGATATTCTTGAGATTTCACAGGATATTTAAACCTAGATGACCAGTTCTAGTGTCATGTGTGTTTTAGTACCACTAGAACCAAAGATACGACCGATAATAGTTAAATAAGAATATTTCGAAATTGATAAGGTACATCATTAAATTGTATATAGGTAATAGTTTCAGAATTATTTTTATGTATAATATGTAAATATTTTTATAATTTTTAATTGTGTGATTTTTGTTCAAATTTTTCAAAGTGTGTTGTGAAAACATAATGGACCGTCTTTTTTTTATCACAATCTAGACTGAGGCAATTTAAATTTTTGTCCCAATCCAGAGTGCCCCTTTTTGGGGAGCTGGATTTCTTCACATTAAAACTATCTTGTGTCTAACTGGGGAGGCAAATAAAATAGGGATTCTATCATTTTTTTAACACCTGTCGTATATGCGTGATAAAGTCTAATAGCGTGCTTCTGCTATTCATAATTTCTCACTTGTTAGAATTTAAATAATTAAATAAAAAAAACTAATGAATTATGAATTAAAGATGTAATTGTATTTTTGGTAATGAAACTGGAGACATAAAAAGATGTTTCTTTTTTTAGTATCGGAAAATGTTTTCCCGATATTTAAAGAGAACATCTTTTGTACTTACATACCCCACATGTTTTATTTTAAAATAAAATAAAAATAACTATTTGTACTTTTAATTCATATTTATCACTTTTTTAATATCTATCAGTTTGTTTTTCTATGCAATGTCTTTATTTTTATTTTGTTTACAAAGTTAATTATTATTAGCAACATAGTAGACTACGAATTAAAAGTCTGATAAAATTGAAATACATTTTTATTAGACTTTTAATTCTCAGTCTCTTTTAATTCTCAGTCTCTACTTACTTGCATCCCCAACGAGGACAGAGTTAGATACAAAGTCGGTTTTTAACGTGAGAAAATCCAGCTCTCCAAAAAGGGTCACTCTGGATTGGGACAAAAATTTAATAATTCAAGAAGGATTTATTCACTGACCGAAGACCGAAATGTAGTATCAGAACAGATATTACACTTTGATCCTAGGCAAAAGGCTAAACATAAAAAAAAACAAAAAAACTTGTAAATTGAAAAAGAAAATGCTCATTTTGGACTTTCATTTTTTTTTATGGGTAATAGTGCACAGTAAAAATGGAACGAGTGAATAATTTAAGTCACTTTTTTTAACAATTGAATAATTTAAGTCACTTTTTTTAATAATTAAATAATTTAAGTCACTTTTTTTAACAATTGAATAATTTAAGTCACTTTTTATAACAATTGAATAATTTAAGTCACTTTTTATAACAATTGAATAATTTAAGTCACTTTTTTTAACAATTGAATAATTTAAGTCACTTTTTTTAACAATTGAATAATTTAGATCACTTTTTTTAACAATTGAATAATTTAAGTCACTTTATTTAACAATTGGACAATTTAAGTCACTTTTTTTAACAATTGAATAATTTAAGTCACTTTTTTTAACAATTGGATAATTGAAGTCACTTTTTTTAACAATTGAATAATTTAGATCACTTTTTTTAACAATTGAATAATTTAAGTCACTTTTTTAACAATTGAATAATTTAAGTCACTTTTTTTTAACAAATTGCTAAATTTTAAACAAACAGAAGTTGAAATATATTAAGAAATAAAAATAAATAATATAAAAGGGGAAAATGTCAAACGTCAATAACATTTCAGGAATGTAACAACAAATAATAGTTAACTAATAAAATGCCCTTTTTCGAAACGAATATGCAAATATCAAAACGTTTAATGAGATGTCCTATTGGCTTGGCAAGCTGAGAGCAGGCTGAAGGTGTTTATACGAATAGTGGCGATGGAGAGGCGCTCGTAAAGCTAATTAAATTCACGATGTTCCCTGATGTGGCGCATCATTAACAGACCAAAGCTGTTGAGGTAGTTGCACGTGACGGGGCCTATCACTCCACGACGATTGACTGGAACCCAAATCCGTAGCATTTTTTGATTGCTTGCGGTTCTTTTCTAATGTGTGATCAGAGTTTGCTGACGATTCTGTCACTGACGAAGGCGCAAAAGTGTCGACTTCAGTCGCATCCCATGATTAGGAAAAAATGTCAATATTGAAGAACATAAAAAAGGGACAATCATAATAAATGTGGAAGATGAATTACTTCAGTTTTTAATGGTTTAATTATTGAACAGAACCTAGAACTAGAAATATTTCCCCGATTCCGATACAATTTCCGATTCTTTTTTTTTAACATAGTTCATCCCAAACAAGGCAAGTTGCCACTGTAGACGTAAGGGGTTACTGAGAATTATGGTGAAAGTTTTGGGGGGGGTCATCCTAAATTGGGAGCAGTGCAGCGAGATGCTTGTTCACATTAGTTTTAAATTTCTGCATGTCGGTACAGTTGGGGAAACAGGGAGCAAGGGAAAGAGTTCCAAACACCGACAGCTTGAGGAAAGAAGCTATTGGAGTAGAAGGGTCTCCAGCATCTGGGGACCTCCACAGTGAATGGATGCGACTTAACTGATTGTCGGGTTGGCCGAATGTATTTATGTCGAGGGGGCACTAGAGCAGCAAGTTCATCGAAGTACTTGTAAAACAAGCACAAGGATGCAACATTGCGGCTTGGTGGATAGTGAGGGACCTATTAGATTAGATACTCTTTTTTTGGACCTTGTCTGAGAGGGAAAGACTAGTGGATGGTGCACCAGCATAGACGTGACAACACTACTCCATGCATGGGCAGATGTGGCTTTGTAGAGATATAGGATACTGTCAGGTGTGAAGTTTTCTCGCATGGTAGAGGGATCCCATTTTCTTTGCAGCAGCATTGGCAATGTCTTCTACGTATTTGTTCCAATTCATGTTACCTATGAATGTTAGGCCCAGGAGTTTGAACGTTGGACTCTCAGGTAGGGTGTTATTTGCCATGGCAATCGGTGGTTGAAGAGGTTTCTTGTAGTTGTTGAAGAAAAGGAGCTTTGTCTTAGCATTAAATGTTACCATCCATTTATGACCCCATTCCACTACAGACTGGAGGTCACTTTCTATGTATTCAGCCATTGTCTCATATATGCGCATGCGTTTTACCCACAGCAAATATATTCATCTCAGACATAATGTCATCAGGGAGGTAGTTTATGAAAATCAGGAACAATAAAGGTCCAAGGATCGATCCCTGGGGTACACCTGCATTTATGTCATGTTGTTTTGATGAATGCCCATCGAGGACAACCTAGATTTTTCTTTTGGATAGGAAGGATCTTATCATATTAAATATTCATCCAGTAATACCATATGAATTAATTTTTATGAGAAGACCTTTATGCCAGACCTTGTCAAAGACTTTGGATATATCAAGCATTATTCTGTTCTAAATTACTGATTTCGATTCTTTTTAAATTTCTAAAAATTTGATTAGAGATTTGTTTTCTTTAAATTTTCAAATTACTGTAAAACCTCCCTGTAAGTCTGCATACATTTTTGCAAACGTAAAAAATACACTGGGGGGGGGGGGGGGGGTATATTACACGAGTAGAGTTTTCTAAATATTTTTTCTCAAATGTTTTCCTTGTAATTGATTGAAAATTGTGAGACAACTAAAGATTTATTTTTCTTTTAAAAAGATGATGATAATAATGGCAAATTTGTAGATTAACACCCTCAGCTAAATTACTACCCCAAAAATGAGATTCTACTTTTTTTTTTTTTTTTTAAATTTGTTTTTTAGGTGATTATGTTGTGGACACCTTGAAAAACTTGATGGAAAGAAAAAAAACAATACTTATTTTAGAATTGGAAGATCAGTTTCATATATAAATTTAACGTAAATGGTAATTTTCAGGCCATTCTAACTTTTTAGGTATGATCACTAATTTCTTTTACCACTAACCCTAAGTTCGACTGGCAAGGTCGTAAAACCATGCATAATCGCTTAAAAAAGTAGACCTCCCCCCCCCCCCCAAATAAATGCACAGGGCAAAATAAACAAATTTGCATAACTGCTCTAAAATGCGAGAATGTCTCAGAAATAGGAGCTCATTTTACGTTAAATTTATGTATAAAACTGATCCCCCACTCGAAATTCTTAATTTTTTTTTTTTTCAGGGTGTTCACAAAAAAAAGTAGAATCTTATTTTTGGAGGGTAGCAGTGACAAAAGCCCACCAACGAAAAAATAAATTGTTAAAAAATTAAAAAAAATTTTTTTAAATCGTTTTACCTTTAATTTTTTTCTATAATTATCAATAAATTTTTATCAGTAACTTTTTTTTTCACAAAAATATTTTAATTTCATTTTTAAACATTTTTTCGCTACTTTGTGAATACTGCATTCTTATGAAATTATCGGTGCTTGTTTTCTTATATTTTTTCACCAATTTGCAATTATAACTTTTTGTTGTGAAAGAAAATAACGTATTATTAGAGCTTTGCACCCTATGCTAATTCACCCAAAAAGAAAAATGCGATTCTCCTTTTTTTTTTAGGCGAAAAACTTAGTAGTAAAAGCAAATAAAACAACAAAAAATCAGTTTTGCATATAAATTTAACATAAAATGATCACCCTTTTCAGACCAGATAGCGTTTTAAGGACATGTAACAAAGTTTGTTTTAAATCTTGTCCATGTTAATGTTCCTGATCAAACTTTAGTATAAAATATGTCATTGTTCAAAGTCATAAAAAACATGCCCCCTTCTTACTACTAAAAAGCGATTATGTGTGGTTTTATGACTTTGCCGGTTGGACTTAGGATTATTGGTAAAAAATTTAGTTAACTGCCCTAAAAAGTTTCAATAGGCGATCATTTTACATTAAATTTATATGTGCAACTATAACCCCCCCTTGTGCCCTTTTCCCCTATTATTAAGGGTGGGACGTAATGGGTGAAAATTTCAGATTCATGCGAGTAGTATTTTTTGGGTTCATTTATACATAAATAACACTAAACAATCAAACATTTTGAAAATTTTGCAAAATCCAGAAGGTGCAGGCCAAAAATAGCCGTTAGGGCTCCACGGGACTCAAAATCCATCATTTTTTGGTGAAAAAGTGGTTTCATGCGACATTGCAGGTCCTAAAACATCCTCAAAAGCTATGAATGGATATAGATGGTTAAATCTGATATAGTACTGTAATTTAGGACCATTTTCAGGCTGTGAAATGGTTTTCATGAATGTAAAATAGCCAAAAACTAGTGAAAAATAGCCCAAATTAGCCCAAATCCTCCGTTAAGCAACCTAATTGGTTCCCAAGCCTCTACAATGGTTATTAATGGGTGTAGATAGTTGAAATCATTGTAGTGTCGAAACCATTGCATTGTATTATATTCAAGCGGTTTAATAACAATTATTTTCTTTTGTTTTCAGTTCAGTTCAGTTTAGTTGAGAAGATAGGATGAGTGGAACAAAGTACCAGTACGATGATTGGGATTTCACTTTGCTTGAAAACCTCCCAACTGTACATGAGTGCGTTTTGGCCATAGTTCATCATGCTCCAACTTATGGATCTACAAAACAGAAAGAGCATCTCCATCAATTTTCTCTGTGTCTGCTGACTCACTGGCAAAGAGCATTTGGAAGAGACATTAAACTAACAACAATAAAAGGAGTGAAAGATAAACTTGATCGATACTTGAGAGAGTATAATAGCAAAGTTCAGAAGGGCCATGGATCGAAGAGGTCAAACTTGATTCAATGGAAGACAAAAAATCACATTCTTTTCAATATTCTGGGAAAGGGTGTTGACGTTGAGACGTTTGATGCAAATGAGAAACAGTTTTTCTTTGATCAAGTTGCACTCAACCGGAAGGTCATATTTGACAACATGCATATCAGTGAAGAACATGAATCAATGGTTGTTGAGACGGAGGAAAGGGAGGAGCAAGAGATGGCTATTTCAGTTACAGAGGAAGAAGAAAAGGTTACAATAATGAACAGTACTCTCGACGATAGTGATACTAATATCAATTTTGATAGAAAGAAAAGCAAAATGAGAAAATGAAAAAAACGATGCTGAAGAATGAACTATTGTTTCATAAACTGATTTGCAAGCACGATTTCCAGAAGAACCCAGAGCTGTACAGGGTAAATGGAATGAGTGACAGAGAGATGAAAATAAATTTGGGAATTCTTCTTTCTGGTGACCATGATGAAGATGCAGACGAAGAAGTTTTATTTCCAGATGAAAACTCCATTCTGCTTTCTTGCACAACAGATAATGATAATAATGTGAGCATTGATACTGAGGAAGATGTTGAACTCCTAGAAGAGTCTGATGATATTCCTCTGAATGAACCTTGTGTTGCAGTTTGGGACACTCCACTTGGAAGAAATTGGTACATCGGAATGACTAGAAAAAAGGTTGACAACAACAACTACATGGTGGAGTATCTGGAATGTTTCAACCGTGATTCTGCAAGGCGTTCATGGAGATACCCCCAGATTGATGATAAACAGAACACGAATATAATCCAGATCATTCCATGCAATGTGCTCGGTGCTTGAGACATGAGTATACATCAAACCAAGTTCGAAGTCGAGAATTGGGAAATCATTGAAGGTTTATTTCAGTCGATGTACAAGTAATTGGCTGATCTCCTGTGCAGTTCCCCATGGATTTCCACAACTTCAATCAACGACTATTTCATGACATTTCATAGCCATTAAGGATGTTTTATTAAATTGACTGCATTATCCACTATTTGGCTGAAATTTGACCCCCATTCATACCTTGGGGGGGGGGGGGGCTCCTAAAACCCCTAACCCCCCTTAGTGTCTTGTCAGTTTCAACTATCTACAGCTATGCATAACCATTGTAGAGGCTTGGGAACCAATTAGGTAGCTTAACAGCGGATTTTGGGAAATTTGGGCTAATTTTGGCTATTTTTCACTAGTTTTTGACTATTCTACATTCATGAAAACCCTTTTACAGCCTGAAAATGGTCCTAAATTACAGTACTATATCAGATTTTACCATCTATATCCATTCATAGCTTTTGAGGATGTTTTAGGACCTGCAATGTCGCATGAAACCACTTTTTCACCAAAAAATGATGGATTTTGAGTCCCGTGGAGCCCTAACGGCTATTTTTGGCCTGCACCTTCTGAACTTTGCAAAATTTTCAAAATGTTTGATTGTTTAGTGTTATTTATGTATAAATGAACCCAAAAAATAATACTCGCATGAATCTGAAATTTTCATCCATTACGTCCCACCTCTAATATTATAAACTTTCGCTTTGCACTGATCTCTCACTCAGTCACTGATTGGATTAGATGTTTAAATTTGTTCGCTGCAGACAAAATAACAATGTCATACAATTTGTTTTACAATAATACACAGACCACTTAACATATTCTGCATGCACGTAATACTTATGGTTTCAGTATAGTAGAGAAAGAGAGAAACACAGACAAAGAGAAATAGATAATCAGTTTCGCCGATTATTTTAATTAGGTCAATCATATCATAACGGCCGATTTGCTTTTTATACTTAAATTCGAATGTAAGATAAAAATCAGTTTCGAAGCATAGTGGTAAAGTTGCTGCTTGTAGAGAAACCTCCTCTCTAAAAAAACTTCTTTTTTGCTTTTTACTCTGCTTTCATACAAATAATGTATGTACACATACATAATACCCTTATTAAGCTATACTGATTACTTTTATTTTTTATGCCTACATTTACAAAACAAACAAACATCAGATCTGATTATTTTACTATTCATGATGTTAAAGTAGCTGATGAAGGTGGAATGGAGATTGGTTTACCATTTTGTGCAACCTTGCTCAGGATCACTATGAATAGGCTGTCAAGGTTTAGGATGTGATACAGACTAGAGAAGAAGCCGGCTCAACCTAACCAAGGTGAAAGCTGTTGCAACATTATATATTTTATTTGGCCGCATAATTCTTTTAGTAGCAGACAGACTTTGAAGGTGTTACTGTTGGCCAGCATAAAACGGTTTCGATTTCTTAGAAAGTGTTACAAAACAGTCAGATATTGTTATCTTTATTGACTTTTAATAAATATAATATTATAATTTCTTTAATATACACATCTTAAAAATAATTTTAATCATTTCTCTTACCTGTGAACCTGCTCATATACACTATCTTTCAGAGCGCAGACACAATGTTCACGCTTATTTTCTTCCTTGATATCATAAATAGTCATTCACAAATTGATTATAAAACAAAGTGTGCGTATTGTTAAATTCTTTTAATTGCTTAGTTCCTAAAGGGCAGCATATTAAAAACTGTACCTAAGAGTTCCCCACCATTTCCTTTTTACTATCAACGATTTCATCGATGCAATATTTCATTTTGAAAGATGTTGAATAAAAAAAAAATCATATTTATACACCCTCTTGAATTATTTTGCCATTTGCTTTTCATCATTTTCAGCATCTTTTTTTAAAAAATAATTCTAAACTGTATCAACATTGATTTTCGCTCATAAAATATATCAAACACATCACTAACTTTTGTTAATAAGTAAACCTTATTATAAAATACATTTTTCTTCCTGCTTTTAAATCCGTTTCTTTTTAAAACTAACTTTCATTTAC